>LPNX010764239.1:4804-84585 GCA_001517045.1 Pseudotsuga menziesii
ATAGCAGCGTGCAGAATGCCTGAAATCGACACATCTTTCCCTTATTCGACACCGCTCTGGACAGGATCCTAAAAGTATTGAAAATGAAGAGGTCGTTGTTGCACTTCAGCAGTCCAGACTTGATCACCAGGCTTATTCGTTTATTTCCGTAGCTTACATGCAGCTGAAATAAAGGATCGAAATAGTCAACAATGCCTCTGATAACTCCCGCCTCTGTAAGCAGCTGCTTCACCACCTCCATTCTCTGCTCGAGATCCCGAATCAAGAAACAATAAAATGATGGAGGTCGCAAAGGATCCCGAATCAAGAAGAATGAAACGATGGCGGTTTGCTTGTGAAAGCAACGAAAACTGACAAGCGGTATTTAAATATTTTCTCGTACAACAGAATTGAGAGACTGAGAGCTTGCGATTGAAACCCTTCCTTTTACTCAGCTTACTTGTGTGCTCGCGTCCCTTCCACTTCAGGTGGAAGCTGGTTTAGTTCATGCAAAACCCTTGGCACTCCTGTTTAGTCAATTTAAGTTTAAGTAACGCACTTCTGTTTAGTTAATCCAAAATCCTTCGCACTCCACTCCCAGACCAAATCCCGCCATCCATATTGGTACACTGACGAAGACTATCCCATTTCCTTCAATCTGGGCCAGAAAACCTAATTACCGATTAAAAGCATGCCATCGTGCTACTATAATTACGCCTATCGACGTAATGGCCATATTTTTATTACTATGGTGTTGACCTTCAAATGCATATTTTGATGGATGTATATGGTATTGGTAGTCAATACTAATGGATTTGAGGTCTCCAGTTCATTTGGTGCATTTTGTTGATGATTTGGGAAAAGGAAATGAAGATAATGGCACATTTATTCTACAACAAGGATTATTAGTGTTTTATTACATAAAAAAATGACCATTACTGCCCCAAGACAATCAATTTGGCTAGTGTGGGTTAGGAAATGGTTCCAGGTTGATGTTTTATGATGTGACGATGTTCTACATGCATATTCCATGCTTCATATCCTCGAGCGGGTGACTTCATATGTTGTATCTCCTCCATAGAGGACGTTCCCCCTTGAGGGCGCACTTGCACATGACTTGGCATTTTGTATTTATGATGTATATATATTTTGATGTTATGAGGGGTCTAGGGTGATTTATGTCCCTAGGGTGTCATGTACCACATGTTATAAAACTTTGACATGGTGTATCTCTTTGTATCTACGCACTAAAGAGAAAAGTGCACCCCCTTTTATGAGTGATCCATGGCCCATCCATGGCTCAGTGTAAAAATAGATCTCCACCATTGATGATCACTATTGTAATTTTTAATCTCAATGGCTAGTTAAGTTTACTTTAAGTAAAAATTTAAAAAGTGAGTGAATTAAATTTTAATTTGGGAAAAAGTAAATTTATCACAACCACTCATCTAATCTAATCTGGGTCGTTGGATTATATGACTTTACACTCACCCACCCATTTTTACCTAAAAGGCAATTTTCCATGTGAAGAGGCACACGTTAAGTTTTTGAGAGAGAGTCAATTTCAGTGAAGGAGAAAAATGCACTAGCTGAAGTTTTTTTCTATGTCACTAATTTTGAGGTGAACGTACAACAATGAAGTGGGCACAGATTTTGAGGAAGAAATTCTGAGCATTAATTGCAGCCATACAACACAATCTGTACTGTACCTTTTTAGTCCATACAGGACATGCATTTTGAAGTGGGCACAGATTTTGAGGAAGAAATTCTGAGCATTAATTGCAGCCATACAACACAATTGTAATGTACCTTTTTAGTCCGTACAGGCATGCATTTTGAAGTAGTGAGGTGGGCACAAATTTTGAGGCATAAATTCTCTGCTTCAGTGGGAAAGATTTTCGAGGTAGTGACTATACAGTACAGTCCATACATCCTATATGTATAGCACTCGTACAGTCTTGTAGCAGCATGTTTTTTGAGGAGGTTGCAGACAAAAAATTCTAGGTTTGTTTTTTCTGAAGTGGGCATGAATTTCGAGGCTGATTTTAATCGTTTGGTTGAGATAAGTTGTAACTGAATTTTTTTTCTTTCTGTTGTACTATTGGAAAATAAATAAATAAATTCTCTCTCACAGGTTTTGCTTAGAGGTTGGGGTTAAGTTCCTAGGTCATTTGACCAAAAATTCTCGAGTCTGATTTTTTATGTGTTAATGTGTTGATTAATTGTTGCTCATTAAAATTGTAAAAGTTCTTCTTGTGTTTCAGTCATATATTGTTTATGAGAAATGAATTAATTTACAGTTGATAGTAATTTGGGTTGGGAATTAAACAATGATTAAAATGGTGGTTGAAACTGGGTTGGGGGAATGCAATTTTTTTTTACATGGTATTGTATCTTTGTTTGAGAAGAGAAAATAATTTACATAGTGAAAAATTTCAGACCTTCAGTGAATTCTTCTGTCAGTAGGAAGCACCTTGTAGAGACTTAAAATTTTGCATTAATAAAGTGGCAATAGGAGTTAGGTTGGAGGATAAGTTTGATGGGGTTGGGAATTTTGTCCCATGGAAAGATATAATAGTGCTTATATTGGAGGAGAATGAACTATGGGATGAAGTGGTTAACAATACAACTATGAATCCTATTGTTGTTCCTCCTTCTACCAATGCACATACACTTTATGCCTTCAACAAGAAGGTCACATGTTCACCATACAGAGTTTATGGATCACATGTTTCACCAGTTGTTTGTTCATCATCTCCTGGTACACAGGTTTTTGGTCCTTCTAATTTTGGGAGTTCCTCATATGATGACAACCCAATTTGGGAGCAACCTTCAAGGAAGAAGAATCCTATATAGATTCAGGAGACCTTGAAGGAAGCTAAGGAGATTGGAACATCCAATTGCATCCAAGGAGCCAGTGAGGGCTCTAGTGATGCGAGACAGGTTAGGTATGACATTGGTTGCTAGTCTTCATGACTCGAAGCAATCTACTTTTCAGGAGGATTTTCAACATCATGTTTGGAGAGATTTCATGATGGAACAGTACCATTCCATCATGAAGAATGATGTTTGGGATATTATTTTGATACCTGAGGGGAAGCCATTGCTGACTTCTCGAGGGATTTACAAGGTAAAGCATGCTGCAGATGGCAGTGTGGATAAATACAAGGATCGGTTTGTGGCATGGGGATTTTCAAAGATAGACGGAGTTGCTTATGATGATACCTTTGCACCAGTTGCTCGTTATACTTCTATCAGATCATTTCTTTCCAATGCTACAGAAATTGGTTGGAAGATCCATCATATGGATGTGAAGACTTCATTTCTCAATGGAATCATACAGGAGGAGATTTATGTGGAGCATCCTAAGGTCTTTGAGATTCATGGGAGAGAGTCTCATGTTTGCATGATGAAGAAAGCCTTGTATGGCCTGAAGCAAGCTCCTCGAGCTTGGTATTCCAGGATAGACTCTTACTTGTTGTCGATGGGTTTTCAGAAGAGTAAGTCTGATTCGAATCTCTATTTCATCATGGTTGGAGATGATTCGATCATTTTTTTAATTTATGTGGATGATTTTTTTATCACAGGTGAGGAGAGACCTATTACAGTTTGCAAGAGAGATATTGCTTCAAAGTATGAGATAACTCACATTAGGTTGATGCATTATCTTTTGGGATTGGAGGTTGGCATGATCCTGGTCATATTTTTCTGGGGCAAGGGAAGTATGGAGTGGATATTCTAAGGATATTTTGAATGGAGGACTATAGGCTGATTTCTACACCTGTGGTCGCCAACAAGAAGAAGCTTCATGCTTCTAAGGGAGAGTTAGTGGATCCTACCTTATATCGTCAAATCATAGGTTCCTTGATGTATCTAGTCAACTCTATGCTAGATTTGTGTTTTGCGGTGAACACTCGCAGTCAATTCATGGTGGACCCTAGGAGAGTGCATTGGTTTGCCACAAACCATGTGTTGAGATACATTGTAGGTACAGTGGATTATGGTCTAGATTATAGGAGATCGGATGGGGTTAGGTTGATTGGCTTCATGGATTTAGATTGGGAAGGAAGTGTGGCAGACTGAAAGAGCACTTTTGGATGTTGTTTTAGTTTGGGCTTGGAAGCAGTGTTGTGGTTCAACTGGAAGCAAAAGTATGTTGCTTTGAGTTCTGTAGAGGCTGAGTACATGGAAACTAGTCAAAATAGTTGCAAGGAACTGTAGCTTTGCAAGTTATTGGTGGATTTATGTGATCAATGTTAGAATAGTAATCCATCATTAGTACCTTAGTTACACTAATTAGTCAATTTTATTTCTTTTTAAGCTTCAATACACTATGAGGTGGACTAGGGGTGCTTAGGTTGACATATGCCATGTCAAATTGAGGCTCTATGACCCACATGGGTACACTAGCTTAGTCAAATAGCCACATATGCACATCCATCATTGCTGGTGCACTCCCATTCATTGAATGTGGACATGAAAGTTGACTTGGAGTGATAGAGTAGGGTTTTGCCCAAATTTGACTTGATTTGGTGCAAATAATGTTGCATTGAGACTCTAAACCACCCAGTTTTCCACACCCACATTGTCCAAGGTGTAATAATTGACCCAAAACACATCATCCATGCCACTTCAGAAATTCATGGCCATTTGGAGAGATTTGGGATGAGATTGGCCCACCTAGGGGGGTTTGATGCCATTTTGAGAATTTTGCTTATTTGCTCACAATTCGCTTCCAAATCCATTCAAAACTCTTATGATGTATTTATAAACCTGTTAATAACAATTACAAGGTTAGACAATCCAAAAGTATATTGTTTCCAACTATCATTGTGTGTAATTTATCTGTAATTTGATGGTTTTTGCTGAATCTTGCACCCAAATTTGATTTGTGAACCTCACTAGCACTCCTAGATTCTCTCATGGTTCGAATTAATCACTTGTTGGTTCAAATTTCTCACATGGTATCAGAGCTGGTTGGAGATTTTCGAGTTGCACACCAAATTCTTAGTGGATTTGAGCTGCTTTGTTAGTGAATTCTAGATAAAATCGAATTGTTGTGTGTAAACTAGTTAGAAATTTCACCACCATCAGCGTAGGTAGTAATGGAAGGCAGAGATGGTGATTCAATTGAGAGCCAAGGGGATTTTCAGAGTTACCATGGGAACTGAAGTGGAACCAAATTCTGTTGTAGAGAAAGCCAAGTATTTCAACAAATTGGATGAATCATATGGATTGATGTGTCTGAGCATCTCAAGAGATTTGTTGTTACACCTTGACAATTTGACATCACCAAAGGAGGTTTGGGAGAAGCTTGAGTCTCTATTTGGAAAAACTGATGAGCTACGTGGTCACCAGCTTGAGAATGAGCTGATAAACTTGAGCCCATCGCACTATGATACAATCTAGTACTTCTTCACCAAGTTCAAATCACTTGTATTGCAGTTAAAACAATGTGGGATTGAGAAGAAGGAATATCAAGTGATCTTTTCTATACTTTTGAAGTTGGGGTCAGAGTTCTCTATCTTTATGAGCACATTTCACTCAGGTAAACTCACCCTTCGAAACTGGAAAATACCAAGCCCAGAAAAATTCATGGAGTCACTCACTCAAGAGCAGGAAAAATTGGTCCAAATGGGTTCCATCAAGACCAAATATCAAGCACTAGCAGTGGGGGTTTCAAATTCAGCAAAGGGAAATCCCAAGTCCAAGAATTCGATGTTTCCAGAGAAGATGAAATCAGAGAAACCCAAATCTAGTGAGGGATCTTCAAATCCAACCAGAGAAAAGGAGAATAA
Organism: Pseudotsuga menziesii; assembly: GCA_001517045.1. NCBI lineage: Eukaryota > Viridiplantae > Streptophyta > Pinopsida > Pinales > Pinaceae > Pseudotsuga > Pseudotsuga menziesii. Next base: position 10,582 of record LPNX010764239.1, read on the forward strand.
GAGAAAAGAGAAGGCCAAATGAACTTACTACCATAAGGGATGGAATCCAGAGAGCTCATCCATGAAAAAACCATAGACACCATGGTGCAGCTACTGGAGAAAAAAAACATTCCAATCGCTGACAGTGCAAGGAAGATGGATGGAAACTCCAGTTCAAGTGAAGGCAAGGAGAAATGTCATTCTTTGGTAGCAGGTACTTCTAACTCTTCATCCTTTATCATTGATTCAAGTGCCTCTAGGAATATGGTATCTAGGATACAAATTTTCTCCTCCATGAGTTCGAATGTTGGCCTAGCAGTTCGAATGGGAGATGATTCTGAACTCCAGACCACCAGAGGGATTGGGAGAATTGATTTAGACCATGGGTTTTTCAGTGATGTACTGTATGTACTAGACCTTGCAGCAAAATTGCTGCCAGTCTACCAGATGACCCATACAGGAGATTCAAAGAGAGTGATCTTCACTCCTGACATGGTAGTTATTTTTGAAATCTCAACAGACCAAGTTATTGCAGTTGGGTATGCTAATCATCATGAGAGAATGTACAAATTCTCTAATTTCCTCCCTACTTCTGGTGATCAAGAAATTCACTCACATGCCAATGAGGTTTCCAAACCATGGCATGAGAGGTTTGGCCACATGAATTACAGATATCTCCAAACATTGCACAGAGAAGAAATGGTGGAAGGTCTTCCACAAATTCTGCCATCTACTGGAGCATGCATTGGATGTGTGATTGGGAACCATCCTGAGTAGAGCTACGAGAAGGGGAAGGAAAAGAGAGAAAACAAACCACTTGGGTTTGTGCATTCTGAATTGATTGGTCCACTACCCACTCCCTCATATGGTGGATCTAGGTATGTGGTTACATTCAGTGATGACTACTCTCTATTTTATTGGGTGTATTTTTTGAAATTGAAATTTGAGGTGTTTGAGAAACTCAAGGTTTGGAAAGCACTTGTAGAGAATCCGAGTGGGAAGAAGATCAAAGTCCTTAGGATTGATAATTGAAATGAATATGTGAACAAGAATCTACAACAACTTTGTGAGGAGCATGGCATCCAAATGCAACACTCAACTCCCTACACACCACAACAAAATGGTGTGGCAGAGAGGAAAAATATGTCTCTCAAAGAGATGGCAACTTGCATGATAGGAGTGAGGGAAATTAATCCCAAGATATGGGATGAATCCATCAATTGTGCTGCTCACATTCAAAATATATCCTTCCACAAATCAGTGAAAGGAATGACACCTTACGAGGCATGGTTTGGTGAAAAACCAAATGTCTCAAATTTCAGGATATTCGGGACAAAAGCATGGGAAAGAATCCCTTCAGAGAAGAGGAAAGCCTTGCAACCACAAAGCAAGGAGTATCTCATGGTTGGATATGCTGAGGAAACCAAAGGGTACAAGTTCTTTGACACATCTACTTGCAAAACTTTTGTTGGAAGAAGTGTCAAATTTGAAGAAGAGCCAATTCCTGATTTCGAACTTGCACGAGGGGATTGCTCCTCTCCTCAACCATTCGAAGATGTAAGTGATGATAAATGATCTATTTTTTTCATAATTCTGATATAGATGTTGCTGAAGATGATATTTATATAGATGAATCACCATCTAGGCCCAAATTGGATGAAAAAATTGTGTAAGCAGCTGGGGAATTGGCAGGCAATCCCCAAGAGCCTAGGAAAACTAGATCACAAACTAATAAGGCTTATTTTGCAAGTGATAGTGCTCTTACTGAGAATTGTTATATGCTGATTATTTCTGATCCTCAAACATATCAGAAATATTGTACAGACCCAAGATGGAAATCAGCAATGGAAGATGAGCTTCAGTCTCTTCAAGAGAACAATACATGGGAATTGGTTCCCCTTCCTCCCAATACGAAAGTTGTTCAATGCAAATGGATTTTCCAGACCAAAATTGTTGATGATGGTTCTGGTATAAAAAATAATTCTATATTAGTGTCTAGGGGATGTTATCAAGTCCACAGAGTTGATTACACAGAGACCTTTGCACCGGTTGCAAAGATGGACTCAATTAGACTAGTTCTTGCACTGACAGCTAGTAAGTGTTGGGAAGTTCACCACATGGATGTAAAGAGTGCATTCTTGCATGGTGAGCTACAGGATGAGATCTACATGCAGCATCCTGAAGGTTTCCAATAGGATCCTTCATTGGTATGTAGGCTGAAAAAATCACTATATGGACTCAAGCAAGCCCCCAGGGCTTGGTATGCAAAAATGGATGCTTTCTTGCTTTCAATTGGCTTCACAAGATTCAAATTAGACCCTAATGTGTATTTGCAAAAAAATAATGTTAACTTTTAGGTCATTGTTCTTTATTTTGATGATCTTCTTATTATAGGTAGCTTCACCAATTTAATTGGCCAAATTAAGAGCTCCTTGCATAGTGAATTTGCCATGACAGACCTAGGATTGCTAAGGCAATTTTTGGGCTTGGAAATTGAACAAAATGGAAAGGGCATCATGCTGAGTCAGACAAAGTATGCTTCAAACCTGATAAAGAAGTTTAATATGGCTGAGTGTAAGGAAGAAAAGTATCTCTTTCTTTCTGGTATTAAGATGCATGAATTTGGCAATTCCCTAATGGTGGATATTACACTGTATAGGCAACTAGTGGGCAGCTTGCTCTACCTCACTCATACAAGACCTGATTTGTATTATGTTGTGAGTGATGTAGAAAGACATATGCACAAGCCACATAAGCTCCATTGGAGGCCTGCAAAAATAATTCTTCATTATGTCCAAGGAACTAAGAAATTCGGGGTGCACTACACAGCTAGTTCCTCACTTCAACTAGCTGAATTTTCTGATTCAGATTGGGTCGATGATCCAACTGAAAGGAAGTCAACATCAGTTTTTGTCTTCATGTTTGATGAAGGTTCCATTTTATGGTCAATTAAGAAACATCACACCATCTCACTTTCATCAGCAGAGGCTGAATACAGGGCATCAATCAATGCTACAACACAGTGTGTTTGGTTGCAGGGAATTCTCCAGGAGTTTGGTGTCACAATTGATTCTCCAACCAACATTTGGGTGGATAATAAAAGTGAAATAAATATATCTACTGATACAGTACAAAGGTATAGGACAAAGCACATAGATATATACATACATTACACTCGGGGCTTAGTGCATGACAGGGTGATCTCACTGTAGTATTGCCCATCCACTGAGCAAACTGCTGACATTTTTACCAAGGATTTCACTGAGAAGACCTTCACTTAACAGAGATATTTGATTGGGGTGAATGAGGGATGGTAATTTGCTGTTATTTATTGTAGGTATAAACCCATGTCCATTCTTTAGGGAAGGTTTTATCCCATGAGGTTTTCCTTCTTTCCTCGGTTCACATGGACAAATAAAAATTGTAATTTTTGAATTATGTATTTGACCCAAATTGAGCCATTGTTTCCAAGGCCTTCATCATTTTGTGAGCATAATTATTTGTTGGATTAAGGGAGGGTGTTAGAATATTAATCCATCATTATTACTTTAGTTACACTAATTAGTCAATTTTATTGCTTTTTAAGCTTTAATACACTATGAGGTGGACTAGGGGTGCTTAGGTGGACATATGCCATGTCAAATTGAGGCTCCATGACCCACATGGGTACTCCAGATTAGTAAAATATCCATATATGCACATCCATCATTTCTAGTGCACTCCCATTCATTGAATGTGGATAGGGAAGTTGACTTGGAGCGCTAGAGTGGGATTTTGCCCAAATTTGGTTTGATTTGGTGAAATTAATGTTGCATTGAGACTCTAAACCACCAATTTTTCCACACCCACGTTGTCCAAGGTGTAATAATTGACCCACAACACATCATCCATTCTAGTTCATCAATTCATGGCCATTTGGAGAGATTTCGGACGAGATTGGCCCACTTAGGGGGGTTTGATGCCATTTTGGCAATTTTGGCTTATTAGCTCACAATTGGCTTCCAAATCCATTTGAAACTCTTATGATGTTATTATTAACCTGTTATTAATAATTTCAAGGTTAGAAAGTCCAAAATTATCTTGTTTCCAGCTATCATTGTGTGTAATTTATCTATAATTTGATGGTTTTTGCTGAATCTTGCACCCAAATTTGATTTGTGAACCTCAGTAACACTCCTCGATTCTCCTGTGGTTTGAATTACTCACTTTTTTGTTAAAATTTCTCACAATCAAGAGTTGAGGCTTACGCTGATTTACTGTGACAATCAGAGTTGCATCCAACTCTCTGAGAATCCTGTATTTCACAACAGGTCAAAGCATATTGAGATCATATGTCTTTTCATCCATGATTATGTTCAGAGAGGTGCTGTGGAGTTGCAATACATTTCCACTAATGAGTAGGTTGTTGATATCATGACAAATTTTCTTGGAAGAGGCAAGTTCATTCATTTTAGAGACAAGTTGGGTGTGATGAAGAACAACTTCCTCGGTAAGAGGGAGTGTTGAAATTTTATACCTTGGGAGTTGTTCCCCTTGGTGACTTTTTCCTAAGTCACTAGGAAAATGGGTCATGTCACATGAAATTTATATTAATGACTTGAGATGAGCATTAAATGCACTTTAGTGATTAAAGTATACTTTAATTAAAAATTTAAAAAGTGAGTGAATTAAATTTTAGTTTGTGGAGAAAAGTGATTTTATCACAACCACCGATCTAATCTAATATGGGACCTTGGATTAGATGAATTTTCACTCACCCACCCATTTTTTCCTAAAAGGAAATTTTCCATGTGAAGAGGCACAAGTTCATTTTTCGAGAGAGAGAGTCGATTTCAGTGAAGGCGAAAAACGAAGTAGCTGAAGTTTTTTTCTATGGCATGAATTTTGAGGTGAAAGTACAACAGTGAAGTGGGAAAAAATTTCAAGGTAGAAATTCTAACCATTAATTGCATCCATACAATACAGTTCATACTGTACCTTTTCAGTTCGTACAAGGCACAATTTTCTAGGCAGTGAAGTGGGCACGAATCTCGAACCATAAATTCTCTACTTCCATGGGCACAATTTTTGAGGTAGTGACTGTACAGTACAAGCTGTACATTCTATCCATAGAACGTCTATATAGCCCTGTAGTAGCATGTTTTTTGAAGATGTTGCAGACATAAATTTCTGGGTTTTATTTTTTTGAAGAGGGAACGAATTTTGAGGCTGATTTTAATAGTATGCTTGAGATAAGTTGTGACTAAATTTTTTTGCTTTCTGTTGTAAAGTTAGAAAATAAATAAATAATTTCTCTCTCATAGGTTTCCCCCAGAGTTTGGGGTTTTTCTTGGGTCATTTGACTAAAAATGATTGAGTCTAATTTTTTATGTGTGAATGTGCTTTTTAATTGATGCTCATTAAAATTGTAAAAATTATTCTTATGTTCCATTCATATATTGTTTATGAGAAATGACTTAATTTGTAGCTGAGAGTAATTTGGGTTGGGCATTAAACAATGATGAAAATGGTGGTTGAAACCAGGTTGGGGGAATGAGAATTATTTTACACCCCATGCATTAGGAATATCCAAAACTAGGACATTCATGGGAAGTTCAATATTCGAGCATGCAACTAGTTTTACTCACAAATTTTCAATTACTCCTATAACTTCAACTAGACGAGAAACCATGCCACATAAACTTCCAAAGGAGCTAGTCACATCAAGCTCTAATTGCTCCATGACTCTAATGGGAATCACATTTACCTCCGCACCAGAATCAAGCATGCAATTCTATAATATTAGACCATTTGCATCCGATTCTATAAAGAAAGTGGGATACCCATTAAGTCTTCTATAATACCCCTGTTTTGACCCCTTGGTATTTAATTGTACATTATGTAAATATTGTATTTGAATCATGGCAAGGAGCTCAAGGCCAAGGCCCTTCCATTGATGAATATGTTGTGGATAGGTGATCAAGGCTGATACCTATGGGTTTTGCGCTAATTCAAGCACAGTAGATATATTTTGATATGTCATGTAAATGTACAAACTAATATAAAACCATGGCTAGCTATGGTGCTGTAAACGTGAAAGAGATGGGGGCATGATTCCATAAGGGATAGGGTGGGGAGTCAGTGAACCCTTGATCCAATAGGGTGTGACAAGATGTCAAGGGGGGGAAACCTATGAACCATCAGCTATATTTTTTCCTCTGTCCTCAATCATTTATTCCTTCCAGAAGGTGGTTGAGACAGTTAATTCCTGGGGTAGTGCAGGGTATGGCAGACTACATTCTACACAGGCCTGCATCCTAAGGGAGTAAGCGCTTTTGCTTCTATAGGAAGAAATCACGTGATGCGTACCCTGTCCTTCAAAAGAGATTGTGTTTTGTTTTTTACTCACTCCCCCTCATTCATCCATTCATTCATTAATGCCATGGGTTGAGCAGGATAGAACAGTCGTGTTCAGTTTTGCTGTGTTTTTCATCCCTCAGCAAGCTGTCCCGATTATGTTCGTTTTCAACTAGCGTGATCCTGTTGTTGTTCACGGGATGGAGCCAAGGAACTAATTTTTGCAAGTATTTTCCTTTGTCGATCAAGGGTAGTGGAGGTTGCTCAATTTTGCAAGAAAGAGCCTCCTCAAAGGGTTTCCTAACTTGGGTGTTTTCATATAGTAGAAATCATGTGTTGTTGATGTATTTGTAACTTTAGAATGTATTCATTTGTATATTTTATGTATTGTAACCCCAGTGTTCCTACCGAGAAGTGTTGTATAGGAATAAACACCTTATAACCGAAGGTCTGGGGTTACCAACATACTCAAGAAACTTGCAGGCAATCGACTCTAGAGTGCAGTAAAGGAAATAGGAGGATGGAAAAGACTCACCCGATACATGATGGTTGATCCTAGCTTGTCTTCTTTCGCTCTACTTCTCCTCCAAAGCCTTCAGGAATGCCTCTCCTTCACCTGTCAAGAGTCAATATTCCAAATACAAGAGGATACATATATATAAACAGGTTAGATAAATCATATATAGAATGCTGAAACATAAGTATTTATAACACCACAATATATGAGATACATTCAAGACACATATGGAAGAAGGATTCTCTTTATTAACAATAATGAAAGAGTTCATATTACAACCCAACACCTGAGACAAGGACTCCTCTGTAGCCAAAGGATTATGAGTTCCACTGCTCCAAAGACTTCTGTATAAACTCCACCAGCATAACTTTGCTCTCCAAGTGTATGTGATTAACACCCTCCCCAAAGCCTGTATTTATACTTGGTGAAATAAGGCAGTTTCGAAGGTTGAGGAGGTTGAGACAATTAAGGTGATTAAGGTTAAGTGCTTAACTAATCTCAAATAATTGCAAGTTTTTATTTTAAATGTCAAAGGAAGCTGTACGCAGGTATCAATACTGGCAACTCGCGTATGACCCGCGAGTTGCTCTAAGGGTAACCCGCGTACAAATATGTACGCGAGATGCAACAACCGATACTCTCGTACAACACATGAGTTGCATATATAGAGAGTCGCGTACATGACTTGACATATCTAAAAGGTAAAAATAACCAGCTGGATGGAGGAAAAATGTAGTTCATAATAAGCCCATCTATAGTGTTTTGGGAAAACCTCAATCCATAAATGTCCTTTTGTGTGCCAACATGAGGGATGTCGGCACTCGGACGAAGAGGTGCCATTCAGGTGGATAACAGATGCCCCCTAATGTGTGAGGTTAGAGGGAAACGATGGACGAAATACATTATAATCTTTATCTTTGGAGAACTCAAAAATCCAATGGAGTAGAGAGAGTACCTGAAACAAATACAAAGTAATGTCATATACAAAGTTACATCTGAGGATGCTATGTTCAATTTACTGGAACACTAACTCCTTTACAATATTTGAGTACATCATATGATAGGGGTATAAAACCACGTATATTACAAAGGTGGATCGAAGCCACAATATACAATAATGATGATTCTTTAAAGATCTGGATGCTGTGTATCTGAATAGAACATAATCTGGCACAACTTAGTCCATAGGTGAGGAACTAAGGTCTTCATAAAGGATCCCAAAGAACCAGTACAATCCAAGCCATGTGAATAAGGGTAAGCTGAAGTCGAACATGCAAAATGATTCAACAGTTTGTGAATCAATAGGTGATAATCAACAACTAAAGCAAAGGAATTCACCAATGATAAAAGTGAATCCCGAGGTACGATCGTCAAAACTCCAGGTTTGAGTCATCAGGAAGTACTGAAACGGAACCATGTTGTGATAAGGAAGGCAATAGATCCTCCAATGGATCACAAGAGTGACTAGGAACTGGGAAAAATAAGGGAGACACAATAGATAACATATATAACAATGATGGGATCAGGCTATAGATTAGACATTGGGTAAAGTCCTTGAACAATGAGCACAACACAGAGATGACCCAAGGCAGCGTATAACTTATAGATAGAACAACTAGACCCATCTGTCATGTAGGATACATGATCAGATTCCCCAGGTATAATGGACAAGAGGAGGAATAAGAAACTCAAAGTAATAGCTGAACAAAAGTGAACACTGAAACATGGATATCGGAAAAAAAAAGAGTGCTATGTTCAAGGATGACATGCTGCCACTACTAAAAACAAGAGAAAAATTCTTCCTTACCTTCCTTGTTAAATTTTAACGAGTCCAGGAAAGTTAACTCGGTTCCGTCTTCATTTTTTAACAAGCTTGAAGAGATGGAAAAATAATGCTTGATAGTATCACTGATTCGTGGATTTAATGAGCTCGAACTAGTACATGCTCAGCAGGTGTTTTCACATTTAGAGAGTCTGAAAACTCCAAAGAAGACTCCAGGGGGGTCCTTTTTCGTCCAATTTAGTCTCCTGAGGCCGAAAAAGTATAAAACATACCATAGAAGAACTCTCTTAACTTCTAAAGAAGAAAAGGTGAACCTTTTTTGTACTTAGTCAGGGAGGTTCGAAAAAGGTTAAATTACCACCTACCCAACGCTCCTTCCAAAACAACATAAAATATCTTGAGTTTTACGAGTGTGAAGGAAAGCAAGATCACTCGAAAAGATCCATTTGGTTACGAGAAATGGGGCTTACAACAATAAACTCATCGCTTTGTTCTTAAGTGTTTAACGAGCATGACAAAGACACAAAGTACACTCGGAATCTTTTTCATGTTTAGGTCCAGAGCATGAAAAAGAGAAAACTAAGCTCAAACTGGGTGTTCCTTTTTCGTAAATTTAGTCCCTCAGGTCCGAAAAAGTGATAAACCTATACCTGAGAATACTCTTCCCAATTCAAAAAAGAAAAGAGAGCGATCCTTTCTCGTATTATTTCGCATGGTCTGAGAAAGAGATAACCTACCACCAATGCGGATGCCCATTCACATATTCTTAACGAGCTTGAACGGACGAGTTATCTTGGCAGTCAAGTTTGTTTTGAAGGAGTCAGACCTGGGCCTAAAGAAACTCCATAGGGAGGGGAGTCCTATAAATGGATAGCTTGTAAAAAGAGATTCAAAAGAAACTCTATTTGGCATGAAAAATAGCTAAGAGGATACCCCTGAACCTGAAACAGTTGCGGCATGAGTACCAAAGGAAAACATAGGCTTAGAACAAGGATACTCATGAAAAAGGGTCCTATCCATGGAAGAACAATGGTAAAAAAAAGGAACTAATGGGTAATGATACCATAGTCCGTGGCAAAAGGTTGATTGCTAAGATTAATGTGGATTGAATAAAGGTGCCAAAAATGTATTGGAAATAACAAAACCACCCTATTGGAGCAACAACACTTTGTAATAGAGGAAAAACCTGTTCCAAAGCATAAAGAAATATGGTATTAGTTGAATAAATTTTCAAACTATAGAAAAAGACCCACTTACAGAAATATAATTTCTATAAATAGTTGAAAATCAAAACAAAACTCACCATTTGAACTTTTGAGCCATAAAAAGCAAGTTTTACCTTCTACCTTTGTTCGATCATTGTGGACAATTGAACCGACGAAATCGAATTCCACAAGTTGCAAGTAAGCCTACACCCTGAGCTCTTCATTTTGATCCAAGCAATTATCAATTTTGAGTCTAAATTCCATTATTAAAAGCATCCTAAATGTAGCATGGCGTGTACGCGGGTTGTTGGTGTGAAGACTCGCGTACATGCATTTTGTACGCGAGTTTCCTAACTAGACAGTCGCGTACAGTACGTGACATGTCCAACTAGACAGTTGTGTGTACTGTGTGGAGGATAAAAGGCTAAATATAGTCAAAAAATTTTGAAGTTTGATATGGAATTACTGAATCAAATTACTTGTTTTGCTAGGTAAAAGATGGTTCTGGAATGGAGGGAAAGGGAGCACGAAATAATGGACCAAGCAGCACTCCAAAGTGCGCCCACTATACAGGCATTGCGAACCAGTGGGCTACTGAAATTCTTTTGCAAATCACCCATGCGGGCCAATGTCCGCATACTTGAGTTCATGGTAAATTATTGGGATCATGACTTGGGGATGTTCAACCTACAGGGTGAAACCTTGGATATTACCACTGAAGACATATATTTCATAACCGATCTGTCACGTCGAGGAGCACTGGTGAACTTAGAGGGCACAGGCAGGGGCGATGACCCCTTAAGTGTCCAAAACTATATAGATGTGTTTTGTGCACTGGGTACTCAAAAGAGAGGGAGCTGCATCCCTGTTGTACATATCCAAGACTTTACTCTACAGGTACTTGCTAGCACCATCGTGAGAATTTTAGGATCCTCATCTTTACATTTGGCTACAAGGAACCAAATGAGGCTGGCAGTTGACTATTTCCGTGGTGCTCTCTATGATTGGTGCTCGGGAGTTGTCCCTATCATGAAGAGACAATTTCCCAATTGAAAGAGAGGAAGGCGTAAAAACTTTGGTTATGCGAGCATATTAGTGGCCTTCTTCGAGAGAGAGTACCAACATTGAGCCCTACCATACCTCTATCGATCAGAACTCCACATCAACCAAGGCTAAGCAGGAGGGGAGAGATCTTCCTCTGTCAAGGAGGAGGAGACACAGTACACAGTGTATATGATGATGATTTCTATACCTGGTGGGAATGATAGCTACCGACACTAAAGCAGTTTCCATATGCTGGGATGGACTTTTGAGGTGACCCCAACCTTGTCCTCCCTCCAGGAGGAGCATGGGGAAAGCTAGGTAAATAATTTTTAATTTTTATCATTTTTCAAATTTTTATGAATTTTAAAAAGATAGATATATGCATATGTACAAGTCTTAATCTTATAAATGTGTCAAAATACAGATATTGGACCGATTCGCCCTGAAGGGAACCCACGCATGTTCATTCATCCTATCATAGGCGAAGACCTGGGACCAATCAGGGTTCTAGAGGGGAAGCTGGCTAGGTTGACCCAACGAGTACCTACCTTGCGGATAGAGCATATCCCGACTACCATGCAGGAGTTTGTTGTAGGAGTTCCACTGGTTTGGCTACGTCTATTCAGGTGAGTGGTTAGAGCAGTGCTTGTATACATAGAGGTGGTGGAGGCTTTCGAAGACGAAGAGGCTGAGGAAGCCAGAGTGCAGAGGGACCATGGGGACCAAGGTGGTCCAAGTGACCAGGGTGGTCCTGCTTAGATCTAGGGCATTTTGATGGACTATGATCCACATTTTGTACATTTTGTATATGACGGGATCTAAGGATCAGACTTGACCTATGTATAGATAGATATTTTACACACACACACACACACATATATATATATTGTTGTCAGTTTATTTACAAATGTTTTTTATATGGTTGCTGTATATCTTTATAAAATGTGTGTGAGATGCCAATCTAAAATGTAATTAGCATATGCATGAGTTAATGAATTCTGATTTCGTGGAATGTGATTGAATGTAATAACTTCAAAATGTCTTTCCAATAAACGAATTTGCATGAACTGACGTAATAAAATAGGATTTCGTACCTGATAAGCTCAATTGAGCTGGGAAACCACCAACTGAGAGTCCAAACGGACCTCAAGCTGTGTGATACCATGTGGCAAAGCATCCCATAGGATCTCAATTACAGCCCTATACTCAGCAACATTATTAGAGGCAGGACCTAAACAAGAGCCTCCTGTGGCAACAAGCTGTCTTGAGGGAGAATAAATAACCCATGCTATTGAAGCAAGGTTACAAGTGTGATGGCTGGCGCCATCAGCGAACCCTATATACTTTTCAGAATACATCTGTAAGAACCAGCAGATAGTATAAAAAAAATTGACAACCTAATGTACATAAAAATACAAGAAAAAGTGCTAAGCCTAAGCATAGTACTTCTTCAGGTAGAGCCCATTTCTAGGTTCAGGCAGCTTATTCCCATCAAAATCAACTAACTCATATGTGCCCTTACTCAACACTTTCGACACGACATAAGGTCCTAACCACATAGCCTTGAATTTTCCTACCCCCAAGGGTTATTTGTCTTGGTCCCAAAGCAAGACAAGTTCCCCTTCAGAGAAAACCCTAGGTTTGACCGATTTATCATACTGAGTTTTAACCCTATTTTTATGAGCTTGATTAGCAGTCAGTGCATCTCTACGCTATTCATCAAGGTGTTCTAAATGTACCAGATGTTCCTCAAGCTCAGTCGTATCAGGTAACACATGAATGGCTATCTTTAGAGATGGGTTTTCACACTCAATTGGAGTAACTGCTTCCACGCCATGGACGAGTTGGAAAGGGGAGAAACCCGTAGTAGTTTTGACATTAGTTTGGTAGGCCCAAAGAGCAAGATATAGCATGATGTGCCAATTAGAATGGGCTGCATCAATTGTATGTTTAAGGATAGTTTTTAAAGTCTTGTTGACAGCCTTAACCTGACCGTTTGCTTGCGGATAGTACGGAGAAGAATGTTCTTGTCTGAATCCGAGCATGGTAGTCATTTCCATCATCATGTTATTTTGAAAATGAATTCCATGGTCAGTGACAATCACTTTGGGTATACCAAATCGTGCAATAATATGATTGAATACAAAGAAAGCTGTTGTTTCCCCGTCGGCTTTGAAAGTAGGCATTTCCTCTTCCCATTTCATAAAATAGTCAACAGCGACAATGATGTATTTATGCCCCCCAGCTGAGGCTGGGTTTCATGTCACATAATCAATCCCCCATTTCATGAAGGGGCCTACCGAGACAACGAGAAATAATGGAGCAGGATGTGACCGCATTTTCCTGGTGTAAAGCTGACATGGATGACAGTGCTTCACTGCTTCCACACAATCTTTAAAGATCGTGGGCCAGAAATAACCGGCACACAATATCTTCTAGGCCGTTGCTAACCTATATAAATGAATTCCACATGCTCCACTATGGGAATCATTCAGGACAATCTCCTCTTCCTCATGAGTAAGGCAATGACGCAAAACAGAATCTACCCCTCGTCGATATAATGTATCTCCTATAATGAGGTAGTTCTTGGCATGAAGGCGTAATTTACGTCGTTCCTCCCTTGAGGAAGCTGCAGGATACTTCGAAGTTTTGAGATATATAAGAATATCCCCTTACCAAGGATCAGAGGTGGATATCAGGAAGATTTGCTCATCTGGGAATGAGTCATCTTCAACCACTACATCTTCTTCAGTAGGAAATTCTGCTATAAGTTCAGCAAAAACTAATGACTTCTTAGACTTAGTGGATTGTAAATCCAAGTCAAACTCTTGGAGAATGACTATCCATTTGTTAAATTCCCCCCCAACAATCTGTCGAGATAAAATATATTGGAACGGATTCGCATCCGCCACTACTGTGGTGGTCCTCAGTAAAATGTAGTGATGTAACCTTTGCATAGCATAAATAGCTGCTAAGGCTAATTTCTCAATGTGGGAGTATCTAAGTTTAGGTCTAGCCAAAGCATGGATAAGGTAATAAACAACATGCTCTACAAGCTTATCGTCCTCCTAGACTAGTACTACCCCAATGGTTGACTCCAACGCGGCCAGATATAATATAAAATCCCTAAAATAGTCTAGTGGACATAATAAGGGTGCCGACAGCAAATATTTTTTGAATGCCTCGAACGCAAGTTGTGTAGTTTCATGCCATACAAATGGGGTGTCCTGTTTGAGCAGGCGCATGAAACCTTTAGTGATCTTGGCATAGTTAACAATAAAACGTCGAAGAAAATTAGACTTTCCTTGCAGTCTTTGAAGTTGCTTGAGAGAACGAGGAGGAGGCATATTTACAATGGCCTCAACTTTCAAAGGATCCACCTAGATGCCTATACTAGAGACGATGAATCCGAGCAATCTTCCTGACTCGAAACAGAATACACACTTGTGGGGATTCAAGCGAATTTTATAATATTTGCATCTTTCAAATATTAATCGTAAATGATCTGGATGTTGGATCCTCTTACGAGAATGTGCGGGTAGATCATCAAGGTATGGTTCAACAATGGATTTAATGTCATGGAAAGCAAAGTTCATAGCCCATTGAAAGGTTGCCCCAACATTTTTCAATCCAAAGGGCATTTTCTTGTATGCAAAGGTACCCCAAGGACAAATGAAAGTAGTTTTATGTTGGTCTTCCGGTTTTATTTGAATTTGATTATATCTGGAGAAACCATCCATAAATGAAAACACCTCACTTCCCACACATGCATCTATGATCTGGTCTATAAATGGTGTGGGATAGTTGTCCTTAGGACAGGCTTTATTGAGATCTCTAAATTCTGCACAGACGTGAATAGTCCCTTGCTTCTTATCAACAGGAACGGGGTTGGATACCCATTCTATCAAAGTGATGGGATAGAGAAAACCAACCTTCAACAAATTTTCAACTTTTGCCTTCACAGCCACCGCTTTGCATGGGTTAATAGGTCTTAACTTTTTTCGAACCGGCTTGACATCAGGATATGTTCGTATTTCATGTTCAACAATCGATGGATCTATGCCTGGCATCTCCTCATATGACCAGGAAAAGACATCGCATAATTCCTTAAACATGGCAATATAGATGGAAATCTCTTTAGGAGAGAAATTTGCACCTATGTATATGTTTTCCACGATATCAGAGTTTACAGAGATGTTAATAGGTATAGTGGCGGAAATATTTTCCATATTCCCCTCAGCAAACATTCCTTCCCTAGGCAAGGGATTGATAGGTATATCAACATCTTCCGACAGTCTCAAACGAAACTCTTGGTTTTCTATTCTGCTTAGTTCTAGAAGAAAATAGGATCGATGATGAAGATCCTCACAAATCTTATCACATCCACTCATGTCTTCCAGAATAGCTTCATCGGAAGGTAAAACCATGTCTAAACAATCTATATAATGTGAATATTTTTCTACCCATACGGGCAAATAAACTTCTTCCAGATCTTTCGAGACTGTTAGAGGATCTGGAATGGGATCAACAGTGGCTTGAGTGATAGCTTGATAAGCGACCTCCACTGTCAATAAGGGAACTTGTGGTTCGTGGGGGGTTGGGAGAACCCAAGGATCAGTCCTATTGACAACCGTAGCTATGGAATTCCCCACACTAGTAGAACCAATATAATTAACCGGGGCTGGAAGATCAAACGTTCCCATCAGTGATGTGTACATTCCATCCCCTAAGCATTGTGCAGCAGGTTTGACCTGATCAACCAATGGCACAGCGGAATCATTAGACTCTAAATGACCTTTTCGAGTAAAATCAAGTTGGTCAACTGTAACCAACTTGCCCTCATGTGGAAAAACCACTACCCAAAAGACGGCCGACGCAATAACGGACATTGCATAAGTCCAGTTTCTTCCCAGAAGCAAATTGTAGTCGAAAGGAGCATCAATCAATTCTAGTTCAACAGACACTGCTTTTCCTGCCAACTTAATTTCAAAAGCCGGCAGGATACCATGCGGACGGAAGGATCTTTCATCAAAAGCAGTAAGCAAAGTGTTTGATGGGACCAGCTCTGGGGATCCAAGAGCTTTCCAACAGGTCAAAGACATAACACATGTAGAAGCCCCCTCATCAATAACTGCCCTTCCAATGGTCTTACCACCATGGATGACATCTATTGATAAGGCTACATGGTAAGGCAGGTGAATTTTAACATCGGAAAAATGAAATTTCGCCATGAGACTCGAAGAGTCCATGCTACCTAAAGCTACTAAGAGGGCATCCAGCTGAGCGGGACAACTCTGTAACACCTCTAAAGCTGACATTGCACACGAGGTTTGAGCTAAATCTTCAACCACGGAGTAGTTTGAAGCATCCCTCGCATTAGGGTTGTGCAAGGTCTTCTTGAAGACACCTTTCGGTATCTTCGGCATAGTTTCAGCAGGTTTCTCTATCATGGGAGGGTTAGAAGTTTCACCTACAGCTTTACCCTTCTCAAGAGTCTCTTTCTCATAATTTTTGTTCCTTGTTTGCAACAAAGTCAAAGATCGAACCATGTTGATATAGTTTGGGTCAGGGGCAGTTTGAGTGCCCCCTGCTGCATTAGAAGCTGAAGCAGAGTTCTGTCCTTGGGGAAAGGGATCCTTCAGGATAACTGGTTGTTGAGCTTTAAGCATCTTCTGGGCTTGATCCATAAGGGGACAAAGGTGAGTAAGGTGGTCCTCATGGCACAACTTACACGGGAACTTGACCTTCTTCTTTTATTTCTTCCCCCCATCAGCATTGTTCGTGGGCTTTTGCTTGTTTTGATTTCCCTCTCCCTTCTTTCCTTTCATCTTCTTCCTGTCAGGCTGCTGATTTCCCTTCTGAGAGGTTTGTGCAAAAACATTTTCACTCTGGGGGGAGGGGGCAGCCTTTTCTTCCTCCGTCGTAGACTACTTGAAATACAATTGGTGAAGTTGCTTAACCAACGACTCTATGGTGGGAGAGTTGACGGACCCAACCACACCATCGGCATGGGGTCCAAGCTTAGGCTTCTCCACATTGTGCGTAGGCCTCGGTGCCTCAGGGATAATCTCGTACAAGATCCCAGATTGTGAATAAATCAAATCTAGTTGCTGGGCCTTGAGAATGGCTTCTTCTTCATTCGTCACTCTCGAGGTGGATACGTCCTTAGATATGTAGGGCAACAGGGATTTAAGGAACCACTCTAAAAGAAAATTAGGAGGGATAGTGTCTTTTATAAGGCTCTTTCGCCTTCTCCACTCTTGGATATGATCCAAGATGTGGGTAGCCTTGTTTTTCCTAAAAGCATACAACAAGTCCGTTCTGAAATGATATCAGACTGGAAGCTGAAAGTGGCTAAGAAATGCACTAGCCAAGTCCCAAAAACTACTGAAAGCAGCAGAAGGAAATTCAATATACCATTTTGCCGCGGTACCTGTCAAGGTTCTTTGGAATAGCCTCAACCTAACTGAATCTTCATTCAACAAATTTGAAGAACACCATAAATGGAATGTGGTGGCATGAGCCCCAGGAGCTTCACCAAATTTGCCTTCGAACTTAGGGATGTTTGATGGAAATTTGGTGGGAATAGGTGGCCACAAGGGGTCATGCCTCTCCAGGTCATTCATCAATTTTGACAAATTTGGCAAGTTTAAAGTTTCCAGGAATGGAAGTTTGGGTCGAACCGGGGTACTAAATGTGCCAGCCTGGGGATTAGAGGGACCTGCCCCTGAATGCCCATGGGTAAAATTGGGGTTGCCCCCTGCAACCGGTTGCGAAGTAGGAAGATTACTCTGAAACAGATTCCATCTATGAGCCATAGGATTGTGTGTGGAAGGTGCAGTGTAAGAAGTTCGGGCAGTCCCCATAGAAACAGGGGTTTGAAAGACAGGAGCCAGTATCCCTCCGCTTAACAACGAAAAGGGAGAGCTCATGACTGGGACTGAAATTGGAGTTTGGAAAATTTTCCCATAAGAGGTATTATTCCCAAACTGCACTCCTACATAGGAAGATGATGGGCCTATGTATGGAGAGGATGGGGGAATGTGCCCCCCATTCCAAGGAAATCCTTGGACAAATGCCGAGGATCCTACCAGACCGCTCTAGGTAGTATATGGAAAGGAAGAAGGAATAGTAGGTATACTGGGAATCCCAGTAACCATATCACCAGAAGTACTTGCTAGGTTTGAGTGAAATGGTGGTTGAACCACCCGAATCGCTGGAGTCAAAGGTGTAGAAGGTATACTAGATCTAGGGGCACTTACCGGGGGAGGTAGTACCCCTTCAACCGGAACGGATGAGGTGAACAAAAAAGGACTTTCTTCCACAGAAGACATGATCCTACCCACAGGGACACCTAATACAGGTGAATCAAGAGGTCTAACCTGAACGATCACAGGATCATTTAAATCGGTCAAGGGTGTGTTAAAATTCCTTGCAAACTCGTCAGTCTGCAATTCTTCTATCTCAACTGTATCAAGATAAAAATGGTTAGCTATAAGTTCTGGTTCACCTAGAACTTCACTTATCCCTACTGGTTCAAATGAACCGTCTGTGTCCAATCTCTGCCTTTGGGGTGGAGGTGGAGGCTCCAATGTGATGAGAGGAGGAAGGTTTCTCAACCTTCTTGACCTTCTAAAAGGTTGGTCCTCCACGATTGAAAATTTGACAAATCACACCCTAAGGCCAACTAAACACAGGCAAAACCACAGAGCATACACTATAAAAATCCTAAAGCCTCAAACAATCAAACAAGGGTGAAAGATATACTTTCCAGAAGAAATCTGATGAATGATTACTTGGTGTCCTTGAAGTGGTTCTTAGGCACAAGTGGAGGAATCACCCAACCGCCCTCCTACACTTACAAAAAGGTACCTTCCAAGCCCATTCAAGGTGAACCAGAAATAGCCTTCTGGTTTACCTAGGTATGAACCCTAAATATCAAGAGACTAAAAGCTACCTTACCTATACCAATAGTTTGGGGGGACAGTTCCAAGCTTGACTCGTACGCATGGGCAGGGTAGCTGAGCCTGAAACTCTGTCTAGGATAGAATCCCCAGATGCGTAAAAGTCCTAATTTACATTTTGACAAGGAATCAGAGGGTTATCTCCTCATTCCATGCCTCCACGCGGCCTCATGCTTAACTCCCGTTTGAGAGGAGCTTCCCAGATACAATCGATAAAGTCAAGGATTTACCTAAAGAAGGGTCCACTACGTTTGAATTTTAAAACTTATGGGAAGTTTACACTTCCTATCCCACAAGTCTAGCTCAAGCTAGTAGGCGAAAGGCCCCTAAAAACAAAAAATTACTAGTAAATTTTAATTATGCGTTCATTTTAAAGGGATGTTTCTTACTCAGAAGGAAATGGAATGATGTACTTATGGTGTTTTTGACTTGATAAGAAATAAATAAAAGTAAAGGTGTATTTTTCAAAGCAAATTACCACTATTAAAGCAAACTTCTTTTTCTTTTTGTAAATATATATTGATGAACAAATGCAAACGATAAAAGAAACTAAGCCTATCTTTTTTGTATTTTTTGAGATTATATTTTTTTAAAACTGAAATGAAAGCTACTTATGTAAAAGCAAATGCAAAATCTTGACAATGATTTTCCTTTCACTTAAAAAAAAAAATGCTCAAACTCTACTATGCACCTAAAATGCACTAAAACTTGAGTATACTTGGATGCAATCAACTGTATAAAATAAACAAACTGAAGTAAAAAGATCAAAAGAACCACGAATCAACCAACAAAGGAAAACCGAGAACCCTATCTTGGGTGCACACAATGACAAAGATCACCGCAAACTCATAAAGGTAAGTGACATCCAACCACTATCAAAAGACAGACTGAAAAAATAATGCCCAAGACCCTGATCACTGATATGGATAGAGACACTTCACCCTATAACCCAAACAGGACAAGCTACTTCAACATGCAAATAGAAAATAATCCAAGCAAAATAAGCCCAAGGGCTTTCGAAAAAGCACAAAGTGTGGTCACCAAAGTCTTCAGACTAATAACACAATATCTTTAAAGAAAGCCAACTAACATACAGGAATTATGCAAAGATAGGGACAAGCAAACCCTAACTTAAAAAATCCCTATTTCCAGGTTTGTACACAACTGTGTATAAGGGCAACTCGCGTACTTTACGCGACTGTCCAAGAGAGCAACGCGCATATGCAGGCCTCTGTACGCGACTGTGTAGAAGAGCAACCCGCGTACAGGTACAAAAGTTTTCTCAAAAACAAGAAAAATCCACAATACTTTCAAACACTGTGATAAGTATGAACCAGGATAAAAGACCACACACCAATTTCAAAGCAAAGACTGGTCAGGGGTGACAGAAACAACCTACAGCAGTCTAGGCTCCCCAGTGGAGTCGCCAGTTCTTTTGTACAGGAATAAAAACCTTATAACCAAAGGTCTGGGGTTACCAACATACTCAAGAAACTTGCAAGCAATCGACTCTAGAGTGCAGTAAAGGAAATAGGAGGATGGGAAAGACTCACCCGATACACAACGGTTGATCCTAGCTTGTCCTCTTCCGCTCTGCTTCTCCTCCAAAGCCTTTAGGGATTCGTCTCCTTCACCTGTCAAGAGTCAATATTCCAAATACAAGAGGATACATATATATAAATAGGTTAGATAAATCATATACATAATGTTAACACATAAGTATTTATCACACCACAATATATGAGATACATTCAAGACACATATGGAAGAAGGATTCTCTTTATTAACAATAATGAAAGAGTTCAGATTACAACCCAATGCCCGAGACAAGGAATGCTCTGTAGCCAAAGGATTCTGAGTTCCACTGCTCCAAAGACTTCTGTAAAAACTCCACCAGCATAACTTTGCTCTCCAAGTGTATGTGATTAACACCCTCCCCAAAGTCTGTATTTATACTTGGTGAAATAAGGCAGCTTCGAAGGTTGAGACAGTTAAGGTGATTAAGGTTAAGTTCTTAACTAATCTCAAATAATCGCGAGTTTTTATTTTAAATGTCAAAGGAATCTTTACGCGGGTATTAATAATGGCAACTCGTGTATGACCCATGAGTTGCTCTAAGGGTAACCTATGTACAAATCTGTACGTGAGATGCAACAACCGATACTCGCGTACAACACACGAGTTGCATATATAGAGAGTCACATACATGACTTGACATATCTAAAAGGTAAAAATAACAAGCTGGATGGAGGATAAATGTAGTTGATAATAATCCCATCTAGAGTGTTTTGGGCAACCCTGAATCCATAAATGTCCTTTTGTGTGCCAACATGAGGGATGTCGGCACTCGGACAGAGAGGTGCCATTCAGGTGGATAACAAGAAGTATCTGTAATGTAGGAAAGTCATGTAAAGTGATTGAGGTGAACCCTCCATTGTAAGTCAGAGCAATAGTCCCCACAATTGAGTTAAGGTTAACCCTCCTTGTTGATCGGAGGGAAAAGTCCCCACAATTGTGGGGCACTAGGGTTATTAGACTCCTAGAAAATTCAGCCTTGGTAAGTAATTGTTAAGTGAGGCTGACTTATTGGAGTGGAGATTAAGTGAACAAAATAATATAAATAAAGAGTGAGCCTCTCTATTCATTACACACACTCACTTACTAGGGCGCATGAGTGAGAGAGGAGAAGATCTCTCAAGTGAGAGAGAGTGAACAACTATTGCAGATCATCTTTTCTATATTTGGGTTTTACTGCTGCCATTGGTGTTCATTCTATCTCTAAGGAAGTTTTTGGGTTTTCTCCTTTATGGCTTCTCCAAGGAAAATTCTTTGTGTCTCTTGTCTCTTGTGATTTTTTTGTGCATGTTATTCTCTCAGATAAGATCCTAGATCATATTGCTTAAATGATAAAAATCTAACATGCAGGTATCAAAGCTAACTTGAGAAGAAGAAATTGTGCAGCTATAGAATCTAGGGCTTCTTACTTTTTGGGCCTCTCTCCACAATCCATCAACAAAAGGAGGCTAGGCTGAACCTCCATTAAAGGACGCATCTTTTTGTTGAAGTGGAATTTGATTCCGGGCATTTTCAATTTTTTGTGCGGGAAATTAAGGATTTTTACAGAAGAGGAATTTTTGAGTGAGCCTAGCATATGATTTCTCTCCTCAC
The DNA here is from genome assembly GCA_001517045.1 of Pseudotsuga menziesii. NCBI lineage: Eukaryota > Viridiplantae > Streptophyta > Pinopsida > Pinales > Pinaceae > Pseudotsuga > Pseudotsuga menziesii. The sequence continues at coordinate 32,578 of LPNX010764239.1, forward strand.
CAAAATCTAATTTTAGAGGCCTAGGTCAAGATTTTTGGCTGGGTAAAACTTTTGGAAAGTCAAACCATAGTTTGACACCAGACCTGAAAAACCCTAAAATACTAAAACTGATAAGTTTTTGGTACATTCACTATATATAAGGATTGAAGAAGTCTCAGGGGCCAAAAATTTCATAGTCCGAAGATAAATTCCTGATGTACATTATGTAAAGGTTTCATCTTCATATTCACTATATTATAGGAGATATGATTCCTCCAATTCAGGGTTCCAGCCTCTTCCAGGATTCATCCCTAAAAATGACATGTAGGGAGAATTTCTATATCTTGGGATACAAAGGTCCAAATTAAATGTTTCAAGATGTTCCAGATAGTTCACAGACTGTACTTTATGTGGTAAAAGTTTCATACCTTGATGATGAAACAGGGATATGTGGCAATCCGTACAAGTTTGCTATGATGATCAGTCTTGAAATAAGTCACCTTGGGAAAACTCTCATAAGTCCCAATTGGTGAAACCAATTCTGATAAAAAATATGGTGCTTGAAATAGGACAGATCACGTTATGTCAATACAAAATTTTAGACACAGAGGAGCAGTAATTTTGGAGATACCGTAGAAACAGTATCAGGAATTTCTGCAGAAGAAATTGGAAAACTAGGGCTTCGTATTCCATGAGCTTCCCTCCATTGTTTTCAGAAAGGGAGTACATTGGACAGCTCACCTTGAAGAGGTCTATCTTTCTATCCAATCAGACCTGAAAGATTCCAAGTTTTGAAAATTAGGGTTTCTCTGACAAACCCTAGATCAGCCAGTTTCAAAACCAGGATGGACACCTCAAATCAGTAAGATCTAGTCTTTTTCTATTTATAGTTGAGGTTCTCATTTCAAGATGACTAATCACACCAGCTTGATGAAAAGCTTGGTGAGGCTAACAACTTTGAAGCATGGAAGTATAGGATTTCACTAGTTCTTGAAGGAAATGAATTGGACACCTACATAAGTAGAGAGGTTCCATTTCCAGAGGGAGATGAGGCTAAAAGTCTTACGCAAGAAGAACTTGGTAAAGGCCAAGAAGATCATTGATGATTCAATCACGGATCACCTTATACCAAATTTGTCTTTCCTAAAGACATCTAAAGAGATGTTTGATTCCTTAACCAAGATATTTGAAGGGAAGAACATAAATTGAAATATGACTTCGAGAAACCAGTTGAAGAATGTGAAGAATGCAGAGACCATACAATCATACTCTACAAGGGTATCTCAAATCAAAGAACAAGTTGAAGCAGTAGCAGAAGAAGTGGAGAATGCAGAAGTTGTGATAACCACCTTGAATGGTAGCCCAAGATCATGGGATTCATTCATTTGAGGAATGTGTTCCAGAAGGAAGTGATTACTTTTAGCAAACTCTAGGAAGAGTGCACACAAGATGAAGCTCGACCCATAATAAGAGAAGAGAATATGGGAGAAACTGAAGATCAAGCTCTCACCATCCAAAGAAGATCCCTTAAGCGATGAGGAATACGAAGGACTCAACTCTTGAAGAACCTCTTATCCATCTTAGCATTTGGATAAGAAATGATGAATGAACAAGATAATGAAGCTGAAAGCTCAAGAAGGAGTCTACCCATGAAACAAATAAAGATAAGTATTCAATTGTCATTTCATGATATTGTTTTGTTATGCATTTGTTTTTATTCAGTTGATGTGTTATGCATGATAGAATGTTTGCATTAATTACAATATACTACTAATATGCATGTGATGGGTAAATAGTCCATGGTGCTATACAACTCTCCATTGATACTTATCTAGAATGAAACCTCTTTGCTAACATATTAGATTAATGCACAATCTCAATGTTGTCCTAGTAGAGATGGAAGGCATCTAGAAAGTTTCCATAAGATATGGATGAATGTTGTATTGGCTAAAATAGTTGCATGATTATATCTTAATGAAAAATAATTTTTTCATTATGAACATACCTTATGAAATTTTTCTAACCATACAACTAATGCATTTGACTTGTAGGAAAGATCGCGTACAATCACCTACAAGAAAACAAGGATGAGACTTGTTCTGAAGAACAAGTGGTGACAGTTCAAGAAAGAATCCAAGATGAAGAATAATATGACGATAATTTCAAAGAAAGAAAGAGGCCTCAGAGACACTCTAGTTATGTGACACTATTGAGTGACATCATTGATGCAGAGCCTTCCAGCTATGAAAAAGTAGCCAAGAAGAAAGGGAAGGAGAATACCAGTTCAAGAAGAATGATGTCTAGAATGCAGTATCAAGACCTGAAGGGAAGTCTGTAATGTCTTCCATATGGATCTACAAGATCCAACATGCAGTAGATGGAAACATCATGGGATACAAGGAAATATTTGTAGCACGCGGCTTCTCACAAAAAAAGGCATAAACTACAAAGATACATTTGTAGCCATTGGAAGTTAAGACACATGATAGGAAGAATCATGTGTGCAAATTAAAGAAGGCCTTATACGAGCTTAGAAGACACCCATGGGATAAAACATACATGACAAGATTGAATATCACCTAGAATGATGAAGATCTTAACCTTTGCTACAAGGTTGAAGATGAAAGCCTATAGAGAATGACAAGCTCACAAATGGGTGCGTGAATAACTTTTGAAAAGGTTCAAGATAGAGGATCTTGGTATCTAGTGAACCTATATGGATACACAGAATATTAGTAGCAGAGGAAGCTACTTGTCACTCCGGTATAGAATTTTTTAGTGCATAGAGTACGAAAGATAGAGGGAGAATGATGCTCCACTTCAGAGGGAGTGACTATAGAAGATCTCGAGGTTCAACATGGTACGAAAGGATGGACATATTACTAATGACTCTAGGCTTTACCTTTGCTTCAAGGTTGAAGGTGGAAGACCAGTGATTCTCTTACTACATGTCGATGACTTGTTCCTGACAGAAAAAGAGGAACTCATTAAAGTTGCAAGAAGGAGACTTGCTGCCGAGTTGGAGATGAAGGACTTGGATATGACGCACTACTTTCTTGGAATAGAGGTGTGGCATAATGCAGATGGAATCTCCCTGGGAAAAGGGAAGTATGCAGTAGAGATCCTAAAGAGGTTCAAGATGATGGAATGGAAGGCGATGACAAAACCTATGGAATCTAACCTGAAGCTATTGAGTGTTGCTTCATCAAAGTCAGTTGATTCCATGATCTTCAGATGATTTGTTCCTTGATGTACCTGACGAATACGAGACCAGATATTTTCTTTGATGTGAACTCATTCAGACATGTTCACCTCATGGTTACAAATCATGCAGTGAGGTACCTGAAGGGTACAGTTGAGTATGGGCCCAAGTATGATATAAATATGAAGATTAACTTAGAGGGTTATGTGGATTCGGATTGGGCAGGAAGTTCCATTGATAAGAAGAGAAATTCGGGATTCTACTTCAGTATGAGATTAGAGAGGACCAGTGAAGCTCCTATATGTGATCCAGATCGAGATCTCTTGAGAGAGGAAGTTCTAGCTTAGCTGGTGAGACAGGTTATCTGAGCATAAAATCCCGGAGAAGATCGTAGGTGGCTCAGACATAAATGGTCCTATAGGTTGTCCTTAGATGTAATTGTAAGCAGGAATATTTCACCTTCTATAGACAGAAAGGTGTTCCTCAACATGGGGTCCAGGATTAGGTTTCTCGACACTTGTTATACCAAAATCCTGTCACCATCATGTGATAAGATATTTGACATACCTACTTGCCATGAATCCTAGCTTCTAGAGTGGAAACTAAATGGTTTTTCATCCATCTGTCATAAAAATTACCACCATCACGCATGCCCCTTTATCCAGGAGCGGTGCCCCTACTTGCTCCGCCTTTCATAGGTTGTCCACAAGTGGTGCCACTGCCCATTGCCCTTGGTCCATAGGCAGTTAATACCATAACCGCTTTGTCATAAAAGGAGAAGTGCGGTACCCTGGGTAAAAAGGGAAAATGAGAATTTTCTCGAGGCTTCTAGATGATAAGCCTCATGTACTACCTTATCCCTACTGTTGTGGGTTGGTTAAGCTCGAGATCTCTCATCTAGGATCTTAGAGGCCACCTCACCCACTAATTTCTCAACCATCTCTATCCATTAAATCCTTATAAATATGAGCTCATAGCCATGGTTGAAGAGAGAACATTGAAGGTATTGTTATGCCGTTGGATTGATTCTTGGCCCAAGATCATTTGGAGAGAGCATAGAGAGCTAGAGTCGAAGCTTTTGGGGATGAAGAGCTGGTTTCATGGAGATGCATGTCAACACTAAGGCTTGGTTGTAAAATTCTTCATATTTCTAATGCAAGTTGATTTCTGTCCCACATATGATGTTGTTGTTGTGATTTCAAATATATATGTTGCTAGATTCCTTATTCACTAGCATATATTAGTAGATCATATTCTAGTTGCTTTGATTCATTTTGTGTTGATATTTTTTGCAGGTACACAGGTGAACTGTCAAATCCTTGTATTCCAGATATCTACAACGTCCATGGAGAGTCTTCAACCTCTGTCCTCTATTTGTTCTAGATCTGAACCATTCAGGCCAGTGGAACACCTTGCTGTCTGTAGGAGGTGAAATATTCCAGCTAAAAAATCTGGTGACTCCACTGGGGAATTAGTGTATTAGTTGTTCTGATCTTCCTCAGTCTACAACTCTTGTCCGAATCCAGGCTCCATTTTCTTCAACTCTTTTCAGTCAGATCTACTTTTTGACTTGCATTATTTGGGTTTGAAATTTCTAGATATGTTTAGATCTGAGTCATTTCAGTCTTTTATGCTCTGTTTCCATACTCAATTCAATAGTATTTTCCTTGATCTAGTCTTTTTCTGACTTGATCTATCATTCTCTTTGTGTTTCGGATTTTTACAGGGAATTGCACATGTTCTGTTGGTAGGGAGCGGTGCCACCACCTGAGTCTAGTTATCCATACATGGTGCCACTGCCTGAATCCAGTGAGCAAGGAGCGGTTCTGCTTCAAAACCGCCCGTCAACAGCTTTATCTGCGCGGTGCTGGGTAGGACCTACTCTAGACTTTGTATTTTGATTTTTGTGTGTTTTTGGCTTACTTTTTGATGAAAATGAATTGTGTATTTTGCAGTCGCTTTGATTGTTGTATTATTTTTGCATTCAAGGAGAGTTTGTGTTTCTTGCATTAGATTTTACATTAATTTCTTTGCTCGAAACCTCTTGCTCTTTTCTGTAGATATTATTCATTGGAATTGGAAATATACATTTCATTTTCATGTGTAGGCTTTGGTTTGCTTTGGACTTGAAATGCATGAGTGATCCATGTTGTTTTGAGTCTTTCTTTGCTTGGGGTGATTCTTGTTTCCTTTTGCATGCTGATTTTTTCAGTGCTTGGTAGGAAATATTGGTTCTTTGTTTCCTTGTTTGTTTCAAAGAGAACTTTTAGTTTTCTCTCTTTTTTGCTTTATTCGCAAGTTTGTTGAACGATTTTCTTCTTGTTTTGTGCATGATTGTTTGAAATTCTAGATCTTACTTTCATTGAGAAGAAACATCTATTTTCAACTTTGCATGCATTAGAGTTAGATTTGTTTGGAAACGTTAGTGAAATCATCTTTCCATTAATTTTTTATGCATCTTTTTCAAGCATGACAAGATAGGAAACATTTCTGGTTTATTTATGTTAAATTTTCTCTAGATCTCTTTTTTACTTGCTTTGAAGATTGTTTGGGGTGAAAAGATAGAATTGCATTTGCATTTGGGTGTGCATTTTTGGGAAGAAAAGTAAATCTCTCTCCCTCTCTTAGGTAGAATTTCATTGAAGAGGAAAAATTTCATTATCATATAGATTAGTGTGAATCTTCTTTAATTTCAAGTTTTCACTCCATGGTTCCACCTAAACACACAAGATAAAATTAATGGTAGTACTAGGTTAAAACTTTTAGCAATTTGAGTGATAATTTAGAGACGTGTTCGGGTGTCGTTAAGCATAGGAGCTGTCATTATTTATCTGCATTACATCTCAGGACTCGCTTAGTTATTCCACATACCATTGGTATATCGAACGACCTTTCACGTACCCTTGAGGTATATAGAAAGGTATTTCATGTACTCGATTGTATATAGGAAGGCCCCTTGTGAACGGTTATACATTAGATAGCACTACTACCGATTTGAGCTCCCTCATACCTTGCGTATATTGGGAGACCCTTTTAGGAATCCTCAAACCATCTAAGTTATCCTTTTGGCCTATCCTGTGAGGTTCCTGACTCTTATCCACTCCTTTCACATGTTTGCTTGTCGCTTTTAGTTTGAGTAGTACTTTCTTGTGTGTGGTAGTTAGGGGGTTATTAGAGAGTTTAGAGATGGCATCCTCATTTGGGACTACCAATCAAGAGATCCCTTTCAAAGGTGTACCTTTTGTATTCCCTCCAAGTGAAGGTATTGTTCCTCCCTTTATTGCCACTCTAAATCTTCCTAGATTAACTATAGGATTACCGGTCTAGATGTTTAATCCGATAATTACTGTTACACCTAATGTCTCAAATTTCATCTCTCCTCTGGGAGAGGATCGACCTCAACCTAATCTTGCTCCTTCTTTGCCGGTTGTGGCTTCATCTCTTTCTTCTTCTTCTTCACTTGACCAAAGCTCTATGGTTAGTAGTCATGTGGATAAGAAGAAGAATAAAGGGAAGAGTAAGAAGAAGAAGGATAAGAAAGAGAAAAGGCAGCAATAATATTCTCTTGATGGTTCTCATTCTAAGAGAAAACTTAGAAAACCCAAGTTCCCTTGTAAGCTTTGCAAGGGGGACCACCTTCTTAAGGAGTGTTCTGGTCTCTCCTGTGTACAAGAAAAGTGGTCTAAAAGGTCCAAACCGTCTGTATCATCAACCTCTAATCATCATGTTGATGATAATCCCTCAACCAATGACCCATTGGTAAAAGGTCATAAGGGTAAAGTCTTGTATCCTTGTTTGATATGCAAGGCTATGCATCGTACTTTTCTTTTGTTAGTTTTTCAACATTAAGCTAGTATTATTAGGATCTTTAATTGAGAGAATAACAAGTACAACAATCAAACACAAGAGACAATTAACATAGTGTTTTTCCTTGGGGAAACCATAAAGGAGAAAACCCCACAACTTCCTCAGAGATAGAATCAACACCAAAACAGTAAAATCTCCAAAACAGTAAGTGATCTCCCAATAGTAGTAATCTTCTTATTATCTAGAACCGATGTCTTCTCCTTCCTCAACTATGCGCTACACTTGAGTGTGGATGACTTGTGTGATAAATATAGACTCTATTTCTCTATTTATACTAATCTCGACATGACTAAAACCCTACTAGGGCCGACCTCTAGTAGGAGAGTCTAATAACCCTATTGCCCCAGAAGTGTAGGGACTTTAACCCTTAGATAATCAGAGGGTTACTCACTATGACTTGACATGACTTGTTTACATTATTGATCCTCCTGATTGGAACATCGGGGCATGAAAATATGATTCAATTACATTATATATACATCTCGAAATAAAAATCGGGTTACAATACATAAGATACATTCCAAAGTTACAAATACATCAACACTCCCTATTAACTAGGAAGGTATTCTTTCGACACAATTTTCAGCACTGGTCTTCTTCTTTGTATCAGCTGGATCATCTCATCATCTACATCTCAGGTCTTCTTCATCTTCAAGTCATCTTCGTCTTCAAGTCATATTTGTCTTCAAGTCATCTTTGTCTTCGGATCTGGATCATCTCTCGATCTGGATCATCATGGGACATCATCACTGGATTTGGATCATCACTCGATTTGGATCATCACTGGGCATCACGACTGGATCTGGATCATCACTGCTGGATCATCATTACTGGATCTGCATCATCACTCAATCTGGATCATCACGGGTGCTATCTCATGATTCTTCTCCTTACACGAAGTTCTATGGAGCCAGCCCTTTTTCATGTTGGTTGTAGGCAAAGCCTCCATGTAGGTCTTCTTCAGAACTTATATCTGATAAAAACATGATCGAAGATAGATACTACACTTACATCTAATCAACACATGATCGAAGAATGGCTCATCATTTCTATCTGATCAACACATGATTGAAGATAGATACTGCAATTACATCTGATCAACACATGATCGAAGAAAGGCGTGCCCAAAACTTACATCTGACCTACTCATCAGAAAGGCACACCTAGCACTCACATCTGATCATGTAGGAAATAATCCTATAATCATATCAGAAAGGCCTAGCACTTACATCTAATCAACACATGATGCAAAGAAAGGCTTCAACATCTCTATTTGATGAACACATGATCGAAGATAGATACTGCACTTACATATGATCAACACAAGATGTGAATAAAGGAATTGCACTTACATCTGATCAACACATGATGCGAAGAAAGGCACAACACTTATATCTGATCAACACATGATGCAAAGAAAGGATCAGCACTTACATCCACCCAGGCGGGAACACATCCTACTCACAATGATGGAAGTTCTTGCACTCATATCTGATCTTGAGGGAACACATCCCAGCAATCATATCAGAATGGCCCCCAGTCCTCCTCGACTGAGCTACCTGGTAACTTACCAGGTGCTTCCATTCTCCTAAAGAATGGAAGTTTCCCTTACATCTGACCTACTCGTCGAAATGGCCAACACTCACATCTGACATGGAAGGAACTTAATCCTTTAGCCATGACATAATGGTTCAGCCCTTACATCTGATCAAGTGGGAACACATCCCTCTATCACATCAGAATGGCTACTCAGTCCTAGAATGAGTGTTCCTAGTAATTGAATAGCTACCTCCATTCCTAGAATGGTAATTTCCCTTACATATGTCCTACTCGACAGAATGTCTAGTAGTCATATCTGACATGGAAGGAACCAATCCTCTCACCATGATAGAATGGATCAGCCCTTACATCTGACGATGGAAGGAACCAATCCTCTCACCATGTTAGAATGGCTATGGGTCTCATCATTTTCTCTTGGAGGAAACCTCGATCTGGAGAACACCAAGCTTCTCCTTGAAGTACTCAAACTTCAGCCTAGCCAATGGCTTTGTCAATAAATCAGCTATCTATTTCTCCGTCGCAACATATTAGAGCTTCACTGCTCCCCTCTGCACCATATCCCTGATATAGTGATACTTGATCTTGATATGCTTCAACTTGTCATGGAACACTGGATTCTCTGACAACTTCACGCAACTCTGGTTGTCACAATGTATACAAGTAGCATCCAACTGGAGATCAAATATATCAGATAGTAGCTTCCACAGCCATACTGCCTCACAACTAGCTGAACAAGCTGTGACATACTCTGCTTCAGCTGTACTCAGTGCCACACAGGATTGCTTCTTGCTAAACCAAGAGATCACACCTGATCCCATACTGAAGCAACATCCTAAAGTGCTCTTCCTATCAATGGCACTACCTACCCAATCTGAATCAACATAACCCTCCAGGTTAATCTTTTGATTTGCATCATACTTGAGCCCATAATCAACTGTACCCTTTAGGTACCTCAGAATATGCTTTGCAGCAATCAAGTGAACATTTCTCGGATCTATCAAGAAATGGCTCAAGGTGTTCACAGCAAAGCAAATGTCTGGTCTCGTGTTTGTCAGATACATCAATGACCCAATCATCTAATGATACATTGTAGCATCAACCGATTATGATGAAGCGTCACTCAATAGCTTCAGGTTCGATGCCATAGGTGTTGCCATAGCCTTGTAGTCCATCATCCCAAACCTCTTCAAGATCTCTACTGCATACTTACCTTGTCCAAGGAAGATTCCATCTATACTCTGCCACACCTCCATACCTAGAAAGTAATGCATCATCCCCAAGTACTTCATTTTGAACTTAGCAGCAAGCTTTCTCTTTGTATCACCAATCAACCCATGTGTACCTATCACAAATAGATCATTTACATATAGTAGAATCATCACTGGGTTTCCATATTCAACCTTGTAGTAAAGGTTGGAATCTGGTTTACTCTTGGTAAAGCCTAAACTGGATAGAAAGCTATCAATTCTGTCGTACCAGGTCCTGGGTGGCTGTTTTAAACTATACAGGGCTTTCTTTAATCTGCATACATGAGACTCTCTGTCATGTGTCTCAAAACCGAGTGGCTGTTCTACATACACTTCCTCTTCCACTACACCATTCAAGAAAGTAGTCTTGAAATCAATCTAGTGTATCTTCCATTTCATTATTATAGCTAGAGCAAGTACTGATCTGATGGAAGTGTATCTGGCCATAGGTGCAAAGGTTTCTTCATAGTCTATTCCTTCTTTCTGAGAGAAACCCCAAGCTACAAATCTTGCTTTATACTTTTCAATGCTACCGTCTGCAGCATTCTTGATCTTGTAGATCCATTTGGAAGTTACAACTGAATTCTCTTCTGGTCTTGGGACAACATCGCAAACATCATTCTTCATGATCAATTGATATTCTTCAATCATAGCATCCTTCCATTCTTTCCGTTTTGCCACTTCTTCATAACTAGAATGTTCTTTATCAATGAAATCACATAGTAAAGCTACATACCCGGAGTAGGATCTGGTCCTCTTTCTTTCTCTTTGATTCTCTTCTGGAGCCCCATATCTTTCTACACCTTGGATAAGTTCTTGTACCCAAGCATGTTTGCTCTTATGAGGATTCTTCTCCAGAGGTGGATCTACAGGTCTTTGTGGTTCTTCAAATTGATCTCGAACTTCTTCTTGAGCTTCTTCATTCATGGTTGTATCATGAATTCTGGGTACTTCTGCTTCTGCTTCTTTAGGTTCTTTATCAGGTCTCTTTTTGGATTTGTTGTAAGCCGTGTCTTCATCAAATGTCACATCCTTGCTGATGTCAAACTTCTTGTATCCCAGGAAATAGATTCTGTAAGCCTTCGAGCTTTCAGAGTATCCCACAAATATGCCCTTCTTTCCTGAAGGATCTAATTTAGTCCTCTTCTCTTTTGGAATGTGTATGTACATAGGAAAACCAAATATTCTGAGATGGCCGACTTCTAGTTTCTTGCCGGAGAAGACTTCTTCAGGAGCCTTGTTCTCGAGTACTCTATGTGGAGTATGTTTCTTTACATACACCAATGTTCTGGAAGCTTCAGCCCAAAGATGCATAGGAAGATCTTGATCATGAAGCATTTCTCTTGTAGCTTCCATGATGGTTCTATTCTTCTGTTTTGCAATCCCATTCTGTTGTGGATTATAAGGAGTGGACAACTCCCTCTTAATCCCTGATTCTTTGCATATCTCTTTGAATTCATTCGAAGTGAATTCTCCGCCATTATTTGATCAAATGGTATTGATCTTCTTTTCAGTATGGTTCTCGATCAAGGCTTTGAATTCCTTTAATTTACTGAATACTTCATCTTTGTTCTTCATGAAGTAAACCCATGTCTTTCTAGAAAAATCATCAATAAAAGAAACATAGTATGCATACCCTCTTAGTGAGTTTGATGACATAGGACCGCATACATCGGAGTAGATGATTTCTAGTATGCCTTTGTCTTTGCTTTCATTGTTGGGAAATGTCTTCTTTGTATTCTTCCCTTTCGCACATCCTTTGCAGACCCTATCATGTTTTGCTTGAAATTCTGGAAGACCTTCAACAACTTTTCTTGCAATACGTAGTGCTCTTTAATGCACATGAGAAATCATTCTATGCCAAAGTTCACTTGGATCTACTGTATCATGGACCATTGCTTGTTCTAGATGGCCCTTCAATTTGTACAATCCACCTTCTTGTTCTCCAATTACTACCGCATCATCGATAGTCTTTCCTCTAGGCCACATAATGACTTGACCATCTATGAATGCAACCTACATTCCTTTTGCATCCAATGCTGATATAGAGAGAAGGTTCTTCTTGAGTCCTAGTACAAACAATAATTCTTTCATTGTTAGAGACTTACCAGAGTCTAGTTTATATGAATATTCCCCACTACCTTTTATTGGATATTGGTAGTCATCTCCTAGTTTTACCTTGTGAGGTGATTCATGATTTGACAGTCTCACAAAGGATTCCTTGAATCCAGTCATATGTTTGGAAGCCCCATTGTCCATAAGCCAATCATCACTTCCATGAGTAATGTTACCTGTGAGAGCGGAGATCAGAAAATATTCATCCTCGCTTGAATAATCTTCACTTTCATATCTGGATCTCTTCTTGGATGGTTCATCATCCTCTGTAGCATGACCATGATGTCTTCTTTTGTTCCCCTTATTCTTATGAGAGTGACCCTTGTTCTTAGGGTAGTCTTTTGCAAAGTGTCCTATTTCATCACATGTATAACATCTCAATTTTAATAGGTACCTTCTACTATTATCTCTGTGATGAGGATCCTTACCTTTGGAGTAATGAGGTCTTCTTCTGCTTTTCTTGCAGTGGACTGTGAGAGCTTGGTCTTCACTTGCCATCTTCTCTTCTCGAGCTACTATCCATGCTTCTTCTTGAGAACATTCTTCCCATAGTTTGCTGAATTTGACTAACTTCTTTCTAGCACAGATTCCTTGGATGAAAGAATCCCATGACCTAGGAAGGCCATTCAGTGTTGTCATCACAATCTCCGCATTATCCACTTCTTCATCTACAGCTTCTAATTGTTCCTTGATCTGAGAAACCCTTATAAAGTAAGACTGGATGGTATCTGCATTTTGAATCTTCACATTATTTAGTTGATTCCGTAGAGTCATCTTCCGGTTTATGTTCTTCCCTTCAAAAAATTTGGTTAGGGCATCAAACATGGCTTTAGGTGTCTTGATAGAGGACACCTGTGGGATAAGGTGATCCTTGATAAAATAAGCAATGATTCTCTTTTCCATAACCATCTTCTTCTTATGTAAGGCCTTTTCCTCATCTCCCTATGGAACTGGAACCTCCTCATGAATGTAGGACTCTAATTCATTCTCTTCCAGGACCAGGGAGATCCTATAATTCTAGGCTCGAAAGTTATCAGCTCCCTCAAGCTTTTCATCAAGCTTGGTATGATGAGGCATCTTAAACTGAGAATTTCAAATGGAAATACAAAAGATCTTAGGTCTTACTAGGTCAAGATGTCGGATCTAAAACTTGAGCTGAAATCTTGCAGAGCTGGTTCAGGAGAAAATTAGGGTTTTGCTTTTTCGGATATCTGTCCACGCAATTGCCTTGAAATTTGTCCCTAAATTTGATTTTTGGGAGGAGATCAATCCAGGATTGGGCTCACTAAAAAAATCCTCTTCTGTGAAAAGCCCTAATTTTCGGCAGTAGTGTTAGGTCCAAAACTGAAAAACCTCAGAATTGGATTCTGCTTCGATAGAAAGATGCACCCTAAGGAGGAGATTTATTCCACCTTAATTTTGCTAAAAATCTATGGAGGAAGATCCACAAACTAGGAATCCCTAGTTCCCGCAGCTGCATAGTGTCTTCTTCTCAGGTTAGTTCTGATACCATGTTATTTTTTCAACATTAAGCTAGCATTATTAGGATCTTTAACTGAGAGAATAACAAGTACAACAATCAAACACAAGAGACAATGAACACAGTGTTTTTACTCGGGGAAACCATAAAGGATAAAACCCCGCAACTTCCTTAGAGATAGAATCAGCACCAAAATAGTAAAAGCACCAAAACAGTAAGTGATCTCCCAATAGCAGTAATCTTCTTCTTATCTAGACCCAGTGTTTTCTCCTTCCTCAACTATGTGCTACACTTGAGTGTGTATGACTTGTGTGATAAATAGAGACTCTAGTTCTCTATTTATACTAATCCCAACATGACTAAAACCTTAATAGGGCCGATTTCTACTAAGAGAGTCTAATAACCCTAGTGCCCCAGAAGTGAGGGGAATTTAACCCTTAGACAATCGAAGGGTTACTCACTATGACTTGACATGACTTGTTTACATTATTGATCCTCCCAATCAGAACATCGAGGCATGACAATATGACTCAATTACATTATAGATGCATCCCGAAATAAACATTGGGTTACAATACATAAGATACATAGATGAATACATTCCAAAGTTACAAATACATTAACATCTTTGTCCAAGCATGGATGAATCTACACGTTGGTTGGAAAATATTACTGATCATCAATAGGTGATTCCAATAAGTGATAGTAAGTTATCCCTCGATCCCCCACTGGTTGACCAAGTGGTCAATTCAGATTTATTTGTGGTTGATCCCACTCTTCCTTTGGAGAGTGAAGTTAAAGTGGTCAAGTCGATGTAATTTCCACCCGATCCCACACTTTCATCAAAGAGTGTTAAGACTGAAGTAGTCTCTTTGACCAAATCTTTGTCTTGTTCTTCTCTTCCAATAGAGAATGAACCAAAACCTGTTGAAGTTGTTATGCTTCGTTCTGATTGTTCTCGACAAGAGGAAATTTTGTTTGTCTCAACAGAACCCTCTCTGAGTAGTGAGGTTATTTCCTTTTACCGGAGTAAACTAACAGAGTTTCGTATTCATTCGAGTGTTCCTTTCCAGATAGTTGTGAATGTTACCGCTAGGAGGATCCTTCACGCTATTGTTGACGAAGGGGCTTCTGTTAGTATTCTATCCTCAACTGCTTGGCAAGATTTAGGTTCCCCTCAGCTTATGCCAGCCACCGATCAGATACTGAATTTTAATCACAGGCCTACTGCACCTTTAGGGATCCTTCCTTTTTTGCCTATTACATTAGGAGGGAAAACTGTTTGTATCGATGTTATGGTGGTCCAAGGTCCTTTAGATTTCAATATTCTCCTTGGAAGTGATTATGTTTATGCCATTAAGGCTGTTGTGTCCACACTCTTTAGAGTTATGCATTTTCCCCATGATGGGAAGATGGTGACCATTGATCAGCTTTCGTTTGTTACACCTGATCATCGCATTACTCTTAGTAATCAGACTGCTCTGAATGTGCCACATGTTCTTGTGGTTCCTTCCCCTTCTTTTAGTTAGCTTCTTCCCATCATAAGTAAAATGGGGGGCATGGCTCCAGCCTCTGGAATTCATACTAGAGTTAAGTTTCTAGCTTCTTATGTAAGGGGGCAACCTACCAACCTCTAGATATCATGTTGGGTAGGAGCAGGTTTTATAGCATAGTTTACTTTTGGTTTTAAGCTTGTTAAAAAATAAAACCACTCCTTAAGCATAGTTTACCCTTTTGGTTTCAAGCTTGCATAAAAATGAAATCATGTCGAGAGCATAGTTTACCTTTTGCTTTCAAGCTCGTTAAAAAATAAAACCACTCCTTAAGCATAGTTTACGCTTTTGGTTTCAGGCTTGCATAAAAATGAAACCATGTTTTGAGCAAAGTTCCCATTCTCTGTCAAGCTCGTTAAAAAATGAAACAGCACCTGACCATCATGTCAATCATTCTTGAGCAAAGTTCCCATTCTATGGCAAGCTCATTAAAAAATGAAATGGATGTCCTTAAGCATAGTTTACACTTTTGGTTTCAAGCTTGCATAAAAATGAAACCATGTTCCAAGCATAGTTACCTTTTGTTTCAAGCTTGCGTAAAAATGAAACAGATCCCCTTCCCTTGAGTTGAGTCTTACTTTAGTGTTAGAACTTGAACCTTCTTTTCGCCTGCCCGATTCTTGTTCTTCCTACCCCCTGGTGAACATTTTCACATTAGTTACTAGGTTTTTAGGTTGGGTATGGAGGAAGAATCGTCCCATGAAATGAAGCTTGGGGGCACGTCAAGCCGCTAGAAACCATGTTAGGGGTAAGCTTCACTAGCAATCATGCTGGGGGAAAGATTCCAACCTCTATATAGCATGTTAATGAGATTTTTCAAGAATATTTTATTCATTGGTTTTGAGCTTGCATAAAAATGAAACCAATCCTTGAGCATTCTTTAAACCAATCTTTGAGCTCGTTAAAAATAGTAAGATGGTGTTGAGCTTACTTTTCATTTTTTGTGCTCTGGTTAAAACATGAAAAGTGGTTTGAGCTTAGTTTATTACTTTTTCATGCTCTGGATTCAAACATGAAAAAGTTAATGGAGTTCTCTTTAAACTCTTTTCAGTGTCCCTAAATACGAAAAGATCGTCGAGTGATCTTGTCTTCTTCACATTTGTTAAAATATTTGAAGAGTCGTCCTTCCGATGGTAGGTTATATCTTTTTTGGTTCGGATAGGACTATTTACAAAAAAGGAACACTCCAGCCAATCATGATTGGAAGAGTTCCCTAAGGTATGATTTTATACATTTCCAGGCCTTAGGGACTAAATCATATGAAAAAGGACCCTTTGGAGTCTCCTTCTGTATTCATTCAGACTCTCTAAATATGAACAATACTGAGTTTTCTTTTAGTGGACTCGTTAAATTAAACATTGAGAGACCCATTTTGGGAACGAACCCCTCCTCTCTCAGGTTTGTAAAACATATGAGACTAGACTTGTCTTCTAAAAAGCTATATCGAGTGTTTGTTACCCTCTTTAAACTTGTAAAACCAAAAAGAGGCACTCATCGACCATGATGGGGAAAATGGGAAGGGAATCATTTTGTAAATAATGGCAGTTGTTTGTCATTACCTTTGAACATGGCACTTGTCTACACAATCATGTCAGTTAATTGGGTATTTAACTGATCTCCGTGACGATCCACTTTCATGAGTCATGTCAATCCTTTGAGTCTTTCAAAAGAATGCATTGTCCACTTTCACATTTTGTATCTGTCCTGTCTAGTCATGCTGCCAAGTCACTTTGTCGTGTCGCCCGATGTTCAAAGGAGATCTAAAGAAGTTTTACCTCTATAGTCTACACAGTCTTTGTGTCAATATCTTTGAGTCAGTCATATGGTTACTAAATTCACATCATTCTAGAACTATGTTCCGAGTTTTGTGTCGTTAATGTGGGACTCATCATGGCCTTCCTTCGACGAGACTATTCCCGTTGACATCAGCTCATCATCCAGTAAATAGTCTTAGAAATAATATTTAGTACCTTGAGATCTGTATGCCTTAATGATAGATTCTCTCGCTCTCGGCATAGGTTCACATCATTGACCTTTGATAGATAGAATCGACTGGGTGTTCGACATCAGGACATCTATTCGCACTCAGTAGATTGTACTAGGGTACCTTGGGAATCATTGACATTAATGTTGTTCTCCCTCGCACTTGTTAATGGTTCACATCATTGGCTGGTAATCAAGTGGTTTCTACCATGTTCGACTTCAAATCATTGTAATCACATGAATAGAATCGTACTTTGTGGAGGACGAGACAAAGACCCTAGGCAATTGTTTAAAGCGCTCACTGCTTTTCCCCAGGTGGCAATGTAGTTTTGTATATATAGCATGGATCCACATTTGTATGGTTGTGGCTATGCTCAAATTTTCATTTGTATGACATACATCTATGTTGTATGTCTGGTAGCTATGTCCAAGTTTGAGTCCTCTATCACATGGATCTACACTGTATTCTAGTAGCCATGCTTGTTTATTCCACGCATGGATCTACCTTGTATTGGTCTGCAGCTATGAGTTTGGTTACTTGTGTCTGTCACATACTAATGTACTATAGATGCCTACTTGACGACATGCTCTGATCAAGCCAATCTTTTCATCTCCTGGAAACGACTTGTTCTCAAAGCTCTCGTTTATCGTATCACTCTAAGACTCGTGCTTTGGGGGGCATCCTGTTATACCAAAATCCGATCACCATCATGTGATAAGGCATTTGAAATACCTAATTGCCTTGAATCCAAGCTTCTGGAGTGGAAATGAAATGGTTTTTCATCAATCTATCATACAAATTCCCAGCACCGCACATGCCCCTTTATCCAGGAGTGGTACCCCTGCTCGCACCGCCTTTCATAAATTGTACACAAGCGGTGCCACTGCCCATTGCCCTTGGTCCATAGGTGGTTATTACCATAACTGCTCTGTCATAGAAGGAGAAGCACAGTACCCTAGGTAAAAAGGGAAAAAGAGAAGTTTCTCGAGGCTTCTAGATGATAAGCCTCATGTACTGCCTTATCCCTATTGTTGTGGGTTGGTTGAGCTCGAGATCCCTCATCCTAGGATCTTAGAGGCCACCTCACCCACTAATTTCTCAACCATCTCTATCCATTAAATCCCTATAAATATGAGCTCATAGCCATGGTTGAGGAGAGAACATTGAAGGTATTGTTATGCTGCTGGATTGATTCTTGGCCCAAGATCATTTGGAGAGAGCATAGAGAGCTAGAGTCAGATCTTATGGGCTTGAAGAGTTGGTTTCATGGAGATGCATGTCAAAACTAAGGCTTGGTTGTAAAATTATTCATATTTCTAATGCAAGTTGATTTCTGTCCCACATATGATGTTGTTGTTGTGATTTCGCATATATATGTTGCTAGATTCATTAGTCACTAGCATAGATTAGTAGATCATATTCTGGTTGCTTTGATTCATTTCGTGTTGATATTTTTTGCAGGTACACACATGAACTATCAAAGCCTTGTATTCCAGATATCTACAGCATCTAGGGAGATTCTTCAACCTCTGTCCTCTATTTGTTCTGGATCTGAACCATTCAGACCAGTGGAACACCTTGCTGTCCATAGGAGGTGAATATTCTAGCTAACAACACTATGTGTTGGCTGCGGTGCATCAGGGATGATTTCATATAGAATCCCATACTGAGAGTATATCAAATCTAACTGCTGGTCCCTGAGGATACCCTCTTTTTCACTAGTTACTCTCAAGGTGGATACATCCTTAGATATATATGACAATAAGGAATTAAGGAACCATTCTAACAAAAACTTGGGAGGGATAGTGGCATTGATGAGCCTCTTATGCCTTTGCCACTCTTGGATGTGATCTGAAATGTGAGTGGCTTTGTCCTGCTGAAAGGTGGACAATAAATCTATACCAGCATCATATAGGATAGGAAGTTGGAAGTTGGCTAAGTCCCAAAAACTGTCAAACACAACAGAGGGAAATTCAATGTACCATTTTGCTACGACACTAGTTAGAGTTCTTTGGAACAATCTCAACCAAATGGTGTCATCGTTCAGTGAGTTAGAAGAGTAAAACAAGTGAAAAGTGGTGATATGAGCCCTTAGGAATTCACCATATTTTCCCTCAAATTTTTGAATGTCTAAGGGTAGCGTAGTAGGGAGAGGTGGCCAAGTGGAATCATGTTTCACCGGGTAGTTCATTAAATTGGAAAAATATGGCACGTTTAAAGTTTCCAGGAATGGAATTTTGGGTCTAACCAGAGCCTAAAAAGTATAATATTTGCAATTAGAAGGACTTTCCCCCTGGTTCCCAAATGTAAAGGCGGGGTTTCCCCCATCTACCAGTTGCAAAGTAGTTGGACTACTTTGAAATGGATTCCACCCATAAGCCAGTGGATTATTCATGTGTGGTGTAGTGTATGTGGTTTGAGCTGCTTTAGTTGAGGCTGGAGTCTGGAAAATAGGAGTAGGTATCCCTCCTCTAAAAGGCGAAAAGGGAGAGCTCATGCATGGAGCTGAAACCAACATTTGGAAACCTTGACCATAAGAGTTAATATTTCCAAACTGTATCCCCACATATGCAGGTGTAGGGCCTACATAAAGAGTGGACGGGGGAATGTGCCCCCCATTCCATGAGAAAACCTGGACAAATGAAGGGGATTCAACATGCCCACTATGAGCAATGCGTGCAAAATAGGTTGAAGAAAAAGGTGCACTGGGGATCCCAATGACCACCCCACCAGGAGAGCCTACTACATGCATGGAATTCGGTAGTTGAACCACCCAACTAGCTGCAGTTAAAGGAGTAGTAGGTATATTTTTCCTAGGAGTACCAACCGGGGGAGGTGGCACTCCTTTAGTCGGAATGGATGAGATGGGGGTAGATGAACCCTCTCCTGGGCTAGCCATAATTCTTCTCATGGGAACCCCAATCATAGGTGAATCAAATGGAAGAACCTGGATGATCACATGATCGTTTAAGTCAGTAAGAGATGAATTAAAGTTTCTTGCAAAATCGTCAGCCTGCAAGTCTTCTATTTCTAATGTGGTTGTATCAACCTCATTTGTCCTAAGCTCCAGTTCACCTGGAACTTCACTGATTCCTACTAGTTCAAAAGAACTGCCTGTATCTAATCTCCTCCTTTGAGGGGGCGGTGGAGGCTCCAATGTAGTAGGTGAAGGAAGGTTTCACAACCTTATTGAACTTCTAAGAGATTGGTCCTCCATGATTGAAAATTGACTCTTCACACACCCTAAGGATGACTAAATGCAAACAAACCACACAATAATCACTACAAAATTTCCTAAATCCAAAATAGATAGAAAGGGTATAAGATATGCTTTCCAAAAGAAAGCTAAGAGATAGTTACTTGGCATCCCTATATATGTTCTTAGGCACAAGCAGAGGAATCAACCAACCGCCCTCCCACACCTTCTATTGGGGTTACCTTCCAAGCATGTCCAAGGTCAACTAGAAATAGCCTTTTGGTGTACCTATGTATGAACCCTAGATGTCAAAGAGACTAAAGGATACCGAAACTATACTAATAGTCTGGGGGGATATTTGCAAGCCTAGTTCGTATGCATGGGAAGGGTAGAAAATCTTGAAACCTTGTCAACACCAGCACCACACCGGGCCTAAAGGGTGGTATTGATAGAAGTCCCCAGATGTGCAAAAACCTTGGTCTACGCTTTGAAAAGGAATCAAAGGGTTATCTCCTCAGTCCAATCCTCCATGTGAACTTATGCTTAACTCCCATTTGAGAAGAGCTTCCTAGATAAAATCAACATAGAAGAGGATTTACCTATTGATTGGCCAACTACGTCTAAAATTAAACACTTGTGGAGAGTTAAAACTCCTTAATCCAGAAGTCTAGCCTAAGCTAGTTGGTGTAGGAGCCTAAAAAATAGAACTTACTAATAATTTTTAATTATATCATTCATTTTAGAAGTTTGTCTTTAGTCATAGGTAAATGGTGTGAAACAACGTGGTGTTATAGACTCGATAAGAAAAAGCAAAATGATGTATAAAGCAAATTTCAAAGTAAATTGTAACTACTTTTTTTTTTCCTCGGAAAAAGTCGTAATTTTATTTCATAAAAGAAAAAATTACATTCTGCACATGTAAAAGGATCACAAATATCCCTACATTGTCACAAATTTACTGTCACATATTATCATCATATCAAATGTCCCATACTGAACAAAAACAAAGAACCAAATCAACAAAACCAGTCTAACCAAAACAGAGAACCAAATCCATGAATATCATGATATCAATCCCTACTAAAAGTGTGACCCAAGTGAAGATTAACATCAACTGCAATGTCAGCTGCAATGTCCTCTTCCTATCCTCTAAGCTCTTCTCCAAAAATATATGAAGCCAGGCCTGCTTAAAAACGCACATCTTCAAACTCATCCTGGCTGTTTTCGAACAAACATTGGACAGAAATTGTAACTACTTAAACCAAACTTCTTTTCTTTTTGCAAATATAAGATAATGAAATTAAAACTAAATGCGAGAAAATTGAGACTTCTTCTTATAATTTTTGAATTTTATTTGAAAAATAATTGAAAAGAAACGACTAAATGTAACTAAATGCAAAAGTATAAAATATTTTTCTTCTCTTATCCAAAAAATTCAAAAACTGTAATGCAACTAAATGCAAGTTTTTTGAGCAAGTTCAGATAATCAAAACATATAAAAAGTGAAATGAGGCATAAAGGACCTAAAATGACCTACTTCAACCAATCACAAAGAAGACTTGGAAAAAACCTGACTTGGAGAAACTATTGAACACAAAGAGTCCACTAGATTCACAAAAGAACAAGTGACAAACTGAGACCAAAAAATGCAGTATAGAATATAAAGCATCCAAGGCCCTGATCACTGACCTAGACACAAGCACTCAAACTTACAGACCAAGTAGGAGGACCACCTACACTTCACAAGATGAAATAAATTTAAACAAAAGGCTCAAAGGCTTGAAAGACAAGAAAATGGTGTGACACACAGACTTCAGACTCATAGAGTCACACCATAAACACAAGACTTCCAAAAAACCAAAAATCCAAATAGAGAGGGACAAGCAAACCCTACCCAACTTTTAGACTGCTATAGGAAACACACAACTATGTATGCAGGAAACCCATGTATGACACATGATTGTATTATGCAACAACCCACGTATACATGGTTGTACACACGACTATGCACAAAGAAACCCACGTGTACTACTAAATTGTTTTCAAAGAAAAAAGACTAGTATAGACTTCTAGGCACACTACACTATAAATCAAAAGCAATATAAAAAGGACCACACTTAGAATCATAATCAAAACAAATACTGGTAAAGGGAACCTACAGGATGAACCCACAGCAGGCTGGTCTCCCTAGTGGAGTCGCCAGTTCTATTGTACAGGAAAAGACATCCTTGTAACCTAGGGTCTGGGGTTACCAAATTACTATTAGACTTGCAGACAATCATCTTTTACAAACAATGAAATCAAAACAGGAAGAGAGTTTGGATTACCCGGTTTATGACAGTTGATCCAAGCTTGGTCTTCTCTCACTTCAATATTCTCCAAAGCTTCTAGGGATGCTTCTCTTCACCTACAAAGAGCCAATTATTCAAGCAATATCTCATACATATATATATCACAGGTTAGATGAAACACATGTTAATAATATAAACAATATCATTCATTAACCAATATACATGAGAAAAGCACAATACAAAGTTTGGAAGAAGAATTCTCTTTATTAACAAATAGTGAATAGATAAGAATACAACCCAACTTATGACACAAGGACTCCTATGCGACCGAGGACTCTGAGTTCTATTGCTCCAATAATTTGAAGGTATACCACCAGCATAACTTTGCTCTTCTAGAATTGATTGATTAGCCCAATACCGACGCCTCTATTTATACATTGGGAAATAGAGTGGTTTCGAAGGTTAGGATGGTTTAGACAGTTGGGGTAGTTATGGATTAAGGCCCAACTAATCTCATCTAATCATGATTTATATTTTTTAACGTCGAATTAAGGTACACACGATTGTTTATATAGGCAAGGCACATATGACACGCTTGTTTCTCAAAGGGAACTCGCATTTGCAATGTACACACGGGTTGCAATTCACATAGTCACATGTGACACATGAGTTGCAATGCACATAGTCTCGTGTGCAACACAAAACTCATAATAAAAATATATCAATTTGGTTTGGCGATCATGCATCAGTGGTCATGCACATCTATTGTGTTTTGGCCACTTCAATCTTGATTGTCTTTTTGTGTACCGACATAATAAATGTCAGCACTCGGACGGAGAAGTGCCATTTTTGCTGATAACAATGACATGTTAAGTTAACTACCGAGATAATGGAACAAACTGAAATGATAAAAATACATTAGAGAAAATTTCAACTCAAAATGGTCCTCCTAAGGAAAATTAATAAAATAATATTTATTAATTTTGGAGGAAGAAAAGAAAAAACTACTTTTTTTGTTTGTATTTTCGACATATCTCCTTATGTTTTTACTCAAATTTCAATTGGGAGATCTCATTGGATGTGGAATTAAATTCTACATCCAACGAGTACCCTCTCGGCATACTTTTGATGGGCCCCACTACCCCAAGAACAAGAGATACCTGAAAAACATTTTTTCATCACGTTTTTTTAGGTATTTCTTGTTTTTGGAGTAGCAGGGCCCATCAAAAGTATGTTAAGTGGGTACTCATTGGATGTGGAATTTAATTCCACATCCAACGAGCTCTCTCGTTCGAAATTTGAGTAAAAGCATAGGGAGATATGTCAAAAATATGAATAAAAAAAGTAGTTTTTTTTATGATACCTATCCCCAAATTTATATTAAAAATGTGCTTAAGAGGTGCTCCCTTTTTGAATTTTAAATCATTTTGATTGGCTAATACATGATGACATGGAATTTGTATTATTTTTGGAAGGCCCATTTTAAATTGAAATTTCCTCTAGTTGAACTCAAATGAATAAAAAACAAATAAGTAAAAATGAAAATAATGTGGATCCTGCAATCCGCAATATGCAATGCGGGTTGCAGGTTGCGGAAATGCAGCTTCAAAGGAAAAAAAAACAAAAAGTGTTTGCAATTTGTAATTGCGGTATGCAAAAATGCAAACACTCCTACAATTAAACTAACCTTTCCACAATCTGCAATCCGCAATTTACGAGTTGTGGGTTGCGGAAACAGAGAACAAAATTTATTAACCCAACTACTTTTTGCAATCCCCAATTTGTGGGTTTTGGATTGGGGATGAAAAGTTCAAAAATATTTACAAAGCAATCCCATAATCCACAATTGCAGATTCGGGTTGTGGGAAATACCCTTTTTTGGGAAAAATTAATTCCTTCCGCAACTCACAAAAAACACACAAGATTGCATAAATTTTCAAAATGGAAAATGGTTAACTAAATCAATCATGACAAAGACATAGAATCCATGATAAACAACATGAGAACCCCAAAATGATTAAGGAATTCAAACACTCACTTTTCATATAAAAAATGGGGCTCCCATGTTTTGGATAAAACATGGGATCTATTGTAGCTACAACAAATGGAGACTGGCTGGGAAGAACCGGTTATCTCTGAATTACAGTGTTGAAATCTATAAAAATTAAGAATAAAAATAAAATTCCTTCACATGCTAAATTTTAAATAATCTGAGTAGATTTATCACTGAATGATATAGTATTGGTTAGATTTTAAAGCTTCTAAAACATCCAAGTCATTCCCATCATTATCCAAAAACGTTTCAAAAGATAAACTGATTTTTTAAAAATAGTTTATTCATAAGATGTAAGAATCAAGAACTTTACGAGGAATTAACCTTAGGAAATCAAGCTAATCATATAAGACATGGTATTAGGAAATGATTACAATACCATAGGTAAGACCCTACTACCAGTCAGCGTCTATAGCTGCAACAAGGGTGCCTTTTAACCCCACTTCCAAGTGCTTTGGTCCCAGTTTACTGATTTAGATACATAGCTATACAGTGACTAAATTTACTAATGGGTAAGCAACATCAGATGACTCTCCACAAGTGTAAGATGGAAAAGAAAGATTTATATATGTGGTATTTATGATTTGGAATCCCAGACACCACATACGGAGCCACTGTAGCCCATAGACATCCATAGCCTCGACAAGGACATATTTTAACCCGTTTTTCCTGATGGCTTATATTCCAAATAACAAGTTTAAAGAAATCTACAAACTATGTGTAATGGGGGAGCAAACTTAGAAACTCCTTAAGAGAAAGGATGGCGTCAGGAATATATAGATTACTAATATTTACATATTGAAATTTCTTTCCCAAAACTGATTCCCTTAAAAGTAATTAAATTTAAACTCACATGCTCATGTTGAGTTAAAGATAAAGTTCTAAGGATAATGATGAAAAGATTCAAACAGAATTATTAGCCCAGTCCGTTATTGATTTTTCACAATCAGAAATCAACTAATCAAAACATTTGATTTCCAGCAAGTAGAAAATATTTATAAAAATTTCCTTTATAGATAAGACTTTGAAATTGTAAAAGTGTGATAAGCTCTTTTATTTTAAATTGAAAATCATGAAAAACTCAAAACAAACCAACAAGAATGATAAAATCAAACCATATATACAAACGGAACCAAAAGCAAATCAGAATATCACAACCATATCACTAACTAAAAGAAAGAAAATATTTTGATTTTAATAAGTCGTGAGATATCAGATTAAATTAGGTCTTTATTGAAAACAAATAAAGAAGCTTAAAGGAAAATCACTGCAAAAATAAGCGTTAAGAAATTGTCTCATGCGAAAAGAAAGATTTATTTGTTGTGTTTGTAAAATTGAAGGAATTTTTATTGTAAAGAGAATAACTATATCAATTCATATATGAAAATGTGTTGAATTTGTAAATTGAATTGATTATAATAAAACTCTTAAAATAAATTTATTCTCTTTCAGTTGAAGAATTATGATCAACATTTGTTGCTTCCCATAAATTTGTTTAGGACAATAAGGCCTCCTTTACCAAAACAGATGTGCAAAAAGAAACAAAACTAAATTGTGTCCAATTTGAAACAACAAAATATGTAAACCCTCCCTTTCAAGTGGATATCCATAAAAGATCAAATCTCGTGAGTAATGAAGATGTTCTTATTTTAATTACTTTATTTCCTGTCAGAATATTCTTGCTCTTAAAACTTGGAAAATAACCAATTCAAAACATTTCATGAAAATATCATTATAATTTGAAACTAAAGACATAAATCAAACATGAATGCTTTGAACCAATAAAATAATCAGCGAGGGCATAAATAATAGAAAGTGGAAGAGAATAAAAATACTTCCCTGAATGCATCTGAAGAAACATCATTTCCAACTTGCAATTGGCTTATTGTCGCAAATATTTTATTGAAGAAAACCAAAAGAGTAATCTAAATTATTAAAGAAATGATAAAACTTTAATCTATTCTACACCTACTCCTACACTACTCTTAAAAAAAATAAAAACTAAGTGTAATCAAAATTTTCAATGCAACCATGAAAGCATATGGTATCCTGCAAAAATGAATAAGTGAATAATCAGAAAGCATGATATGGGTGCTTGCAAATAAAAATGAAAAAATAATGCATTAAAGAAAATAAGATTCAATTTATGTATAGATAAAGAGAATGGAACCTTATCATATTTATATACGAATGAGGAAAACAGAGTTTTACCATAATGATGAAATCTTGCTGAGAAACATTTCTCAAGCCAATCAGCAACCCAATCATGGTATGTACAATGAAAATCAAAAGAATGACGTAAAGAGTTCAAAAAATTTATGTAATTAAAATGATTATTTGAAAGAAAATCAACATTAGTATTATAAGAATCGAGAGCTTCTTCTTGAACAATTATCTCATTAGGAACATTTTCTTGAATAAGATTAGCAAAATCACATCCAATTTGTTCCGACTTATTATCGTAAAAATCATCATAAATTGGTTGATTAAATTGGATATTTTTATAAAGAGCAAATTGCCTTTGAGTATTTACTTGAGAAGAACTAAAGCTATGAGATGTTATAAGTATAGAACTAGTATCATTAACACCTTGATAAGAACCTTCACTATCAAGCAAATGATTGTAAGAAGAAAATGTTTCTTCATTGAATGATTAATCATAAAAGGAAGTATTCTAAAAATAATCATTAGAAATAATTCATTTCCAGCAAATAAGAATTACAAGAAGATGTGGATTTATGACAAGGATACGAATCTTCTTGATCTTCTGCATGTATTTCATAATTAACTTGTACCTCTTTAAGGATTAACAATGGAGAGTTAGGATCTAGAATATATGATTGAAATTCATTGTTATAAAATAGATTGTGATACATAGAAAAATATGAAGCCAAAATAAATGCATGAAATTCATCTCTTTGTAGAATATTTTTAGATCGAGAGTCTTTAAGGGGAATTTTCTCTTCAAAAGAGATATGTATGAAAGGTTCCAAATCAGAACATACTTCTTCTTGTAACGTAGTATCATCATTTTGTGAAATATGCTCTACTACAGAATCACTTAGGTCAAAAAATGGTAATTGGGAAAACATATCTCAAATTTTAGAACAATTAGTCGATTCAAGATCTATCAAAGGATCAATAGTATAATGAATATTAGGATCTTCAAGCCCTTTAATTATGTTAGAAGAAGGATGTTCAATATTATGATTAGAACTATTCTCTTGTACTTTAGAAGAATCTTCTATAGAAAAATGATCTCCTTCACGATTAGTTAGACTTTTCATTTCATTTGAGATAGATATCATCATGTTAGCATTCAAATCACCCAAATAATCATATTGATCATGATCCATATCTAAGAAAGAGAAGGAATTCATTTCTACATTTTTTAAGTCTTTAGATTATTCATGTAAATCTAAACCAAGAGGTGACTGATCATTGATGTATAATTCATATTTATCATCTACTAATTGATCAGATTTATGTGTAATATAACTAATGTGCTAAAACCATTCATATATCATAGGACAATCTGTTAAAGAGAATCTACAATAGATATTAAAAGTTCTAGTTGCAAAATCTTATAATGATTCACCCTTCTTTATAATGAGTTGTTTCCATTCATTAAATAATCTAACAAAGTCATAATGTCTAAAAGAAAGTATGAAAATATCTAAAAAATGTTTAAAAGAATGGACAGAGGCAAAAGGTAAGTTTACAAACCACTCTTTGACTCGTCCTTCGAATGTGAGGGCTAATAATCTGCACAAAAAATCTATATATAGAATTTTGTTATAAAAAAGTTATAGGTAAATTGAAGAATGTGTTCTTGTGTTAAAATTTCTCCTTCACCATCGAATTTTACTTCTATAAGTTGTTTGAGAAAATCTATTTGAAAAGGAAAACTAATTTTCTTAGAAAAACAACTAAATATAGATTCATGAGCAGAATAGGAACTATATACATATTTTTGGGCTGGAGTCATTTTAAGATAATCTGATTAAGATAGCTCAAATGACCTTACATGTTCAATGGCCCTCCTTCTAGTGCCATTTGTTGATGCCTCATTTGTGTAGGTGTTTGAAAGGTGTCCAAGGAAAACAAGAGGGGATGAAAACCCAGCCAAAGGCTTCAGATAATCCTATGTAAGTATTACCCTATCCTTGAACTGTTTAGTGTGGTTAACACCAAGGCCTCCACTGGCACTTGCGAGTGTTTGATCCTGAAAGGATTTGTATTCCTATGAAGGAAAACAAGATATTGTATGTCTACAAAACAACAACTCTACCTAGAAGGAAATCTAATCTAAGTTAGAACTATTCTAAGAAGGTGGCTTGTGTATGTGCAGGTCAATTTGATGTAGAAAAATAAGTGAATTTATAAACTTAATAGAAATGTTAAAAGGTCAATTACTTATCTGCCCAAGTTACTATTAATCAATTGACATTAATCAACAACAGATTGAGGGTTACATGCATTCAAGATCAACCTGCAACTAATATGTTAATTGAAAACTTAACATCAATTAAAATTTATTGTGAAACCATTTGTAGAAATAAATAATGTTTTAATTGAATAAAATCTTTCAAAAAATCATGAACACACACATTGTTAGCAAAGATAAACTAGAACTATAGATCACTGTCTTTAATAAATTGAAAACGATTTAGCATCATTGATAAGAAATCTAGAGTTAAAATCAACATTCATCAAAGAAACTTGACCAATAGACAAAAGAAGACTTTAAAATCACTTGACTTTATAATTAAAAGTTTGTAATAAATTACAAGCTTAGCATCAAACAAAGTGTCTTCAGTCTCTTCTGCTGATTTTTCCTCCTTGGCAGCAGCGTCTCCCATTCTTTATCTTCAAACAATTGAAAGTTAGAAAACTAGAGAGATTTGAAAGAGAAATATTCTCCAGCTCTATCGAGCTCTTCCCCCCCTTCTCAGAATGATGAGTTCAAATTTATAGCAGTGAAGAACAGTGGGAAAGATAGCATCAAATCCCCATATGTCTGGTTCATTCACCTATGCAAAAACGATTGGAATAAATTTATGGAAAATTTACCTTTGTTTGGTCATGTTTTTCTCCCAAACTATTGATATATTTGAAAAAATGTTTATGGATATGTGTAAATGAGCCCATTTGGGAAGTGGGTTTTCAACTATTTGAGCTAATTACTCAAGGTTTGCTTACAATCCTCAATGCAAAAACATGACTTCTACAGGTGCATGATCTGTTTTTAAACTTCATCCTTCATGGCAACAACAAATTAGGGTTTAGTGAAATACTATGTATTAACATTGTGAATAGCATAATATATTAAAGTCAATTATATAAATAAATTATTAATATTGTCTTTTAGAAGTATATGTAATATAATTTAAACAATAATAATAATCTATGAACAAGTAAAGTTAATTAATCTTTGTAAAATATAATACTTTGCTTAATGAAAACTTTATCGACTCTTTCCATGGTTTGAAAGTACGTTTTTTTTAGGATTCAATTGAATATAACATAGGCCTTAAAAACTTGTCCTAATATTATAGATTTTCCCAAAAGGACAAATTTTAACAAATATTCAAGGCTAGAAAAATTCATTAGTTCTTTCAAAGTTGAGAATTAAATGCACGGTTCCATCATTTGATATACACCCTTTCAAGTCACAAATCAAAATGATTAAAAATAAGTATACAATCAAATTATTCTAACCCATCAAGATACTCTTTAAACTTATTGATTCAATGAAGTTCAAATTTGTTGCCAAGACTACTGAAACTTCATATGAACTTAATTAATCAAAATTGAAGCATGTGAATGACTTAAATATGTTCAAATAAGGATAAATCATTACACACAATAGTCAGAATCAAATAACAAGATCTTCTAAATCTCCAAAAACCAATAAAATAAATCAGTTAATGCAATGAAGACCAAATCTAGGTGGGGAATGTGAAAGATGACATGTTAAGTTACCTACTGATATTATGGAACCAACTGAAATGATACAAGCCAACTCAGATGAATAGAAAACAAATAAATAAAACTGAAAATAATGTGCATCCCACAATCCGTAATCCGCAATGCGGGTTGCGGGTTGTGGAAATGCAACTTTAGATGAAAACAAACAAAAAGTGTATGCAATCCATAATTGTGGGATGGGGGAATGCAAATTCTCCTACAGTTAAACTAACCTTTCTGTAATCCACAATCTGTAATTCACAGGTTTTGGGTTGTAGAAACACACAACACAATTTATTAACCCAACTACTTTCTGTAATCCACAATTTTTGGGTTTCGGGTTGGGGATGAAAAGTTCAAAAATATTTACAAAGCAATCCCACATTCCGCAATTGCGGGATTTGTGTTGTGGGAAAGAAACACTTTTTTGGGAAAAAATAATTCCTTCCCAACTCACAAGAAACACACAAAAATGCATAAACTTTCAAAATGGAAAATGGTTAACTAAATCAATCATGAGAAAGACATAGAAACCATGATAAACTGCATGGGAACCCTAAAATGACTAAGGAATTCAAAAATTTCCTTTGCATATAAAAATTGGGGCTCCCATGCTTTGGATAAAATATGGGATCTGTTGTAGCTACAACACGAATGCATAAAATATCCATTGAAATGTCTAAGCAATAGGAATAATAAACACGACCAAGAACATTAAAAAATATTTCAATATATTTTCTAAATGTTTTCTTGTATTCTAATATTTTTAGAGCTAAAAGTCCCTGTACAAATGAGAGAGCATCTCAATAAATAGATCTCTCTAGTACACAAAACCCAGATCCAAAAATATCAAGGTCCAAGATCACAAGATACAATCATTCTGCTTAACGACTAAGATTATCCAAATATACATCACATGAATCAACTCAATATTAGAAGGGGGCACACCCACTAAGATGCCCAAGGAGGGTTTCACCACATGAAATGTGAACAAAATATAATATAACACATGGTGGGGGTTAGGATGTGACACAAATACTTATCTAGCATGGCCTCATGGCACAATCACAAGGTGTAATCATCAAATATAAAATGGACTGATCAAAATCACTAGGACGTCCTCCTCATAATACATCAAAAACACCCCAAAGTGGAGAATTCTAGGACATGTGGACCCCATGAAGAGTGAAACTGATGCCAAAGGATGAAGGTGACCCTAAAAATGTGTCTCAGACCAATTCCATGCCATTTAATTGCCTCAAATTCCCAAATTGATTTCTTTATTATCCATTTTCCATCATCAAATACCGCCTTAGGAATATAAAACCTCTCATACATCCCAAGTGACTGAAATTGGACATCAAATGACTGCAAAAAGGGAAATGATAGCATATAAATATGGTAATAAGGACTGGATACACTTTATGTTATTCTCCTGGCTCCCTAGGAGATCCAACCATCAACTACAAAGCATTTTATTTTGATTTTTATGAGGCCAAACTGTTACAAACTGAAAAAATTACCCAAAACTCCTCTGAAAGTTCCTAAAAAAATGGGTGCATCAATGGACTCAAAATGTCCAAAAATACTAGGAATGAGTACCCATACACCATATGTCCATAAAAACTAAACGTCAAAGGCCCCGTTCATGTCAGAATAATAATGATAATAATAATAAAGGCCGTAAATCCTGATAATCATGAAAATAACACAATATTTCATAATAAAACATCATCTTATGCATGAATATGTCTAATGGACACAGAAATACCACAAATAATCATCATCCACAATCCTCATCCAAAACTCATCTTGGACCTTTCCCCTGACTTGGTCAAACTGGGTCGACCAGGTCAAGAATGATCAAAATGATGACCCAAATGAAAACCCTAATACTACAAAGTACAAAATGGATATGCATGCTCAATTATCTATGCTAGTAGTAATATTTTGGTACAAGTGGTTTACATTCGTGATTATAAGCACAATATATATATATATATCCACTTAATTAGTTGTTTTGAACAAGAACCTCCAATTTATACTCATTTATAGATTTGGCCATTTTCACTAGTCAAGGGGGAAGTTGAATAAAACAAGGTAGGGCTATGTGAAATACCTGGTACTTGACACTACAAGAATCTAGGTTGAAGGAAAGGGGATCCACACTTGGATTAGGTGCACTATAGGGAATGACAGTGTCTCACAAATGGGTGGAATACTGAGAATGCTCCACTAGAATTTAGAAAAGAACACTTTTAAAGCAATTATTTGCACAACAAGCATACTAGCTAACCTCCAACTGAAGGCTCCCTAGAAATCCTTCTAGGCTTCCAAGAAAAGGACAAAGACATAACCCTGACAGGTCAGTCTCACCCCTTTTCCATGTAGGGGAAAATAAGCCATACACTATACAATGAATGAGTGCTCATACTTTGGTCATCAACTCTTTTAAAACATTGTTTTATTAACTAGCAAACTCTAAGACCAGGTGCGCTGAACAACCTTGTGGGCCTTGAATAATGACTCGGTATGACATCCATTTCCCACCACCATCCATAAGTATGATGGAGTGACCACCCTATTTCCCTTTGGGGAAAAACAACCTCACATCATAGAAAGGATGAGTGCTTATCTCTTGGAAACCGATTGAATTTATATTTCATTTGCAACAGTGTTTAAAAAAACAACTATTGTTTTGCTGGATAGGAATCCATTTAGAATACACATTTAAGTTCTGATGCCTTAGTGTCTAAAGACACTTTTGTGGTAAGAATACTTGTGCTTAATACCTAGAGGAAGACTATCCCTGTAATAAGAATCACACAATCCAACACCAAGACATAATTTAGACATGGAGACCTATTCCAACATAGAGGTGAAGGTGGAGGATATCCTAGATGTCACTAGTCAAGTTACAAGTAAGGGTTAAACATAAAGAAGGAAAGGAAACATATGGATGAAAACCGTGAAAATGATGCTAAGGACATAAAGTTGTGTCCTCTAAAGGGAAATAACCAAATCCATACTACAAGTAGGGAAAGACCAATGGGAATACAAAACAATCTCTTGGACACAGCAACTAGATCTCTTGTACTATAGATTCCATTAAGAATAATAGAATATCACCAACATACAACCACCGTTAACCAAGTCTCACTACTAAAATAAACAATACAGAAAAAAAATCCATATGTATGAGTCCAAATTCCATATATCACTTGGGTCATATACCTGCATCCAATCTGAATAATCTGAAGGGAATTGAAACACTGTTGTTGATGTACATCATGGGCATTGTCATAGCCCTTCTATGGGTCATGAAAATGGCTAATTTAGTCATCAAATATGGGGTCATGAGGCTCAGTCAATGCATGGAACTAGTCAAACTAAATGCTCTAGATCCATTGAAATACGATGATCATCAATTCGAGGCTCATCATCTTCTACTCTCAAAGTAAGGGATTGCCTCAAAAATATGCTCAGGACCGCTCTAGAGAAATGGTATCTCAATTACTATATATGTGACAACAAGGCCCACACAATGGAATTGGAAGAGTTTGTCTCCCATCCCATAGAGTATGGGTGAGGAAAACTCTTTTCTTCCAACACATGAGGCCATATTTCAAATTTTATGAGAGATATGAGTGTATGAGACATCAATTGAACCATTTATGATTGATTTTGAGTGAGGGAGTGTAGTGTCCCCATTTTTTTGATAGCACCAGGAGAATTCACTAGGTCATTAGATCCCCATGGATCCTAGTGAGAAAACTAAATAAATCAGTTAGGATTAATATTGGTCCATGTCTAATTAGTTTAATTAAATTAAAATGAAGGGAGGTGATAAAAATCATAGTTTGTGAAAAAATTATTAATATTTATTTATTTAGTATTTTGATAAGTTGGATATGCTTCGGAGGAACCATGAGGGCGCTTAAGAGAGCTTGTGGACCCAATAAGTTGTCATCCACAATAGTAAGTAGAAGAAAACAAGAGAAAATCAAGAAATCCACTAAAGAGATGGATGGAATCCTAAAAGCATGAAACTTAGAAAGAAGAAAGCGTGTAGAAAGGAAGGAAAGTCCGTAAAAGAAGAAAGAATAAGAAAACCACGCAAAATCACTAGAAAGGCAGGAGAGCAGAGAAAATCCAGGAAAAACAAGATGTTGCGAAAAGCAGAAAAGCAATCCAAAGAAAAAAGTAAATAAAGCAAGGAAAAACAAGGTAAAATATTTAGATGCTAAAAGAAATCAATGAGGGTGCATTAGTAAGATGGATGACTAAATTCAATGTATCCAAATATCAATTCATGTTTACTAAAGAATTGTTTGTGCTCCTATCACAACTTTTGACATTTTTAGATTGTATTGAGAGCTCTAAGCTACTAAGACTTGGGAGATGTGCCCGTAGTCATAGTTGTTGAGCCTAGAATTGGCCCCTTTTTAACCATCCTCAATCACCTTTTCTTCCCCTGTCCTACACCATTCAACATGCTAATTAGACCTGTTGTCCTCACTTTATTTCCCAAATTGCCAAGGTATGACTGGTCATTGCTTTATCTTATTAATGCTTATGATTGTGATAATTAAAGCTGTGTATCTCTCAAATGTGCTAACATGTTATGATTTATGAAGGTAGTTTGAGATAAGTGGACTGCAGGAAGATGGGGCTGAACAAGTATCGAAGGGAGGAATATTCGCCGCTCAAAAGGATCCTCAGCCCTCCGATCATCAATGAAGGCACGTGGTTCTAATGCAACATCCTAGACAGAGATGTGACAGGGCAGCTGTAACAGAATGCGCTACAATTGAAGGTCTTTAGTACATTGCTGCTCGAGTATAATTGTGATTTGAAAAGATCACCACTCCTGGGCCAATTAATAGCTTTGTCACATTTTCTATGTCTTTACCATGCCACGTTTGTAACAACTAGTGTTATTTAGGGCGCCTGAAGATCAGAGATCTTCATGGCTGGCCCTTAATAGGATCGGATGTTATGATCTACATGTATAAATATGGGGAGCTGTCTCGACCTAGGGGGTTGCTGAACATATAATCCATTCATTGTATTAGCAGGAGAAGCAATTTGTGTAATCATTATTTCTTTTTAATATAAGGAGTTACTTCTGATTTAAAGGAGTTTTCAGTCGTTCAGCCGGCAACTCTGTGTGAAGGCTGGGCCTGCCTTCCACAGAGATTGCTGAGTTAAATTAGGACTTTTGAATTCATTGTTGTGTGATGTTTTGTTGATTATATTTCCCTTGTACGTAGCTATAGTAAGTGTGAATTTACAGTATAATTGGGGTTATATCCTCTTGATATTGATAAGTGGTACAGAGTGACAGTCGACTGAGTAGGTAACTTTCTTTATGCAATTCATGTGGTAGCTGCACATAGCTTTGTTCATCCTGCAATTTAGTTGTTATCCCACGAATCCTTGCACTTTATCTTTACTGTTTTGATTGTTGACTTTTATTCCAGTAATTCAATTTCTTAGATTAGTTGAACTCAATCCTTTGCAATTGAATTCCTAGATTAATATTCGATTTATGCTTACGGCTTTCAAGAGTAATTAGATTGAATAGGTGAATTACTTGTTCGGGGATGTGAATAGGATTTATTTTATCTGCAATTGTAGTTTGAATCTTATATCATTTTTTCGTGATACATGGTGGAAAGTAATTGAATTTGTAGCATCTAGAATATGAATGGGATTACACAGATTCTGGGATGGGCATAGTTGTTAGAGGATAATAGTGTTCAATTACAGTGATTTTGTGTTTAAGCATATATTGTGCATTTATCCTTTGAAATACAAGACTTTCCCGGGTTGACAATAAATCTCGTACACCTTGTATGTTGGTAACAATCTACTTGCATGTTGGGTGCTCGACATTTTGGCGCCGTTGCCGGGGAAGAATAAAAATTAAACACTATCATTAGTTGCATCTGGTAATTGTTTCTGGTCAGTCTTTTCTATTATTTTTGCTGAAATGATTTGGGTTGCATGAATACGAGGAGGGTAAAACGCGATCACCTCCCAACTCCCCAAACCCCACAAAATACTCACATGCAGGTAGCTTGGGTCGTGGTCGAGGACCACCATTGGGAAGAAGAACATTTATCGACGATCTTGTTGACATAACTAATTCATCCACCAGGGATCGCCATCAAGAAACTCCTATCAGAAGAAACCCTACCAATCTTGGGGCACCAGCGTCAGGGTCCACGGTGGAGAATACACGAGCAGCCGCAACTTCCTCGAACATCCCTCCAGAAGAAGACACAGCTGTTACAACTAGACCGACTGGTAGAGGTTCGATATACCACATTTACGTGAAGGTTGTAACTGAAGAGGAGTGGACGCAATTCCACCAAAATATTACTGATCAGTCGAGGAAAAAGGAAAAGAATGAGGAACAAAAGAAGGACAAAGAGAAGAACGAGAAAAAGAACGCAGGAACAAACGAAGAGGAGAAAACAAAAGAGGATATGAGTAACAGACACGAGTCCGACGAGGAAGAGGCAATGGGGGAAAACTATCATCATGACAATCACTCCCTGCCTGAAGGAACGATGGCTACACTACAATTTCCGATTCAACAGCCAGAAGGGACAGCCCCTATGAAAAATATCTCACCATCGATGTTTCCTCGCTTCCATGGAAGGGTGGCAGAAGACCCAGACGAATTCCTTTTTGAATTCGATATCCTCTGTCGCAGCTATGATTATGTCACCGATGCTCAAAAGCTAAAAATTTTCCTAGCCACCCTGGAGGACAACGCATTACGCTGGTTCATGAGCCTTGGGGGTGGAACAGTTGCTAATTGGGATAAAATGAAACAGGTGTTCTTGGAGAAATATCAGGAATATTGCAACACCAAGGACAAAAGATAAGAATTGTTCAAAATGGTGCAGAAGGAGGATGAAAGTCTGAAGGATTTTGTGGAAAGGCTGCTGTATAATGTGCAAAGAGCCGGGCAGACGAACATGGGGCTGGACGTGCTTAAGATAATCTTGCTTCGTGGGATCAGGGATGATTGTTTAGATATGTTAAACCTGCTAGGAAAGGGAGATATCTCCAAAGAACCTTTTGGAAAGATTGTGGAACTATGTAAGAGATACTTCAGGGGGTCTTCCAGGAACAATAAGCGGGACAAACGGGACAAGCTAGAACATGATGTCTTCTACAGAACTCAGAGGTCGTCCAATGGAGGAGCTACCCATGCAGAGATCGGCAATATCCTTGAAAATTTTAAAGCAGAGATGATGAGCTCCATCTCCTCGGAGATCGATGTCCTAAAGGCAAAACAAAAACAGGCAGTGGAGGATCTCACACTAGGCGTGTTCTGCCCCCGATGTAGAAAGAATCATCCGCTGAGAGAATGCCCACTTGATAAAGTAGAAGTATGTCAGCTATGTGAGCTGAACCACAATATGAAAGAATGTCCCTCACTTTCCTAAGTGAAGGCTGTTCTGCATGCATCAACTCCAGAGGTGGAATCGGCCTATTTCATTGCACAGAAGAAACCTTGGCAGCCTCGAAATCAAGGTATGCCTCTAGACTCATTTCCATTTTTGAATAATATGAGCAATTGGAATAATAACATGTAAAATGTGAATACACATTTCCCTTCAAATTATGCTCAGTGGAATCCTTCCCAACCTGCAATGCAAAATTATAACTCATGGAGTCCCTGGACACAGCCACCACACCAACCTACGTCATGGTCTCCTGGATGGAGGAATTTCCATCCCGGGAACCAGTTTCCTCAACCACCTCCACCTCAACAGTCACCATATTCTCCTCAATACCCTCAATTCCCTCAATATCCTCAATACCCACCTCAGTAGTCACAGTTGCAGCTGTAGAATAATTATGTACCTAATATACCAATACGACCTCAGTTTCCTGCCCAACCTAATCCTAACCCGAATAATAAAACAGTCCATCAATTGGAGACTGTCAACATGCCGGCATACTCTCTTTCCCCTGTACCTTGTAATGATATTCGTTTATGATCTGGGAAAATAGTAGAACCCATAATTACAGAAGATGTTCCACCTTCTATGCATAAAGAAGGAGGGAGTTCACAGCATCCATCCGATACAGTTCCTATCATTGAAGATGTTGAGCATCCCTTAGAGGGGACGGCTGAAACATCAAACGATAAATCGAACAATATGCAGCCTACCCAGCTGATAAGGAAACCACCATACCCCGAGAGACTAATTCTACCAAGTGTAGGGGGGCAACCTCAGTTTAACCTCCTAGGAGAGTTAAGGAATCTTTATGTCAAAATCCCCCTTATTCAAGCTCTTCAAGACGTGCCTATTTATGCTAGAACCGTTCGGGACCTGTGCACTAAGAAATCAGGAAGGAAACCCATAGATCCTCCCACTGTTCACATCATAGGGAATTTATCTGCCTTGATAACAGGAAAGACCCCTGTGACTAAGTATGACAACCCTGGCAATCCTACTGTCACTGTACAGGTAGGACAAACGCAGATACCCAACGTCCTAATAGATTTAGGAGTAGCGATCAATGTCATAACAATTGAGACTGTAAAGAAGCTTGGGCTCACTAATCTTAGACCGACCCCCACAATTTTGGAATTGGCAGACATATCCACCATTAGACCCGAAGGAATCCTAGACGACCTAGTCATCTCAGTGGATTCTTGGGAGTACCCTACCGACTTTTTGGTGTCACAACCAAAATTGTAGCTGGCAGGACACCCATTGATCCTGGGTAGGCCTTGGTTGGCCACATATGATGCTTGCATCAGCTGTCGATCGGGGTCCATGACTATATTTGATGGTACGGAGACTAAAAGCCTCACCCTTTATCCTCCAGCTCAGCCAAGTCTAGAGGCTGAAACTCCCCTTTGGATAGAGCAGGAGGAGGAGGAGGATGTTCAACCACTATTAACTATAGGGAAGGCCTTAACTTTTAAAAATGAAATAGAAGACGATGCTATTAGTAATTTTATTAGTGAACCCACTTTAGTTGATAAAGAGGTCTATCAAATCCTGAACATTACCCTGGGCAAGGAAGAATAAGAAAATCTTACGGAAGAAGCACTAGTCGGTGACACAAACATAATCCCAGTTTTGAAAAATTCAAAAAGTATTCCTATTGAGGTAGAGTCTGGAAAAACCTTGAATATCAATCCTAGCCTGTCCTCAGAGGAACAAAAGCACCTAATCAGCCTCTTGAAAGAACATAAGGGGGCGTTCGTCTGGGAGTATACAGACATGAGGGGTATTCCCTCTAATCTGTGCACCCATCACATTTATATTAAAAGTGACTCCTGGCCTGTGTGCCAACCTCAATGACGCATGAACCCCAACCTAAGGGATATAGTGAAGGAATAAATCCAGAAACTCTTGGAGGCAGGGTTTATATACCCTATTTCGGATAGCGAGTGGGTTTCCCCACTCGTAATTATGCCCAAGAAAAATGGTAAATGGAGGGTCTGTGTCGATTATAGGGAACTAAACAAAGCAATGCAAAAGGATCATTTCCCTTTTCCCTTTATTGACCAAGTACTTGATACCCTATCAGGGAAGAAGTTCTTCTCCTTCCTAGATGGGTTCAGTGGGTACAACCAGATTCAGATTGCTCTTGAGGACCAGGATAAGACCACCTTCACTTGTCCCTGGGGAATGTTTTCCTACAGAGTGCTTCCCTTTGGTTTATGTAATGCACTGACAACATTTCAAAGAGCTTTAATTGGCATATTCTCTGAATTAGTCAATGATAGTATGGAAATATTTATGGATGATTTTACTCCCTATGGTAGGGACTTTGAGGAAGCACTGGAAAATTTAAAGAAGGTTTTAATCTGCTGTGAATAGACTCAACTCTCATTAAGCACTGAAAAGTGCCATATGATGATGGCTGAGGGGGTGGTATTGGGGCATTTCATCTATGCCAATGGAATTCAGGTGGACCCCTCAAAAATCAAGGTGATAAAAAATATACCTACCCCTTCAAATCAGAAAGAGGTGCGAAATTTTTTGGGACATGCTGGACATTATCGAAGGTTTATAGAAAACTTCTCCAAACTGGCTTTTCCTCTGTTCTCTCTGTTAATGAAGGATGCACAGTTTGTGTGGAGTAAAGCATGCCAGACAGCATTTGATGAGCTTAAGGAGAAGCTGTCCACAACTCCTATCTTAAGGGGACCTAATTGGACCTTACCCTTCCATATTTCTTCAGATGCCTCTGATACTGGCATTGGGGCAGTCTTAGGACAGCAGGATGGTCAAGTACCTTATGCCATCTATTATGTTAGGA
The DNA here is from genome assembly GCA_001517045.1 of Pseudotsuga menziesii. NCBI lineage: Eukaryota > Viridiplantae > Streptophyta > Pinopsida > Pinales > Pinaceae > Pseudotsuga > Pseudotsuga menziesii. The sequence continues at coordinate 73,383 of LPNX010764239.1, forward strand.
AAAAATTATCCCCTGCTGAACTTAATTATACCATTACCGAAAAAGAATTCCTAGCTATTGTTTACTTTATTAATAAATTTCGACATTACATTACTGGGTATCCTACATTTGTGCACACTGACCACTCTGCCATTAAATATTTAATGAACAAACCTGTCACCAATGCTAGAGTGACTAGGTGGCTCTTGTTATTGCAAGAATTTGATATTACCATTATAGATAAACTTGGGAAAGAAAACGTTGTTGCTGATTTTTTATCTCGTTTCACTAACAATGATGACAGTTTGCCTATTGAGGACTCTTTCCCAGATGAACATCTATTCGAACTTTCAGCTCATTTCCCCTGGTATGCAGGCGTCACTAATTATTTGGTTGTAGGAAATCTCCCGCCACATATGTCTAAACGAGAAAAGAGAAAAATCATCCAGCAAAGTTCCAGGTATTGTTGGCTCAACGATCATCTCTTCTACACAGGGCCCGATCTTGAGATTAGGGGATGTGTAAGGGAAGATGAGATCTTTCACATACTGAAAGCCTGTCATGATGGACCTTGTGGGGGACACTTTGCAGACAAAAGAATAGGGCATAAAGCGCTGCGGATGGGCTACTATTGGCCGACTCTTTTCAGGGACGCTAAAAGGTATGTTCAGTCTTGTGACAGCTGCCAAAGGATGGGAAAGCCTAATAAAACAGATCATATGCTTCTACAACCTCAAGTAGTAGTTGAACCATTTGATATATGGGCACTGGATTTTGTTGGCCCTATCAGCCCTCCTTCCAGACAGAAAGTTTACATTCTGGTTTGTACTGATTATAGGACCAAGTGGGTAGAGGCTGTAGCTTTGGATAAGGCTAACGAACAGGTGGTGATTGATTTTCTATACAGTGAAATCTTTACCCATTTTGGGGTACCGAAGGAAGTAGTTACCGATGGGGGACCGCAATTTATGTCACACCAATTGGTATCCTTGCTCCGGAAGTATCATGTGCAGCATAGGGTGGCTTCACCTTATCACCCCCAGGCCAATGGCCAGATGGAGAGTACCAATAAAGTTATTGAAGCCATCCTTACTAAAACAATTAAGAGCCATCGAAAGGATTGGGCTGACAAGCTTCCGGAAGCACTGTGGGCATATCGCACGACTTGGCGCAACACCACAGGTTTCTCTCCTTACGATTTAGTGTATGGAAAGAGTGCCATCTTTTCAATTGAGTTTGAAATCAAAACCCTGAAGACAACCACCGAAATGAATCTGGATGTAACAGAAGCCCAGAAGAGAAGATTGAATCAATTAAATGAATTGGATGAGAAGCAGTTAGCTGCAGTGGAATAGACTGTGCTGCTTCAGCAACAGAGATCCAATTGGCATGACCAATTTATTGAAAATAAAGTCTTCTGCGAGGGAGACTGGGCGTTATTATATGACTCTAGGTTCAAAAGGGATTTTAAAGGTAAATTACGTACAAGGTGGCTAGGTCCATACTTGGTCGACAGGGTCTTTGACAACAGCACTATCCGTCTGGTGACCATTGATGAAAACCACATACCATTATTTGCTAATGGCCACAGACTGTGACTGTATCAGAAGTCTATTTCGAAAGATGCATTTATTTCGCAAATTGCTGTCGATCCAGATTTTCAGTTGGCACCAGGGCAGGAACTTCCCTCAACCTTTGCAAATCCTTAAGTTGTAAATCGTGTCTGAATTACTGTACATAAATAATGTGTTTTTTTCTACTGTATTGTACATTGTTTTTTTTCCTTTTGCATTTGATCTTCTCGTTTGCTGTTGTTTTTCAAATTTTTTTTTGCAGGGAAGCACCAGGGGAATGACCAGATTGGGCCTGTCGAGTGGGAGTCATTTTCCTATGCCTTCCTATGCTGCCTTTCCTTTTCCTTAAAATAGATTTCCAGCCGGCTGTAAAACTCATTTCCCGGTGGCTGTGACATCTTTCCCGACGGTTACGACATCTTTCCCGGCGGCCGTAAAATTTTTCCCTGCAGCCGCGATCTTTTCCCTATGACCGGAAAACCCTTTTTTTGGCAGCCATGAACCATTTCCTGGCGGCTGCGACATATTTCCCGGTGGCTGCGACATTTTTCCCGGTGGCCATAAATCTTTTTCCTGGCAGCCGCGATCTTTTCCCGATGACCGGAAAATCCTTTTTTCCGGTAGCCATGAACCATTTCCCGGTGGTGGCAACATATTTCCCGGTGGCTGCGACGTATTTTTCGGCGGCCGTAAAACTTTTCCCGGCAGCCGTGATTTTTCCCGATGCTCGCAAATCCTTTTCCCGGCGGCCGTGAATCTTTCCTGGCGGCTGCAACATATTTTTTGTCGGCTGCGATATCATTCCTAGAAACTGCAATTCCGCTCTGTTTGGCGGATATCTCCAGCATTAAAAGCCGTTTTTTTATTTCAGAACTTGCAGCGGTAACTCCTGTATTAACGAAAAATTGCTTCGTACGCTGTTCACCCTGCTAGATATGGCTCTGATTCATCCTACTCGTGCCAATGAACTGGCCCATACGATGACATCCTTGTTCATAATTTCGACCCCGCGGATGAGATGGTTTGTGTTTCACTGGTGGAAGGAATTATTGCATTATCCTGGTCATCATGATCAAATTAATGTCTGTGCACGAGTTTGGCTTTGCAACGTCAACAACCGCACATTCCACCATTCTCTGTAGGATATCTGACGCACAGTCTCACGAGGTATGGATTTCATTTATCACGTGATTAAGTATTGATATGATTTAACGATATCAGTCGTACCTCTATTCGTATCACCATTATGGCCTAATTAACCCTTTCCCCCGTGCGACGTAAACACTAATAACCGCCACATTCCCTAATTCAAAATAAAATTTCGAACATTTTTCTGAGCTGAACTTTCCAAATTTGCCTATTTCCTCAACATCTCTGCTCAACGATTCGTGCATCCTCTACGCTGCAACCTCCATTCTCGGACTCTGTAATCTACAAAGTAGCAACCTCAGTCTGCAACTGGGATCATGGGGATTCCAGCTCGTCATGAACCTTTGAATACACAGGAACTCAGGAAAAATCCTGCAGTTTTTGCCATTTTTCAAGCCGCCGGCTGGATCAATTTTTTCGAACGAATAGATGGATTCAATCGAGAAGCAGCCTTGCAATTTGCTTTAAACCTCACAGAAACTTCCTCCGAGGTGTGGGGGCTGTGCATACAAGTTTCCGAAGCCATTATATTTGAGGTTATTGCCATTTCGCAGGTGGGAAGGGCATGGTTTGGACGACGAGTCCCTACGACGACCGCACGGGAAGCATTTTAAATAGAAGGGGAGCAAGTTCAATGATCAAGAAGAGGGATTGCACTGCACTCATTGCCGCGGCCATGGGACCAGGTTGCTGTCTTTATCAAGAAATACATCACTTGTGAAGGTAGGTACCAAACTGTTTATAATTCTGAACTGCCTTTACTTTCTCATCTCCACCATGGAACTTTATTGAACATTCCATACTATTTGCTTCATGACTTGCGTCATATGGTAGCATTCGTCCAAGCCGCTAAGCATCCATTTGCCTCCCTGACCCACCATGGTCTTATCAAATTAATAATTTTAAAAACCCTTTCTCAGCATAATATAACATGGGAGCAATTCACAGCTCGAGCTCAAGAACCCGTTCCCTTGCCGGGTGTCCCAATAGAATAGGAACAGGTTCAACCATAGCAGGACGACCGGAGTCCCTCCAATGTAGTTGGGGGGGGATGAAACTACATTAGAAGAAGAGCAACCGGGGGCATAAGCAGAGCAATTGGAGGAGGGTGTACATAAAAACCTGGTGGAAAACCTAGACAATAGGGCACCTGTGACAGCAGGAGGTGAAATTGGAGCAGGACTAAATGCTGCGACAATTGAACCTGAAGGTGACAGAGCCAAGGCAATAGAAGAAAATATTGAGCTGGTAACCATTGAATCCTCACCTGAGTGGGGAGGAGGAAATTTAATTGAGGAAGAACAGCTTGAGGAGCAAGAAAACATCCCTTCGACCTCAGCTGTGAATCCCGATATCCCAGCTCCACAAAAGAAAACACCACAAAGGAGAAGAAAGAGATCAATCAATGAACTTAGCATAACCCCACCAATAAGAAGGAAAAGAACTAAATCAGCTGCAGCAGCAGAGGAAACCAAAAAAAAATGGGCAACCCTAGAGGCACAGGTTGAGTTCCCGATCCTTGTACTGAGGCCAATGGATGCTCCACAAAGGCCAGTCGAGGAAGAACCAGGAATTGAAGGACTTCTGGCTAAGAACACACTATTCAAAGAGGAATTCCAACAACTTCGAAGGGAATTGGAGACGTGGAAGGAAACCTACAGAAAACAAGGTGAAAGGAAAATGTATACATTGGTGGAGGCTGCAGACCAACTGGAGGGATCGAACTCTACCGAGCCTGGAAAGGAAGATGAGCAAGTGATCTGTCCCACCTGTGGGGAAATCTTTAAGGAGGCAGGCCACAAGATTATAATTCTCACCTGTACAGCACAGTAGTCCAAGCCCACAATAGAGGAAGTTGCAGAAAAAGAAGATGCTACCACACAAGAACCATCATCTTTAACCATCCTTGCTGAAGTTGCCACCAATCCTGTGACAGAGGAGCTAAAGGATGAAATCATGTATGCTGATGGGGATGGAGATTGCGTTGTGACCCCAGAATGCTCCCACGACACAGAGATTATAGAATCTGAGCCACAAAGGCAAGACATTAAGGAACTTGAACAGGGTGCTGTAATACAAGAACCAGCATCCCTGGGTATACTTGTCCAATCGGCCGAGCAAATGGGAGAAGAACCTGGGATGGAGGACACTCTGGAGCTTAATGAAAAACTCTGCACTGTAACCCCAGAATGTTCCCATGATACAGAGCTCATAGGAGAAGAATTGCAACAACAGGAGGATGAAGAGATAAGCCAGGATGTTGCTACACAAGAACCAACATCCTTGGAGGGTGCAGCAAGGACTCCTGAATTGCAATTAGAATATAACCCTGGAATGGATATCATTCCCGATGCACATTGGAGTAAGGATGAATAGGCACAGACACAACCCTCATGTGACACCGAAATCCTTGAGGAGGAGCTGCACACTGAGGAAGATATCCAATCTCAGCAGCAGAAGGACAAACAAGACACTGTTACATAAGAACCAGTGTCTCTAGAAGTAATGAATGTAGCTGCTGAAGAGAATCTAAAGGAAGTTGCTATCACACAAGAACCAGCAACTCTTGAACCAAATTCAGAAATGTAGGCTACCCAAAAAGAAGACACTGTTACACAAGAACCAATGTCTCTAGAAGAAATGAATGTAGCTGCTGAAGAGTCTCTAAAAGAAGTTGCTGTCACACAAGAACCAAAAACTCTCATAGTGAACTTAGATGTGCCGGATGCCCAAAAGGAAGACACTGTCCGATAAGAACCAGTGCTTCTACCCCTTAGAAATTTCATTGATTTGGACTTGGATCAAGAAGGGCATCATAAAAGGAAATTTTGAACCTCACAACAGAAGTCTCAACTTTGAGGCTGGAGGTGACCAAATGGAAAATTCAGGTGGAGGAACACCAGAGAGGCATGATTGCTTTGAGTGAGCATAGAAAAATTATTAAAGCATTGGAAGAGAAGTGGGCCGAAGAATGTATGGCCCACAGAGTTCAGGAAGAAGAGCTGTAGAGCAAGTTGAGAGAATTGAAAAAGTTCCAATCCATGCAACATGAGAAGGAGCAGATGTATGCCCTCTCTCAAGAACTCATGGGCACTAGGAAGCCATCCTCCTCTTATCCATTATTCCTATTTGAGCAATTTTTCTGGTTTAAATTGAAGGCTGTACAGGAAGGGAGGTCATTCAAAATCACAACCTCAACAAAGTTCTTAGAGACATTCTTTGGAAGCAATTTTGAGGAGCAGAACTTGCTGTGTGAATTATACTTGCATGAGATGGCTTGCCCTCTAGACCGCCACTCAAATCCTGTTCCATTTGCAGGGGATGTTCAGCTAAGAGATTTTGCCTATTTTGTGAGCAATCACGCTCAGTGGGAAAGGTATTTTCAAACCTTTTCCCATAATGAAGCTCACACTAACCTATGGATTCGAAGTGAGCCTTAGAATCTTGGTATTCTTTTGGCCCGGTACAGAAATTTTCTTTCAAGTCCTCCCCAGGCACAGCATATAATGAGACTGCAGGAAGAAGTGATCTCCACTTGCACCAATTACATCTCCAGACACCAGCAGATAGCATTGGATGGGAGTAAGCATAGATGGCAAGTTGCCTCCTCTGCACTCAGAAGCCGAGATCCCTACTGTTTCAAGAATTTCAAGCAGGCACTTTCCAGAGTCAAGGGCTATGTGGGAAGTATGAGGGAGTGTGGGGTTAATTGGTTGGGTTTGAAATTTAAATTCCCCCTCATTTGGTGGCCAACAAAACCGTATAATGTGGATTTTTCCTTAACTAGGGTAGAGGAGCAGCGATGCTGGAAGTATTGGGTTACTCACAGAGGATTTTTGCAGAAGTATGAGGTGCCTGCATTTCCCTACAACTTTTCCTCCCTCCATGAACAGAGCTCAGTGCAGGACTCAGATTTCAATTGATGCAGGTTGTTGCATGAGGACATGCAACAGGATAGTTGGGGGGAGATGTTGAGCCTAGAATTGGCCCCTTTTTAACCATCCTCAATCACCTTTTCTTCCCCTGTCCTACACCATTCAGCATGCTAATTAGACCTGTTGTCCTCACTTTATTTCCCAAACTGCCAAGGTATGACTGGTCATTGCTTTATCTTATTAATGCTTATGATTGTGATAATTAAAGCTGTGTATCTCTCAAATGTGCTAACATGTTATGATTTATGAAGGTAGTTTGAGATAAGTGGACTGCAGGAAGATGGGGCTGAACAAGTATCGAAGGGAGGAATATTCGCCACTCAAAAGGATCCTCAGCCCTCCGATCATCAATGAAGAAACGTGGTTCTAATGCAACATCCTAGACAGAGCTGTGATAGGGCAGCTGTAACAGAATGCGCTACAATAGGAGATCTTTAGTACATTGCTGCTCGAGTATAATTGTGATCGGAAAAGATCGCCACTCCTGGGACAATTAACAGCTTTCTCGCATTTTCTATGTCTTTACCATGCCACGTTTGTAACAACTAGTGTTATTTAGGGTGCCTGAAGATCAGAGATCTTCATGGCTGCCCCTTAATAGGATCGGATGTTATGATCTGCATGTATAAATATGGGGAGTTGTCTCGACCCAGGGGGTTGCTGAACATATAATCCATTCATTGTATTAGTAGGAGAAGCAATTTGTGTAATCATTCTTTCTTTTTGATATAAGGAGTTACTTCTGATTTAAAGGAGTTTTCAGTCATTCAGCCATCATCTTTGTGTGAAGGCTGGGCCCGCCTTCCACAGAGATTGCTGAGTTAAATTAGGACTTTTGAATTCATTGTTGTGTGATGTTTTGTTGATTATATTTCCCTTGTACGTAGCTGTAGTAAGTGTGGATTTATAGTATAATTGGGGTTACATCCTCTTGAGATCGATAAGTGGTACATAGTGACAGTCAACTGAGTAGGTAACTTTCTTTATGCAATTCATGTGGTAGCTGCACACAGCTTTGTTCATCCTGCAATTTAGTTGTTATCCCACGATTCCTTGCACTTTATCTTTACTGTTTCGATTGTTGACTTTTATTCCTGTAATTTAATTTCTTAGATTAGCTGAACTCAATCCTTTGCAATTGAATTCCTAGATTAATATTCGATTTATGCTTACGGCTTTCAAGAGTAATCAGATTGAATAGGTGAATTACTTGTTCGAGGATGTGAATAGGATTTCTTTTATCTGCAATTGTAGTTTGAATCTTATATCATTTTTCCATGATACATGGTGGAAAGTAATTGAATTTGTAGCATCTAGAAGATGAATGGGATTACACAGATTCTGGGATGGGCATAGTTGTTAGAGGATAGTAGTGTTCAATTACAGTGATTTTGTGTTTAAGCATATACTGTGCATTTATCCTTTGAAATACAAGACTTTCCCGGGTTGACAATAAATCTCGTACACCTTGTATGTTGGTAACAATCTACTTGCATGTTGGGTGCTCGACAATAGTCGGTATTGTTGAATGCACAGGTTCAACTCATCATCCAAGCATAGATTATAAACATACATAAACTATCAAGAAGATAAAATATGGATTGAATGTTCATTCCATTATGTTTTTCATCTTCAAAGGTATTTTATACATCATAGGTGTGGTTGGAGCGGTTACACCTGCTCCAATTACTTCTTTAGTTGGGCTACATAACATAAGTAAATGATGACAATTAAAGGGGGCCAAAGGGTCCCCTCCAACATATCCCGCACCCAAAAAATATGCGTCAACCTCAAAGCGAACAAGTATGTAGAAAGAAATTGTGACTGGTGACTCGCCAGCATCCATCATCAATATGGGAATAGTCGATCAGAGCTTCACCCTTTAATCATCTTGCTAGAATTCACCTCCATTGGCTCAAAACTGTGGTCTTTTGGCTCATATTTCAATACCATATGACTACCTTCGAATTCCGACGTCACACTCCAAGAGATTCTTCTGCATTTTCACACCACGAGACTCGATCAGTTCAATTCTTCTTTGAGTCATCATTGTTTCGTTAAGCTATGTTTCTGTGCGGTGTAAAATGTTCTTTCCTTGAATGTGGTTTTCGTCGACTTCTTATGTCGTGAGGATGTCTACAAGAGTGTGTATACTCGATGCATGTTTTGTTGATTATGGTCAGGTCTGACTACTTGTGGTTCTATTGAATTGCCTCGACTTACAAAGTCAACCTACTAACGACTTACAATATTCAAGGGGATATCCTGCTTGCAATAAACTCACGTTTCACCCCTTTGACTTCCCAATTTTAAATTAGAGTCACATTAATATTGATGACTCATTCGACTTAATATGATCAACAAAATTAATTATTATCCAACCAAAAACACATCGACCAAATATAGTCCTTTGAATATTTCCACTGAGTCAATACCTTCTACCAAATTTAAGATATGCTTTTGTTAATGACTTACAAAACAAGAGCCATGAGGTGGCAATGTCCCCGACATTGAAGATAGTTATTATTATAAAATGGAATCTATAAAAATAAGAACATAGATACCTAAGGCCTTGTTTTTTGGTTAATTTGACTATGTAAACTCAAATCAAATATAGTTAATTTCAAGCGAAGCCAAATCACTTCAATTGCAATTGACTAATAACAAATTTATAAAGAAGTGAAATTAATTTACAAACAAGTTGCATATTACTAAATTGACATTGAAATTAATATTGAAGATGTTTGACTCAATTAAACTCCAAATTGTTTAAGGTTAAAACATTTTCTTTCTCCAATTATAGAATTAAATCACAACACACACTTTCAAATTTTAGGAAATGAACATTTGATCATATGCATAGAAGAATTATATGAATATTAAAAAATTAAAATTAAGTTTAAAAATAAATTATATGATTTAGTGCAAACTAGTTAACTTTCTCTCTAATTAAAATTTACTGCTTCCAACATAACACTCGCTATCCATGGATATCCTTGTCACGTTGTTTAAAATAAAATATTTAAATACAAAAATCGTTGACACCTTTATAATAAAAACTTCTACATATCTCTGCCATTGATCGAATTAGTGTTATGCTCCCTCGCTAGTATATGATTATTAAAGATGGAATCGGATTATTAAAAATGATAGAGTTTATGAAATAACATTTAAAAATAAACTCAAGAGATTGCATAAATTTGATATAAATGATAAAGACTTTATTATGAAAAAATAATATTTTAAATTTAATAAATCTAATTTAGAAACAAAACCTCTTTTAAATTTAATAATTTTAATTTAGAAAAAAACAACAAATATGTTTTCACTTTACAATGGATTTTCATTTTTGAGTTGTAAAACCTTCAAAGTTTTCTTTTCATATGCAGTAGAGCCATTATACTTCCCAAAACAAAATTCAAGGTTACTCATTAATCTACCTGAAATATGAAGCTAGCCAAAGAGTAAAAATAAATTCACTTAATAATCAAATTTAATGAAAAGTGAATTGGTCACATCTCTCAGCACTATCAGAAAATATCAGAGATGGAGTCTCAATGCTCGAATTAGACATTTATCTAGACATTAGTCAATGAAATAAATATGAATTGATTCCTAATACCAAATCAAGATGTTAATGTAAACCGCCATCCTTTAACTTTACACGAGACATCTACGTATCAGGAGGTGTTGCCACCGTCCTTTAACCCCACACCAGCCATGTGTTAGGAGGTGCTGCCATTGTTTACATCGTTGGCATGCCACCTATCCACTAAAAGATTGAAATAGTTGTTTCAAGAAAGATGCAAAGGTGGCCATTAGGCTCTATCCTACACATTTATTTATTTTTCTATGCTATTGCGCCTACATTCTCTTTGGGGCAACGATGAGTAGTAAATCTGGATTTGAGCCCAATTATCTTTGAATAGCCACTCAATGTTGTTCAAGGACACATTGAAGCATAAATCCACTATGAGGCATTGCACAGAGGAGGAAGAGGGCTCATCTGGATGGGGGTATGGCTTTCAGGGACTGCAAGCAAGTGCCAAGCACGAGACTCGAGTTCCATATGAGAAACATACATGATATATAGTTTGGTACGTTGAGAATTTTAGTGAATCTTAGATATATTTCTACATACTCTTTCCTATGTACTATCAAATCATCACTTTCATGATGATTGAAGAATTTTGGCAATGCCAAATTCATAGGGGTATGGGATACCATATTTTGTATTGTATTATTAATTCAATTTGTTATGGGGTATGGAATCTGTTCCATAGGAATATATATGCATTTATATAGTGAGAACAACTGACTTGTTGTCATGATATTGTATCCTGTTCTTGAGATTTAGGTTTGCATCAAGCATTTAGATTGAAAAGAAATTTTGATTCTTTATACCTGAAATACCAAGCACGACCTGATGGTATTTCATGATATGATATCCATTTGTGTTGCAAGATCTATGCATTGTATTATAAGATAAAAAATTTAGCACAGGAGGTGTCTCGTACCCATACCCCATTATCATGCAGAATTAAAAATTTCATCGATAACCTTCAC
>LPNX010764239.1:84756-143597 GCA_001517045.1 Pseudotsuga menziesii
CCAAAATCACCCGCAAAAATAAATGGTGGGGAAAGACCAAATTGCAGGGTTAAAAGTTACAAAAATATTGCAATAACACTTTCCACAACTGTTGGAGCAAGGTCCCGCAGGTACAGGAGAAGCTGCCATTTTGGCAGATAAACAGTTTTGGCGAAGATGAAGAGGTAAGGAAAATCTACGACGATGTAGCATGTTTCTAGCTGCATATCAGAGCCGGAAACCGTGACTATCGAGACAGAGAAGTCAAAGGAGATGACAATACTTGAGCGGCCGAGAAGAGAGAGCTCACCCACTGCATTGAAGGCAGTGGCGAAGATAGGAGGGCTCAGCTACCCTCATAAAGGAAAATGAACAACGAGGCTGAGGTATTGAAGATGAAGGACAGAAGAAGGGAAGCGGTGCACCGTACCCATGGTCAGCGCTGGGAAGCATGGAAGACTACAGAGAGCAGCGGTGTGACAGAAAGCGGCTACTCCAAGTACAGACACGCTGACTGTCACCAGTTAGGGTTTTGGGTTACTGTTGGGACAGACCCACAGTGTTGTAATGGCGAGACCTTCGGGCCGCCTATAAAGGGATATATTTTTGTATTGTAAAAGGTTAGCCAGTTAGCAGATTGAGCCATTGAGCCATTTTGTTAGTTAGCTCACAGTCAGTTGTAAAAGCCAAGCTCTGGTTCTGTTATTAGCTGTAGTATCTTACTGAAACTAATAGCTGGCTCATTGAGCATATATGTAACAATCCACAGGGATTGACAGAGAGAGAGAGAGAGAAGGGTATATTGTAGGAAGGTAATATAGAAGAACATATATCTAAGAGAGAAGGGCTCCTGGCTATGTGAGCAGAGTTACCCAGAAGATCTCTGGCTGCATATCAGGTGCAGCAGAACTGTGTTTACTCTCTCAAGTTATAATATATAAACACAGTTCTGTGGACATAGCTTCTACCCTGGAAGTGAACGACGTAAAACCAGTGTGTTATGTGCTTGATTCATGTGATTGTGTTTACTTGTTGTTATCTGTCACTCTTTACATGAACTTTGCTTACAGTTGAATGTATGTATGTTGTCATTCAGTTTACAGTATCATAGAAGGATAATTGTAAGTTGAAGTCTTTAAGTATTCTGTATAAGAGTCTATCTATGTTTCACTCAAGATAGTTAAGATTCGTAGTGTTAAACAACCTTGTATGTTGAGTCTTGTAAGCAGAGCACTAGTAAAGTTAAGTGTGCTAAGTTGTAGCGATAGGATATCGCAGAGAGGCGATATCGCACCAATAGAGGAGCTGTGGTCACGATACCATCGGTTAAGGATTGAGCACAGGAGAGAGTTGCGCGTTGCCCAGGATGCGGCGATGCGATAAGGGTTAGTATCATCGTGAGTTGACAGAGGAGGAAGAGACTGTGCGTCGCATGGAGAGATATCTCGCTGCATAAGAAGAGTCGCGAGTCCCTAGGATGATACAGAACCTAGTTAAAGACACTTGAGTCTTTGGCCAACCCATTAGGATCACTTCGGGTGAGACTTCAGGACGCTCTGCGGCCTGTCGCCGAAAGGGCCAGTGAGCTAGGGGTGTTGTTGGTACATTACAGTAAAATCGGGTCTGCCCATAGCAAACCAACAAATGGTTCTGTTGCCGGTTTTGAACAAACTGAGCACTGATGTTCTGTTGGAATCCTACTAGAGATGAACTCAACCAGTGGGTTGGGTCTAAGGAGAAATAATTTGCCAAATAAGAGAACAAGAGTCCGAGACTGAGTATAGAGGACTGGTTACAAAAACATATCTTTATAGACATGCATTCGATATTTTTTGTGACCTATGGAAACGAGCTTTACGACTGGTTATCAAAGTTGACTGATTAGAACATATTCAAGAAGAAAAGAAACATTGTCTGGAAACCGGAGCTGATTCAGACCGTGAAGAGCCTTGATAATCCCATTACAAGGACAGTAGAATTCTGACTTGCGAGTGTGCTAGAAGGCTTCGTCACAGAGTTTGCAGTTGAACAGAGGAAAAGCTTCAGCGAGGCTGAGCGGTACTTCTTCAAAGGATATTGCGGTAAGTACCTAAAATCCCTAAACTTGTCCATTAAGATGCTGTTACATGAAAAAGGAGTAATGTATATGGTTTCAGACCAATAAGTTAAGAAACTGTAATGTCACAAGAGTTTGAGAGTGATTTTGATGACATTGGACGTACACGTAGTGGAAATAAATATAAAGTAGATTTCAGATCTCCCATATTTGAAGACAGTTCAGATAATACTAGACAACAGACTCGTAGTAATATAGACAGAATAGGAGGGGGTATCCCTTACCACCCTTATACCCCATAGAAACAGACCGGGACTCAGGAAAATCCAGTAGGAACTCCATCTTGTAGCTCGCAGATAGTACATACTACCACTACATCACCTCCACCTACACCGCCGAGTGGTAGTAACACAACAAATCAACATCCACCACATAGAAATAGAATGGGGGATGATATGAAGCTACCTATCTTTAAGGGTACAGGGGCAGAAGACCCAGAGCAACATTGGTTTCTATGTGAAGCCGTGTGGACCATTAAAGGACTCCAAGATGATAATATTAAACTTGTACAGTTGGTCACCACACTTAGGGAACAGACCTTAACATGGTATATGAAGTATGCCACAGTGGTACCCAGAACACTTGTCCAGGTCAGGATTGCCATTATTAAAGAGTTTAAGAAACCTAAGTCTAAGTCACAGTGCATTACAGAGCTCAAAGACATTAAACAGTTACCTACAGAGTCAGTATGGGACTTTGACCAGAAATTCAAAGCCCTCATAGACCAAGTCAGCTTTGAGTTTGCGCCGAAGTAGCATAAGGAATGGTTTATTGCAGCGCTGCTCCCTCACATCAGACTGCCATTAATGCAGTAGAAACTCTAGATGCAGGATGACGCGTTGGAGATGGCGATGAAACTAGAGGCTTCACCTCTAGTTGAAACCAACACAGGTATGACAAACCTGCAAAACCAGTTAGCTAATCTCACGTTACAGTTGCATGAGATTAATAAAGGGAAAGAGGTTGCGCAAAAAATATGGTGCACAAAGTGTAAATCACAAGGCCATACTAAAGACAACTGTCCAGTCTTTGTAGAATATCTAGCGAGTGGGGCTCCTAACCCCTTACCACAGATCCACGGGCCATGGTGCGAACTATGCAAAACAAGAGGACACCCACCTCAGCAATGCCCTCTACTTCAGAAGTACGTACAAACCCCTAAGAACTTATACTGTAACTTCTGGAAGTCGGTAGGAAACGATGAACATAATTGTAGAGCCTATGATCTCATGTTAGACAGAAAACATGATTGGTACAGAGTCCAATCAGAAACACAGGGTCCAACAGCAGGACCACAGCATGATCTGGCTCATGTTGGCCGTGGAGGAGGATTCAAAGGACGAGGCCGTGGAGGAGGCTTTGGCCATGGAGAAGGCTTTGGCCGTGGCCGTGGACCAATCACTTGTTACAACTGTGGAGTTGTAGGACATTATGCTAGGGACTGTCAGAGCCCCACTACTACATGTAACTACTGCAAATCTTATGATCACGCTATAAAAGAATGTCCTACCTTGATAGCTAAGATCAGAGAACCTAATCCAACAATACACTAGAACATCCAGGTTATTGCTGCTGAGTAGGAAGAACCAGAACCAAGAGTCAAAATTGTGACTCGCAGCGGTGTTTCCACCAGTGGGACATCGTAGGATACTGAACAGAACATAGGTCAGGAGTGGGTGCGCAAATCTCCTAACAAATAAACACCACTTGACCTACAGAATAATAAACAGACATTTCAGGAAGCTAAGACTTTCTTTGATGATCCTATGCAATCAGGATCGCAAGTACTGCCATCTAGGGGCGTGCCATAGTAGACACCTTGTGGCATTAGTTCTGTGCAGACATCGTAGGATACCACATCAGGAAGATGTGACGAGGACGAGTCGACAGGAAGCGTACAATCCTTCCTGCGGAGTTGTTTAAAACTCGTGAGAAATGAGCAAGCTATCGGAGAACTTCAGCTCATCATAGAGCAGTGTCAGCCATCTTCTTCCAAGAGTAGCATGCAGCGTGCTGTTCATAATATTATGGGACATACAAGAACAGGAAGAGAGATGGGACTCATAGCACACGTTGGAGAATTTGAAATGGATGAGGTGATCCTAGACCTAGGATCAGAGGTAAATGTTCTGACCAAGCAGAGATGGGAACAGATGGGTAGCCCTAAGTTAGTCAGATCACATATCCATCTGAGATTAGCTAATCAGCAGTGGGTATCACCACTGGGTCGATTACCACAGGTGCCAGTTGACATTGACGGAGTTCGCAGCTCTGTGGAATTTGAAGTTATATAAATCATTGGTGATAGTAGACCATACCCATCAATACTAGGCATTGATTGGGTGATCGGTAACATGGCCATTATCGACCTAAAGAGAAGACAAATGACCTTTGAGGATGTGCAGATCTGGGTCATCGCACCGTTGGATCCTCTTCAGGGTCCTAGATACATTGAACCTATCTGAGCAGAGGAAGAGGCACGTAACATGGAGAGTCTCTATCAGATGACTGCGAACTAGAGTGATTACATCAATCCAACCACGGAAGGGAACATTAGTTGGCAATGCGACAACTCATGCGCATCGGATTCAGATGTTGGTCTAGAAAACTGACAGAACAGACTTTACGAAGTCTCAGCGCGTAGATGTGCATTTATGAATAAGTCACTGCGATGGATTGGTGCAGAGATTAACGAGATTCCATCATTTCATGGTCTAACAGATATCCATGACTTTATTATACAGTTCGAACAACAAATTCCTCACGAGTAGAGGATTACAGCTATGAACCTTGTAGTATGAGCCACACCTGCAAGATGGTGGTATGCACTTAAAGAGAATATCACATCATGGGATGATCTTAAGAGATTGATGGCGATCAAATTCTCTACCGACAGGAAGTATGTCCAGCAGAAATACGCAGGAGAAAGTGACCCCAGGTCACATATTCATACTTGTGAACAGAATTGGTCAGACATTCCCAAGGATGAATGGGTTCACCGATTCATTCACACTTTGGACACAATTCCAAGGAACTAGTACACAGAGACTGAATTGCGCAAGGGAACGACTACATGGCCACTTATGATAGACAGCTTTCTACTCATGTTCGCTTTTGAATCTGAGTATCCAAGTGTTGATCAGGCCCTAGATGTAATAAAGATTAAGATATTTGAGGATTGTACCCTATCAGTACATACTCAACCTGAGTGGGCCATCCAGTTAGAAGATGCGCTTGAGTGCTATAACTTCGCAGCAGAACCAGAGGATGAGGATGACGACCCTCGCAATGTCAACATTCCAGAGTCAGAAGGGACTCACGATGTTGATGGACTGAAGTTAGAAATTCTAGCAATCACATACCCCATCAATATTAAAAAGATCAATATTGGCACAGACACAGAACCAAAGTTTGCCTCTATTGGAGACTATTGGAACGATGAAATAGTCGGACAGATTGCAGACTTGATACATGACTATCAGGACCTATTTCCCACCAAGTTCATAGAGATGAAGGGAATAGTTGGAGACCTGGGAGTAATGAGGATACCATTGAAAGAGGATGCCAGAATATTCAAGTAGCGTCCTTACAGATTAAATCTGCGCTATAAAGAAAAGTTAAGGATGAGATTGATAAGATGCTAGCAGCAGGCATCATTGAGCCCGTAGAAGAAAGAGAATGGGTTAGTCCCATGGTCGTAAAAGAAAATAAAACCAAAGGAGACATCAGGATCTGTGTCAACTTGTGTAAACTCAACGATGCATCGCTCCATGATCCATTTCCGACACCCTTCACTGATGAAGTGTTAGACAATGTGGGAGGACAGGAGGTCCACTCCTTCACTGATGGATTTTTAGGCTATCACCAGATCAGAATCCATCCAGAAGATCGATCTAAGACCACCTTTGCAACATAATGGGGCTCATTCCAGTATACGGTAATGCCGTTTGGTCGTAAGAATGCACTAGCTATCTTTTCTAGAGTAGTAGTTGCTGTATTTAAAGAATACATCCATAAATTCCTAGAGGTTTATTTTGATGATTGGACTGTATTTGGACTAATCGACAAGCACATAGGGGATTTAAGAATGATGTTAGAGAAATGTAGGCAGTACCATATTTCTTTGAACTTGAAAAAATGTATATTATGTGCGCCATTTGGTATTTTGTTGGGTCACATTGTTTGCAGACAAGGATTGATGGTAGATCCTGCAAAGATTGCCATCATTGTAAATCTTCCAGCACCCAACTTAGTCAAGCAATTGAGAACAGTACTTGGTCATACCGGGTACTACAGAAAATTCATCAAGGGATAGCAAGTCCTGCAAGCAACGAAACTGCGAGCATAACAATAAGGAAAGGTAAGAGAGACCTACGAACTAAGTTAAACAGAAGACTCCAATATTAGTCAAGCTATGCTTGAGTTGGCACAAGAGCGTGTCGAGGCTATGCAGAACAAAGTCATAGGACTTCAGGAAAAATTTAACTGGACTTCGCAGGAAGCCAAGGAGAAGCTACAGCAGGAGAATCCCGCTGGTAGTGGCTCGGGGACGAGCCACAAGTAAGTGTTAGGGGACTGTTGGAGCAGGGTCTCGTAGCTATAGGAGAAGCTACCATTTTGGTGGATAGACAATTTTGGTGAAGATGAAGAGATAAGGAAAATCTACAATGCCATAGCATGTTTCTAGCTGCAGATCAGATACGGAAACCGTGACTATCGGGACAGAGAAGTCAAAGGAGACGATAGTACCTAAGCAGCCGAGAAGAGAGATCTCACCCACTGCATTGAAGGTAGTGGCGAAGATAGGAGGGCTCAACTACCCTCATAAAGGAAAAAGAGCAACAAGGCCGAGGTATTGAAGACGAAGGACATAAGAAGGGAAGCGGTGCACAGTACCCATGGTCAGCGTCGGGAAGCATGGAAGACTGCAGAGAGCAGTGGTGTGACGGAATGCGGCTACTCCAAGTACAGACATGACAAATGTCACCAGTTAGGGTTTTGGGTTACTGTTGGGACAGGCCCACAGTGTTGTAATGGCAAGACCTTCGGGCCGCCTATGAAGGGATATATTTTTGTATTGTAAAAGGTTAGCTAGTTAGCAGATTGAGCCATTGAGCCATTTTCTTAGTTAGCTCACAGTCAGTTGTAAAATCCAAGATCTGGTTTTGTTATTAGCTGTAGTATATTACTGAAACCAGTAGCTGGCTCATTGAGCATGTATGTAACAATCCACATGGATTGACAGAGAGAGAGAGAGAGAGAAGGGCATATTGTAGGAAGGCAATATAGAAGAACAGAGATCTAAGAGAGAAGGGCTCCTGGCTGTGTGAGCGGAGTTACCCAGAATATCTCTGGCTGCATATGAGGTGTAGCAGAACTGTGTTTACTCTCTCAAGTTATAATATATAAATACAGTTCTGTGGACGTAGCTTCTACCCTGGAAGTGAACCACGTAAAACTAGTGTGTTATGTGCTTGATTCATGTGATTGTGTTTACTTGTTGTTATCTGTCACTCTTTACATGAACTTTGCTTACAGTTGAATGTATGTATGTTGTCATTCAGTTTATAGTATCATAGAAGGATAATTATAAGTTGAAGTCTTTAAGTATTCTGTATAAGAGTCTATCTATGTTTCACTCAAGACAGTTAAGAGTCGCAGTGTTAAACAACCTTGTATGTTGAGTCCTGTAAGCCAAGCACTAGTAACGTTAAGTGTGCTAAGTTGTAGCAGTAGGATATCGCAGAGAGGCGATATCGCATCGATAGAGGAGCTGTGGTGTGCGATACCACCAGTTAAGGATTGAGCGCAGGAGAGAGTTACACGTTGCCCGGGACGCGGCGATGCGATAAAGGTTAGTATCATCGTGAGTCGACAGAGGAGGAAGAGACTGCGCGTTGCACGGAAAGATATCTCTCTGCATAAGAAGAGTCGCGAGTCCCCAGGATGCTACAGAACCTGGTCAAAGACACTTGAGTCTTTGGCCAACCCATTAGGATCACTTCGGGTGAGACTTCAGGCCGCTCCGCGGTTTGTCACCGAAACGGCCAGTGAGCTAGGGGTGTTGTTGGTACATTACAGTAAACCCGGGTCTGCCCATAGCAAACCAACAACAACCCACATCTCGCATCTCGCATAGGAAACAGATCAACGATAGAGAATCATCTAGTGAAGATTGACGGTGCAAAAAACTTGACCTTGTAGGATTGGAAAATATAGAAATCGCAACAACGTGATTCCGCATCGCGCATCCCACAAGTTACGGAAGGGAAATCTACGGAAACCAAAATCTATGAAATGTCATTCCGCATCCTGCATCCTGCAAAGCCTTATTCTCGTAAACTACACAAATGAGGATTTCTAGTAGAAAACTCAACTTTACAGCTGAATTATTGGATCGATCTCATCATCTAGGCCATTACTACACTAGCCAATTCTACCCTACAACTTAGTAAAATGCATTGAAGGAAAAACATATGTTATGCAGGGAACAATGCATAACTCAACATAGCAACATGTTCATCACATCCGATCAAGCGAATACAATGCAAGAATTACAGTTATAGAGAATTATGTGGACAAGAACACTTATCTTGAAGAAATCTTGTCCTGCAACTAGCTATGTCACTGCAACATTCCATCCAACCATAGGCCAGTGTGCTCTTTAATCTCTCAGTAACACTACCATCCCCGATTTGGGCATGATTTCCTACAGGGATAAGGGAACACGAGCAGGCTCATACATCACTAAGGATGCAATAAAACTCAACCAAGCCAACAAAGTTGTGTTTCACAGGCTGTAAGGGGAAACATCCCACAGATGGGTTTCACAGACTATTCACAGTCAAGTGAACTTTCACCTTAAGGGCCAGTCAAGCCAATAGATGGGTTTAACAGACTGTAC
The DNA here is from genome assembly GCA_001517045.1 of Pseudotsuga menziesii. Lineage (NCBI taxonomy): Eukaryota > Viridiplantae > Streptophyta > Pinopsida > Pinales > Pinaceae > Pseudotsuga > Pseudotsuga menziesii. The sequence goes on from LPNX010764239.1 coordinate 93,756, forward strand.
ATAGTCAAGCCGTCTCACTACTGGGTTTATTAGGCTACATAACCAAGACAACATTCATAGTTGGGTTTAAAAGACTATCCAACCAAAGGTTACTCACAAGGTCAGGTACAATAGACACAACCAAGCCAATAAATGGGTTTAACAAGATACCAGCCAATCCATCTTTCTAGTTGGGTTTACCAGGATTCTAAGGAAATGGGCAGGAAGAACTGCTAAGCTAGTGAACTCATCAATAGAGCTAAGGACACCTTCACAAGATCTATTTGGCCTGGATCTCCCTCTGTCTACACACCCAACACAAGGAAGTGTCCCCTTCTCTGCTCCACAGTCCCTTAGGATACACCTTCCCTTCCAGTGCTCTTCAGGATGTGCATGGTAGGTTCACCAGCCACTCTTATCTTATTGTGAGGTTCCACTCTAGGTTTATCAAGCACATTCTATGTCTCTCCCATTCCCAAGTATCGCACACAGTCAGACCCAATCCAGGGTTCACGACACAATAACCACATGGAGACTCTATATCACAGGCTTACTCTAAAGACGAGTAACAAGGTCTCATATGCTCTGTAGTCTAGGATAATGCCGCAACACATCAAATACCACAATGTCCAGGAAAAACACACTCCATAGAATGCGAAGGATACATACACCCAAAAGGGCTCTATTGTTCTGATGCCTTCACACGATGACCTAGGGAGTGGAGGAGTGAAAAAAAATGAGGTGAAGTGAATGAATGGGCTAGAATGCCCCATTGTTCTCAAAATGTGAGAGTAAAACCAAACATGAATGTGTGGGTCAAATTGACACATGGTTCTAGTGTTTTCTTGTCCTTGCAAGCAAAACATGACATTCCAGAACTGGGTGCTCTTCCCAATTCAAATTGTATATACTCTCCCCATTCCAACAATAACTATCTCGACCACCTTCTAGCATAAGTAATGGTTAGGAAGAAAATACAAGAAGGAGGGTAGCTGACAGTTCTGATGGGTTCTCCCCATGACACATGGATTTTCCCCATACAGGTTCAAGGTTAACATTCCCACCCCCTTATCCTTCAGAAAATCATGCCCCCATCTCATTATTTGTTGCATTGACATGGCTGGTTGTGGGTTTTCATTATATTGCATATTCAAATGATGTTTACAAGCATACTCGATGTAGCAAAAAAAACCATAGTCATCAACCATGATCGCATATATACCAAACATCAATCAATGATAGGGCCTTGGACTTGATCTCCTTGTCATGATTCAATATAATATTCACATCATATACATTAATACAATGGGGTCAAAACCTAGGTGTTACATTCTCCTTCCTCTTCAATAGTACTGTCCTCAGTGCTTTACAAAACTAAACAAAAATGCCACACTGGTATCGCCTTAGTATTCTGCAAACTTGAACAAAAATGGATGTGCTAATCGCATGGCATACTCCAGATCCCATGTAGCATCTTCAGGACCATAGTGCTCCCATTGCACCTTTACCTATCCTATGGCTCGATTCCAGGGCATGGTGACCTTCTTGTCGAGGATGCGCATTGGATAGATTTGAAACTCTCCCTCAAGTTTCACCTGAATCACATCCCAATTTATCACATGGTTAGGGTCATGTATATATTACTTAAGAAAAGAAACATGAAAACCATTATGAGCTCTAGTGCTAGGAAGCAATGCAATTCTATATGCAACTGGCCCTATTCTTTCAAGAACTTCAAATGACCCACAATATCTAGGGGACAACTTGGCACAACTGCCCAGCTTCAAGGAACTCTTCTTTTCCCTCACTCTGAGGTAAACATGATCCTCAACACTGAACTCTCGGTTCACCCTATGCTTATTAGCATAGCTTTTCTATCTGTCCTGAGCTGCTTTCTGATTCTGCCTGATCTTTACAACCTCTTGCTCCATTTCCTTGAGCAATTCTAGACCAAGCACAACCTTGTTCATTGGATTATCTCAAGTCACTGGTGTCCTACACATTCTTCCATACAAAGCTTCATACAGACTCATCCCCAATTATGCTTACTTTCCATTATTAATAGGAAACTCCACAAGTGTAAATAATCTTCCCACTTGGTTGGTTTGTCCATCACATACATGTGAAGCATGTATTCAAGCACTTGATTTACTCTCTTTGTCTTCCCATCATTCTGAGGATGGTAAGAAGTGCTGAAGTTTATCTTTGTACCCAAATCCGCAAACAACCCCTTCCAAAAGTTGGAAGTGAACTTGACATCTCTGTCAGAGACTATTGCCTTAGGCAATCCATGCAATTTGAAAATATCCTTCATGAAGATATTTGCATTGTCATCAGTCTTATGTGTAGACTTAACTGGTATAAAATATGCTGCCTTTGTCAACTTGTCTGCCACAACCATGATGGAATAGTGTTGTCTCCAGATCATTGGAAATCTTGTAATAAAATCCATGGAAATAATTTCCCATTTCCATTCTAGAACTAGCGAAGGTTGCAACAAACCTCCAGGGTGTTGATGCTCAACCTTTACCTATTAACATTTCATGCACCTTGAAATATATTCAGCCATGTCCTTTTTCATTCCTGGCCAAAGTACTGCTTTCTGGCTGTAGCAATTGTCTTCTGATATCCTGGGTGACCAGAATATGGAGCTTGATGGATCTCATCCATAATAAGTCTCCTCAACTATGCTACATTTGGAATATAAATTCTTCCTTTATAAGTAATAATTCCATCTTCTTCCAATTTATATCCCTCACACCTCTTTTCAAGACTTTGCTGCTAAATTTTTCCCTTGACCTACACATACAATTCATCTCTAGCAGTATGATTAACAATCTGCTGCCTCAAATCTGATTGGAAAATACTAAGAGATGCCACATGCATTTCCTGCACCTTCTTGCTGAGCACATCAGCTACCTTACTCTCTTTTCCTTTTATGTGTTTGATTTCAAAATCAAACTCACATAAAAAATCCATCCATCTCGCTTACCTAGCATTCAGAGTAGGTTGATCAAATAAATATCTCATACCACAATGGTCTGTCCTCAGCTCAAATCTTCTGCCCATCAAGTAATGCCTCCACATCTTGAGAGCATGTACTATGGATACAAGTTCTAGATAATGAGTAGCATAGTTCTCATGTTCATTCAACTTTCTTAACTCATAACATACAACGTGGTTGTATTTCATAAGGGCTCCTCCAAGACCTTGTCTGCATGCATTGGTACACACCACAAAATATTTCTCTGGGTTTGCAAGCTTCAATACCGGTGCAATGGTGAGAAGATTCTTCAACTGCTGGAAGCTTTCTTCACACCTGAAGGTCCATTCAAACTTTATCCCCTTCTTCTTCAAAGAAGTGATGGCATTTGCAACCTTGGAGAATCCTTTAATGAATCTCCTGTAGTATCCCGCAAGTCCCATAAAAGGCCTCACATCTGTCACATTTCTTGGAGTAGGCCAATTCATAATGGCTTCAATATTTTTAGGGTCCATAGATATACCTTCTTCTAAGATAATGTGACCCAAATATTGAATTCTATCTCTAGATAAGTCAGACTTGCTCAGCTTTGCATATAGCTAATGCTCCCTGAGCAATTGCAATGTCAATCTCAAATGCTCTTCATGCTCTTCCTCATTCTTGGAATAAACAAGAATGTCATCAAGGAAAACAAGAACAAACTTGTTCAAATACATGCTGAAGACACTGTTCATAAGGCACATAAATGTAGCCGGTGCATTTATTAGACCAAATGGTACCACTACAAACTCATAATGCCCATACCTTATTCTGAAGGTTATCTTATGAATGTCTTCACCCTTGATTCTTACCTGATGGTAACCAGACCTCAATTCAATCTTGGAAAATACCTTTGCTCCTCTCATTTGATCAAATAGGTCATCAATACTAGGAAAAGGGTATTTATTATTCACTGTGACTTTGTTCAACTATCTATAATCAATACACAACCTGAGTGTACCATCTTTCTTCTTTACAAACAGAACTGGTGCCCCCCAAGGAGACACACTAGGTCTGATCTACTTCTTCTCCAACAACTCTTGTAGCTGCATCTTCAGATCTAACATTTTTGGTGTGCTCATTCTGTAGGGTTATTATACCCAAATCCTATCACTACCATGTGATACGACCTTTGACTTACCTGTTTTCCCTTAATCCCAACACGTAGAGTGGAAACCTACTATGTTTGTCAATTCTACATGAAAATACACAACACCGTGCTTTCCCTATGAACCATGAGTGGTACCATGATCGCACCACCTTCATCCTATTTGCCATAAGTGGTGGGACCGCTTGTGGCCTTTGTTCCATAAGCGTTTCTCATCTAAACCGCTCTGTCATAAGAGAACAAAAGCAGTACCCTGGGTAAAATTGGAAAAACAGAACTATCTCGAGGCTTCTAGATCATGAGCCTTGTGTCCTCCCTTATCCCTATCATTGTGGGTCAGTTGAGCTCGAGATCCCCCATCATAGGATCTTAGAGGCCACCTCATCCACAAATATCTCAACCATTCCTATCCATTAAGCCTTATAAATACAAGCTCATGTCCATGGTTGAGGGGGAGAACTATAGAGGTATTGTTATGTTGTTGGATTGACCACTTGGCCCAAGCCATTGGAGAGTATAGACAACAAAGTTGGAGCTTATGTGTTGATGTATTTGTAACTTCGAAATGTATTCATATATGTATCTTATGTCTTGTAACTCGATGTTTATTCTGGGATGTATCTATTATGTAATTGAGTCATTATGTCATGCCCCAATGTTCCGATTGGGAGGATCTATAATGTAAACAAGTCATGTCAAGTCATTGTGGGTAACCCTCCTATTGTCTAAGGGTTAAAGTCCCCGCAGTTTCGGGGCACTAGGGTTATTAGACTGACTTGGTGAATTCGAACCTAGTAGGGTTTTAGTCATGCCAGGAAGCAGTATAAATAGAGAAGTGACTTCGCTATTTAGCACACATCACATACACACTCAAGTGTAGCACATAGTTGAGGAAGGAGAAGACATTGGGGATAGATAAGAAGAAGGCTACTACTATTGGGAGATCACTTACTGTTTTGGGATTTTCTATTTTTGTGTTGATTCTATCTCTGAGGAAGTTGCGGGGTTTTCTCCATTTATGGTTTGCCCGAGGAAAAACACCGTGTTCATTGTCTCTAGTGTTTGATTGTGGTGCTTGTTATTCTCTTAGTTAAAGATCCTAAAAATGGTGGCTTAATGTTGAAAAACTAACATGGTATCAGAGCTAACCTGAGAGGAAGACACTACGCAGTTGCGGTAACTAAGGCTTCCTAGTTTGTGGATCTTCCTCCATATATTTTTAGCAAAATTAAGGTGGAATAACTCTCCTCCTAAGGGCAAATATTTTTGTCGAAGAATAATCCAATTCTGAGGTTTTTCAATTTTGGACCCGATACTATTGCCGAAAATTACGGCTTTCCACAGAAGAGGAATTTTTCAGTGAGCCCATTCCTGGATTGATCTCCTCCACAAAATCGAAGTTAGGGATCAATTTCAAAGCATTTGGTTGCACAGAACTCTGAAAAAGAAAAACCCTAATTTGGTCCTGATCCAGCATTGCAGGATTTCAGCTCCAAATCTAGATCTGAGATCTTGACCTGGTAAGATCTGAATCTTTTGTATTTCCATTTGAGGTTCTCAGTTAATATGTCTCATCATACCAAACTTGATGAAAAGCTTGGGAGAGCTGATAACTTCCGAGCCTGGAAGTATAGGATCTCCCTGGTCCTGGAAGAGAATGAGTTGGACTCTTACATCCATGAGGAGGTTCCAGTTCCAGAGGGAGATGAGGCTAAGGCCTTGCATAATAAGAAGTTGGTTATGGAAAAGAGGATCATTGATGATTCTATCAAGGATCACCTTGTCCCACAGGTTTCCTCTCTCAAGACACCTAAAGCTATGTTTGATTCCCTAACCAAATTGTTTGAAGGGAAGAACATAGACTGGAAGATGACTCTGAGGAATCAACTAAAGAATCTGAAGATCCACAATGTAGAGACCATCCAGTATTACTTCACAAGGGTTTCTTAGATCAAAGAACAATTAGAAGCAGTAGATGAAGAAGTGGAGAATGTAAAAAATTGTGATGACCACCTTGAATGGTCTCCCTCGGACATGGGACTCATTCATTCAAGGGATCTATGCTAGAAAGAAGTTAGTCAAGTTCAGTAGACTGTGGGAAGAGTGTTCTCAAGAAGAAGCTCGGATAGCAGCTCGAGAAGAGAAGATGGGAAGTTAAGATCAAGCTCTCACAGTACAATCCAAGAAACCCAAATCCAGCCATCATAGAAGTAAGTACTCTCATCATAGGAATAACTCTAGAAAGCCTAGAGAAAGGTCTAAGTACATTTGCTATACATGTGATGAAAGAGGAAAATTTGCTATATAATTTCCTAAGAACAATAGTAGCTCTCACAAGAAGAAGGGAAACAAAAGAAGACATCATGCTCATGATGCAGAGGATGATGAACCTTCATCAAAGAGAACCATATATGAAAGTGAATATTCTTCAAGCGAGGATGAATGTGTTTTGATCTCCGCTCTCACGGTAAACATTACTAATGGAAGTGATGATTGGCTTATAGATAGTGGGGATTCCAAACATATGACTGGATTCAAGGAATCCTTTATGAAACTCTCAGAACATGAATCACCTCACAAGGTGAATCTAGGAGATGACTACCGGTATCCAATAAAAGGTAGGGGGAATCTTCCTATAAGCTAGACTCTGGAAAGTATATAACAATGAGGGAAGTATTGCTTGTGCCAGGACTCAAGAAGAACCTTCTCTCCATATCAGCATTAGATGCAAAAGGAATGAGGGTTGTATTCATAGATGGTCAAGTCATCATGTGGCCAAAAGGAAATACTATTGATGATGCAATAGTGATTGGTGAACAAGAAGGGGGTTTGTACAAATTGAAGGGACATCCAGAACAAGCATTGGTACATGACATAGTAGAGTTAAATGAACTATGGCATAGAAGGCTTTCACATGTGCATTACAGAGCACTACCTCTTGGAAGCAAAGCTATTGAAGGTCTTTAAGAAATAAAAGCAAAACATGATGGGGTCTGCAAAGGATGTGTGAAAGGAAAGAACACAAAGAAGACCTTTCCAAGTAGCAAAAGAAAAGCAAAAGGAATCTTGGAAATCATCCACTCCGATGTATGCGGTCCTATGTCATCAAGCTCACTAAGCAGGTATGCATATTATGTTTCTTTTATTGATGATTTTTCTAGGAAGACATGGGTTTACTTCATGAAGAACAAAGATGAAGTATTTAGCAAGTTCAAGGAATTCAAAGCCTTGATCGAGAATCACACTAAAAAGAAGATCAAGAATTTTCGATCAGACAATGGTGGAGAATTCACTTCGAATGAATTCAAAGAGCTATGTAAAGAATCAGGGATTAAGAGGGAGTTGTCCACTCCTTATAATCCACAACAGAATGGGATTGTGGAACATAAGAATAGAAATATCATGGAAGCTGCATGAGCTATGCTTCATGATCAAGATCTTCCTATGCATCTTTGGGCGGAAGCTTCCAGAACAACGGTGTATGTACAGAACCGTAATCCACATAGAGTACTTGAGAACAAGACTCCTGAAGAAGTCTTCTCTAGCAAGAAACTAGAAGTCAGCCATCTCAGAATATTCGACTGTCCTGTGTACATATGCATTCCAAAGTAGAAGAGAACAAAATTAGATCCTTTAGGAAAGAAGGGTATATTTGTGGGAAACTCTGAAAGCTCGAAGGCTTACATAATATATTTCCCAGGATACAAGAAGATTGACATCAGCAAGGATGTGGCATTTGATGAAGACACAGCTTACAACAAATCTAGAAAGAGACCTACTGAAGAACCTGAAGAAGCAGACGCACCCAGAATTCATGATACAACCATGAACGAAGAAACTCAAGAATAAGATCAAGAATTTGAAGAACCACAAAGACCTGTAGATCCAACTCTAGAGAATAATCCTCATAAGAGGAAACCTACTTGGGTACGTGAAATTATCCAAGGTGCGAAAAGATATGGGGCTCCAGAAGAGAATCTTAGAGAAAGAAAGAGGACCAGATCCTGTTCCAGGTATGTAGCTTTCCTATGTGATTTCATTGATAAAGAACCTTCTAGTTATGAAGCGACATAACGGAAAGAATGGAAGGATGCTATGATCGAAGAATACCAATCGATCATGAAGAATGATGTTTGGGATGTTGTCTCAAGACTAGAAAGGAAGTTAGTTGTAACTTCCAAATGGATCTACAAGATCAAGCATGTTGCAGACGGTAGCATTGAAAAATATAAAGCAATATTTGTGGCTTGAGGTTTCTCTCAGAAAGAAGGAATATATTATGAATAAACCTTTACACCTGTAGCCGGATACACTTCCATCAGATCAGGACTAGCTCTGGCTGTAGTCATGAAATGGAAGATACACTAGATGGATGTCAAGACTACTTTCTTGAATGGTGTAGTAGAAGAGGAAGTGTATGTAGAACAACCGCTTTTTTTTGAGACACATGATAGGGAGTCTCATGTACACAGATTGAAGAAAGCCCTGTACGATTTGAAACAGGCATCCAGGACTTGGTATGACAGAATTGATAGCTTTCTATCCAGTTTGGGCTTTAGCAAGAGTAAAGTAGATTCCAACCTGTACTACAAGGTTGAAGATGGCAACCCAATGATGCTCCTACTATATGTAGATGATCTATTTGTGACAAGCATGGATGGGTTGATTTCTGATAGAAAGAGAAAGCTTGCTGCCGACTTCGAAATGAAGGACTTGGGTGTGATTCATTATTTCCTAGGCATGGAGGTGTGGCAGAGTGCATATGGAATCTTCCTTGGATAAGGGAAGTATGCAGTAGAGATCCTGAAGAGGTTTGGGATGATGGACTGCAAAGCCATGGCCACACCTATGGCATCGAACCTAAATCTATTGAGTGATGCTTCATCAAAGTCGGTTGATTCTACGATGTATCATCAAATGATTGGGTCCTTGATGTACCTGAAAAACACGAGACCAGACATTTGCTTTGCTATGAACACCTTGAGCCAGTTCTTGACAGATCGAGCCAGTTCTTGACAGATCCAAGAAATGTTCACTTGATTGCTGCAAATCATATTCTGAGGTACCTAAGGGGTACAGTTGATTATGGGCTCAAGTATGAGTTGAATCAGAAGACTAACTTGGAAGGTTATGTTGATTCAAATTGGGCAGGCAGTGCCATAGATAGGAAGATCACTTTAGGGTGTTTCTTTAGTATGGGATCAGGTGTGATCTCTTGGTTTAGCAGGAAGCAATCTTGTGTGGCACTAAGTACAGCTGAAGTAGAGTATGTCGCAGCTTGTTCAGCTAGTTGTGAGGAAGTATGGCTGCGGAAGCTAATGTCTGATTTATTTGATCTCCAGATGGATGCTACTTGTATACATTGTGACAACCAGAGTTGCATGAACTTGTCAGAGAATCCAGTGTTCCATGACAAGTCGAAGCATATCGAGATCAAGTATCCCTATATCAGGGATATGGTACAAAGGGGAGTAGTGAAGCTCCAGTATGTTGCGACGGACGATCAGATAGCTGATGTATTGATGAAGCCATTGGCTAGGGTGAAGTTTGAGTACTTCAGGGAGAATCTTGGTGTTCTCTAGATCGATGTTCCCTCCGAAGGGAAGTGATGAGTCCATGAGCCATTCTGACATGGGAGAGGATTAGGTTCCTTCCATGGTCATATGTAAGGGCTAATACATTCTATCATGGTTAGAGGATCTAGGTTTCTTCCATGTTAGATATGAGTGCTATTGCCATTCTGGGAATGGAGGTGTCTGGTCAGTTACCAGGAAAACTCAGTCTAGGATTGAGAAGGCATTATGATGTGAGAGAGGGATGTGTTCCCACTTGAGTAGATGTAAGGGCTGAACCATTCTATCATGGCTAAAGGATTGAGTTCCTCCCATGTCAGATGTGAGTGTTGGCCATCTGACGAGTAGGTCAAATGTAAGGGAAACTTCCATTCTTGGAATGGAGGCACCTGGTCAGTTACCAGGTAGCTCAGTCTAGGATTGGGGTGCATTCTGATGCGATGGTAGGATTGGTTCCTCCATGATCAGATGTGAGTGCATGCCCTTTTGATGTGGTGATTTTGAGCATGGCTGGATATAAGTACATAGCCCTTTCGATGTAGTGCTTTCGAGCATAGTTGATTGTAAGTGTTGAGCCCTTTCAATGCGGTGCTTTCAAGCATGGTCGACTATAAGTGCTATTACTTTTTGACAGGATGAGGTTGGATGTAAGTGCAGATCCTTTCTGATGCGATGTGCTTGCACATGGTCGGATATAAGTGCTAAGCCATTTTGGCTCTATGTGTTTACACATGGTCAGATGTGAGTGTTGGGCCTTTCTGACAAGGTGAGGTCAGATGTGAGTGTTGGGAATGCCTTTCTGATAATATGAGGTCAGATGTAAGAGCTGGGCAGGCCATTCTGACTTAAGTTTCAGATATAAGCACTGATGAAGACCTACATGAAGGGTAGGCCTACAGGATTGACTCTATAGAACTTCTTGTGATGAGAAGAATCGAGATAGCACCATTATGAGATAGCATGTGATGATGATCTAGACTTGATGATGATCCAGATGTGATGATCTAGACTTGATGATGATCCAGATCAAGTGATGATCCAATTGTGATGATGATCCCGACTCGATGATGATCTAGATCAAGTGATCCAGATGTGATGATCGAGACTTGATGATGATCTAGATCAAGTGATGATCTAGATGTGATGATGATCCAGCAGTCATGATGATGCAGATCCCGTGATGAAGATGACTTGAAGAAGAAGATGACTTGAAGACTCAAAGACGAAGAAGACTCAAACACGAAGAAGACTTGAATGCTTGAAGATGAAGATGACGAGATGATCCAGTTAATGCAGAGAAGAAGACCAGTGCTGAAAATTTTGTCGAAAGAATACCTTCCTAGCTAAGAGGGAGTGTTGATGTATTTGTAACTTTGGAATGTATTCATCTATGTATCTTACGTCTTGTAACCTGATGTTTATTCCGGGATGTATCTATTATGTAATTGAGTCATTATGTCATGCCCCAATGTTCTGATCGGGAGGATCTATAATGTAAACAAGTCATGTCAAGTCATTGTGGGTAACCCTCCTATTGTATAAGGGTTAAATTCCCCACATTTCCAGGGCACCAGGGTTATTAGAATCACTTGGTGAAGTTGGCCCTAGTAGGGTTTTAGTCATGCCGAGAAGCAATATAAATAGAGAAGTGACTTCTCTATTTAGCACACATCACATACACACTCAAGTGTAGTGCATAGTTGAGGAAGGAGAAGACACTGGGGCTAGATGAGAAGAAGGTTACTGCTGTTAGAAGATCACTTATTGTTTTGGGATTTTCTATTTTGGTGTTGATTCTATTACTGAGGAAGTTGCGGGGTTTTCTCCATTTATGGTTTCCCCAAGGAAACACGCTATGTTCATTGTCTCTTGTGTTTGATTGTTGTGCTTTTTATTCTCTCAGTTAAATATCCTAATAATGCTAGCTTAATGTTGAAAAACTAACATTATGGGGATGAAGTGTTTGTCTCATGGATATGCATGTTGACACTAAGGCTTGATTGGTTGTAAACTTCTCCATACATCTTAATGCAAAGATGATTTCCATCCCACATTACTGTTGTTTTGATTTTGCATGTACATGTTGTTAGATTCCTTAGTCACTAACATGGATAAGTAGATGATTTTCTGGTAGCTTTGATGTAATTGCGTGTTTGATATATTTATAGGTACACAGTTTCATTATCAAAGAAGCATTCCAGGTGTCTATGACATCTAGGGAAGGTCTTCATCCTTTGTCATTCACTCATTTGTTCTAGAACTGAACCATTCAGACTAGAGAAACAACTTCTGTCCATAGAAGGTGAAATATTCTTGATTACAAATATGGAAACTCCACTGGGGATTGATACATTTATCAGTTGATATGACCTTCATCAGTTCTTGAACTCTTTTCTAAATCTAGGCTCCATCTCCAACTCTCTTCAGTCAGATCTGCTATCTGACTCAATGAATTTTGGTTTGAAACTTTCAGATCTGCTCAGTTTTGAAGTATTTCAACTTCTTATGCTCTTTTTTACTCTCAATCTATCAGTTTTTACCTTGATCTGATCTTCTTCTAACTTGATATGTCGTTCTCCTTTGTGTTTTGGATCTATACAGGGAATCGCTCTTATGCTGTTGGTGAGAAGCAGTGCCACTGCCTGAACCCTGTTAGTAGCATGCAGTGCCACCACCTGAGTCTTGTTATCCAGAAGCAGTGCTTGGCCATAACCACTCTATCAAGACCCCTCCAGCACGGTGCTCGGTAGGCCTTATTCCATGACCAATTTTTTCTCATTTTTTGTAAAATTTTTTGAGTTGATTTGCTTTCATCCCTTCACTGTCAGGCTTGTGTGTTAGAATCTGATGCTTATGGTTTGAAATTTTGTGGTATAATATCAATTTGATTGAAGAATCCAAAGGCTAGATTATGCTTGTGGATTGTCCATTTTCTTTCATGCTTGTTGGTTGTTGTAATGTCCCCAACACTCCGATCGGCGAAGAGGACACTACCATACATCAAACATCCAGGAAACTAGCCCCATGAACATGTACATACATATAATATTGAACCAAAATGCTTAAAACATCAAAAAGTACGAAGCTGCATAATCATACATATATTCTGTGGAAGCAAAACATCATTCATTCATATACATCTTCATCATAATTCATTAACAGTAAACATAACTGCAGAAGTAAAATAGAAAAGAATACTTATCTCATAAGAACAGTCCTACAACCAACTACGTCGCTGCAAAGTTCCACCCAACCATAAGCCCACGTGCTCTTTAACCTCTCAATAACACTGCCACCCCTGATCCGGGCATGATTCCCTAAGGAATAAAGAACTATCAGGATTACACATAGCCAAGGATAACAAAATATTCAGGGATACAAAGTTCATCCAAGCCAGCACAGTTGGGTTTAATAGGCGAACATCATATCAACCAAGCCAACACCGTTGGGTTTATCATGCCATCTAGGAGCTGGGAAAGGATAAATGCTAAGCTGGTGAGCTCATTGGAGAGCTAAGGATACCTACACCAGGACTAGCCTGACTTCTAGGACACCCACACACACCCAACACAAGGAAATTAGTCCCTTCTTTGCTACACAGTCCCTCAGGCCCTCACCTCCATTCCAGGGCTATTCAGCAGTTGTGGAGAAGAAAGTAATCCCTCTAGCCATGTCTATGTGGTTCCCAAACACACCAGTTTTGTCAAGCAAATAATCCCCTTATCACCGCTCCAATATAGTCTGAAGACCAACCACTGCATGCATGCAGCTAGACAATCAATTCATAGCTTGGGCAGCGGAAACCAACACCTGAATCGTTCTTGGCCCTATCGTGGCCAAAACGATTCAATAAATAGCCTATAGCATCTCAAACATGGAAAATACCACAGCCACGGTCGATGAGGAAAATCATAGCACACATTCTCAATGAAGCCATGGGAAACTTACACAGACTGCAATGGGGAAGAAAATTATTGAGTCAGATTTTTTATTTGTGAATGTGTTTTTTAATTGATGCTCATTAAAATTGTAATTTTGTTTCTTGTTTTTCATTCATATGTTGTTTATGAGGAAAGACTTAATTAGCAGCTGAGAGTAATTTGGGTTGGGCATTAAACACTGATGAAAATGGTGCTTGAAACCAGGCTGGGGGAATGAGAAATTTTTTACGCCCCATGCATTAGGAATATCCGAAACTAGGACATTCATGGGAAGTTCAATATTCGATCCTTTAACTAGTTTTACTCACAAATTTTCAATTACCCCTATAACCTCAACTAGACGAGAATCTATCCCACATACACTTCCAAAGGAGCTGGTAACATCAAGCTCTAATTTCTCCATGACTCTAATGGGAATCACATTTACCTCCGCACTAGAATCAATCATGCAATTGTACAATATTATACAATTTTCCTCCAATTGTATAAATAAAGGAGGATATCCATCAAGTCTTATGCTTGACACACTCTGAATCATGATGGGTTTTTCTTTTGGTTTCACTGATATTTTATTTGGTGGAACTCCTAAATAGCCTGTATCTCTCTTATGCATCAAAGGGAACTTCAATATTTCAAAGAATTGGATCAACATACTAAGTTTTGAAAGAAAACTAGAAACATCAATATTTAATCCGTAAGGGTTTCAATCATCCTTCTCTTGTCTTTCTAGGATAAGGAGTTTCATGACATCATTTTTAATAGGAGGGATTTTAATCATCTCTTTAAAAGGAACCAACGTATGGGAACTTGATAATTTACCATGCACATTATTCTAAAAAATCCCTTCATATTTTTTATTTGTTATTAGATAAGACATTGTTGTGTCAAGGCCATGATATTTCCTTTACATAATAGATTTTGGATGTCCAAAATTTTGCAAAGGAATAGTTTTAGGGACATTCTTCTGAGTTTCGGGAAGATTTTTATTCTTTTGAGGGTTGACTCTATCTTTTTGAGATATTCCTGGAGCTTTCCTTTTGGAGAAAATTGATTAGGGGTAATTTTATGAGTTGTTTGACCATCATAGGGATTTGGATGAGTAGGTTGGTTTTAAAGGCTTGCTATTTGAATCCTTCGTATGACTTGAGTTTGAAAGGGCCATTTAATCACACATATTATTCATCATGTTTTGGAGATGTTCATCCCGTTGTGTATTTTATTCTTATTATTATTGGACTATGACCACCATGTTACTAACAAGTTGGCATATAGAGTACATCATTTTCATAGTTGCCTCAGACATGCCATCATCTTGATAATGAGCATCCATGGTAGTAGGAAAAAGGGTATATGGTTACTCCTTAGTGGAGTCTCCAGGTGAGATACCAAATGAAATCACCGAAATATATGTGGTTGGGAAAGATTCGAGACAGAAACAATTTGTTGGGAACTCTATATACTCATTAATTACATGACAAGGAGAGTGTTCAATATTTAATTGTCAACCCAGGGAAGTCTATTATTTCAAAGGAGAATAACAAAGTATATCCATAAACATTTTCAGTAGTTGATAAGTAAAAGGAAAGTCACTCAATTCTAATTACTGCTTAGCTAACATAGCTCCATGTAAGAAACCAAAATAACATTACCCATCTAATAATTGAAAATAACTTCTATTTCCTATCATACCAATCTTAAGGTTTATTATCTAAGGAAATATCCACCTAGAATTAATTTTGCAGAAAATGGAAGTCTAATTTACCAAATCAGAAAGATCTCTACTCATTAATCAAGCAACAAATTCATGAAAGGAAAGGACATATCTAATCAGACAAAATCTAGAAAGATAAATAACACACATAACACAAGAGCTGAGCAAGTCTGTAACAACTACTAATACACTTCTGCATAAAAGGAAAGATTAACTGCAAAGTCGAATTTCATAGCAAACCACCTACATCAAGCCAAAGGAAAACCAAATAATGAAATCAATGAATAAATGCAGTTGCAACTAACCATAAATATATATCAAACTAAAATTCCACACGAAAAAAAATACAATACTAAAGCATCTAAACTACTAACAACTATGTTAGAAGGTTGGCCCTGGCGTTCAAACATAGATGCCGTCGAAAGCTTACAAAGTCTACAACAGAGAAATACTAATAATTGTCACTCCTTTATTAAATTGATAAAAATTGAAGTTACAGTTACTGTCGCTTTGCCATATCTCTTACAATTTGTGAACCCTTGGCTCTCCTTGCTTGCGCATACTTATACAAGACTAAAACTATTATATTACACAATTTTTGGTAAGTGATGAAGATCATTGATCTTCAGGCTGTCGAATCATCAAGGAAGTTACAACTAACAATCCCTTGCATAAAATTAGCTTAGGAATAAATAAAAATTTTCTTTGATCTATTCTATGAACTGACATGCCCAACGGAATGTGGAATATTCTCAAGGAGTTTTATTTGTAGTCGTGAAGGAGCATCTAATATTTCTTCATCATTAATGTTGGCCAAGCCATCGAGCAGATTGAGGATGCCAAGCATGCATAAATTCAGGATATGATGAGTTGTTGCAGTTGCGCCACCTGGTGATTATGAATCCTTCCTTCAAATCATTAACAGTTCAACACATGTGCAAGGTAAAATTCATAATTTTAAGTAAAACCAAGAATAAAATGAAATAATGGTAATGATTTCTACCTAGAACTTTCATGCTTGTTTGTATGAGAAAGATAAAGATTCAACTGCAAAATGGAGACAAAAATAGGGAGGAAGGATGAAACAATGTAGGGTGAAAAGGGGTAAATTCAAGACCCAACACAAGTGAATGTACAATTACGCAAGGATAAATTTATTCACTAAATTTAATATGAATGTGATACAATTCTAAATATAAGAGTGAATTACTACTCATAAACACTATAGGTAACCCTTTACCTCCACGGAAACAACGCCAAAAGATGTTATCATAAAAAGTGTAGCTACCAACTAAAGGTATCCTATCTAGGACAATAAAGGTGAGGTAGCTAGCTGGTGACAACGCACAGGCCTCATCCACTAAAATATGAAAGGTAGTTTTCACACCCAATAGGATCTTGTCAGTTTAGATTAATCCTTAGAATGATCAAGGGGGGAACGATACTAGTCTATAAGGGCTATTGCACCCATTCAAGACAGTATAAGGCTAAAATAAAATGGATACAAAAGATGAATAGTGAGTAATTTGATCTATATCTAGAAATACAGAAGTGGTAGGTGAAGTTAAGGACAAGTTGAGAGGGCTTAAAATAATGGGGAATTTCCCAACTTGAAAAGAAATGTACCAAAAAGAGTTTAATATTATAGATCTATCCTAAAGGATAAATACCCTAATTAGATCTACCTTGGGTTTATGCAATAATGGAATATGTTGACCAAAGAGAGTATAACAGGAGATGATATGGCTAGATATATATATCCTTGAATGATAGATCTATTGATTTAGAGTGGTTTCAAGCA
The DNA here is from genome assembly GCA_001517045.1 of Pseudotsuga menziesii. NCBI lineage: Eukaryota > Viridiplantae > Streptophyta > Pinopsida > Pinales > Pinaceae > Pseudotsuga > Pseudotsuga menziesii. Next base: position 110,891 of record LPNX010764239.1, read on the forward strand.
TACCCAACTGATAAATATGAATAAATTGACCACAAGCCCATGGAGGGCACCCACCTAGAGGAGACTAGTGCTAGATCCAAGGGTAAATGGAGTTGGATTAAATCTAGACTTTATATCTAGGGTTTATTTAATTATTCCTAAGTGGGGTATGATGGCATTCATCAAATAAGCACCCGATCTATCAGATCTACAAAATGAGGGTTTTAACAATCAGGGTTTTGTGTGATAATTGGATAAAAATATGGAAAGCAATACTAACCTTGTAGATCGTACCTGGATATACTTGTGGTCACCTCAGTCATCAATGATCCTTACACTTAGTTACAATTCTAAGCAAGATCCAATAGCTCCATTGTAAAACATGTTGCTCCAAAGATGAAATGTGCCCCCTCCACCTGTCAATCCGAACTACCTAAAAGTGATATTTGATTAAAAAATACAGAAGAAATGTGTAAGTCATCTAAATGAGAAAAAATCAATTCATAAAATACAATTGGTCACTCCCTGAAAAATGAAACAATTTTCCCGAAAGATGATGTAAGACCTCTTCACAATCTCCTCCAAGTAAGGCGCTACCCTTCAAAATATGATTACGACCTCCACAAAATAGATAACAAATTGTTGATGCATCAGTTATGTAGGTGCTGGAAAGGTGTCCAAGGAAAACAACAGAGGAAGAAAACCCAGCCAAATATTTCAGATAATCCTATGTAACTGATTACCCTCTCCTCGAGCTGTTTTGTGTGGTTAACACCCACTGATACAAAGGCCTCCGCTTGCACTTGTGAGTATTTGACCTTGAAAGGATTTGTCTTCCTATGAAGGAAAAGAAGATATTGTATGTCTACAAAACAATAGATCTACCTAGAAGGAAATCTAAGCTATGTTAGGACTATTCTAAGAACGTGTCTTATGTATGTGCAGGTCAATTTGATGTAGAAATAGATAAGTGCATTTATCAATTTCACGGAAATGTTAAAATATTAATTACATATTTTCCCAAGTTACTATTAATCAATTGACATTAATCAACATCAGATTGAGGTTTACATGCATTCAAGATCAACGTGTACTTGATATGTTAATTGAAAAATTAACATCAATTAAACTTTACTGTGAAACAATTTGGAGAAATAAACAATGTTTTAATTGAATAAAATATTTCAAAACATCATGAACACACACATCGTTAGCAAAGATAAACCAGAACTATAGATCATTGTGTTTAATAAATTGCAAAAGATTTAACAACAATGATAAACAATCTGGAGTTAAAATCAACATTCATCAAAGAAACTTGATCAATAGACAAAATAAGATCTGAAAATAAATTTACTATATAATTGAAAGTATGTAATAAATTACAAGCTTAGCATCAAACAGAGTGTCTTAAGTCTCTTCTGCTGATTTTTCCTCTTTGGCAGCAACATCTCCCATTCTCTATCTTCAAACAATTGAAAATTAGAAAATTACAGATCTCTAGAAGATAAATATTTACCAGATCTATCGATTGCTTCCCCCCCTTCTCAGAATGAAGAGGTATAATTTATAGCAGTGAAGAGCAGTGGGAAGGATAGCATCAAATCCCTAGATATCTGGTTCGTTCAACTATGCAAAAATGGTCAGAATAAATTTCTCGAGAATTCATCTCTGTTCGGTCACATTTTTCTCCCAAACTATTTACATATTTTAAAAACTATTTCCAAATAAGGGTAAATAAGCCCATTTAGGAAGTGGGTTTTCAACTGTTTGATCTAGTTCTTCATGGTTTTTTCACAATCCTCCACGTAAAAACATGACTTATACATGTGCATGATCGATTTTTAAACTTCAACCTTCACGACAACAACAAATTAGGGTTTAGTGAAATATTATGATTTAAAATTGTGAATAGCATGATATATTAAATTCAATTATATAAATAAAGTATAAATATTTTCTTTTAAAATCATATGTAATATAATTTAAATAATAATAATAATCTATGAACAAGCAAAGCTAATTAATCTTTGTAAAATATAATAATTTTCTTAATGAAAAAGTTATTGAATCTTTCCATGGTTTGAAAGTACGGTTTCTTAGGATTCAATTGAATATAACATAGGGATTAAAAACTTGTCCTAAGATTATAGATTTTCCAAAAAGGACAAATTTTAACAAATATTCAAGGATAGTAAAATTCATTAGTCCTTTCAAAGTTGAGAATTAAATACAAGGTTCCATCATTTGATATACACCCTTTCAAGTCCTAAATCAAAATGATTAAAAATAAGTATACAATCAAATTATTCTAACCCGTTAAGATACTCTTTAAACTTATTGATTCAATGAATTTCAAATTTGTTGCCAAGACTACCGAAACATCATATGAAATTAATTAGTCAAAATTGAAGCATGTAAATGACTCAAATAGGTTCAAATAAGGATAGGAAATCATTACACACAATAGTCGGAATCAAATGACAAGATCTTTGAAATCTCGAAAAACCAATAAAATAAATCAGCTAATGCAGTGAAGACCAAATCTAGGTGGGGAATGTGAAAGATGACTGTTGTACAAGACAATACACCCTTGTAACCTAGGGTCTGGGGTTACCAACTTACTATTATACTTGTGAACAATCATCTTTTATAGAAAATGAAATGAGAATAGGAAGAGAGTTTGGATTACCTGGTTTGTGACGGTTGATCCAAGCTTGGTATTCTCTCGCTTCAATCTTCTCCAAAGATTCTAGGGATGCTTCTATTCACCTGCAAGACCCAATTCTTCAAGCAGTATCTCATACATACATACATACATACATACATACATACATACATACATACATACATACATACATACATACATACATACATACATACATACATACATATATATATATATATATATATATATATATATCAGGGTTAGATGAAACACATGTTAATAATATAAGCAACATCATTCATTAACCAATATACATGAGAAAAAAACAATACAAATATTGGAAGAAGAATTCTCTTTATTAACAAACAGTGAACAAGTAAGAATACAACCCAGCTTCTGACACAAGGAATCCTTAGCAACCAAGGAATCTGAGTTTTGCTTCTCCAATAACTTGAAGGTATACCACCAGCATAACGTTTCTCTTCTAGAATTGATTGACTAGCCCCATCCCAAGGCCTCTATTTATACATTGGGAAATAGAGTGGTTTCGAAGGTTAGGATGGTTGAGACAGTTGGGATAGTTATGGATTAAGGCCCAAATAATCTTCTCTGATCATGATTTATATTTTTTAATGTCGAATTAAGGTACACGTGAGTGTTTATACGCAAGGAACGTATGACATGCTTGTTTATTAAAGGGATCTCAAGTATGCGATGTACACGTGGGTTGCAATGCACATAGTTGCATGTGACATGCAAGTTGCAATGCACATAGTTGCGTGTGACATGCGAGTTTCAATGCACATAGTCATGTGTGCAACTAAAAACTCAGAATAAAAATATATCATGCTGGTCTGGAGATCATGCATCAATGGTCATGCACATCTATAGTGTTTTGGCTACTTCAATCCTAATTTTCCTTTTGTGTACCGACATAATGAATGTCAGCACTTGGATGGAGAAGTACCATTTTGGATGATAACAGATGCCCCCTAATGTGTGAGGTCATAGGAAAGCGATGGTCGAAATACATTACAATCTTTATCTTGGAGAACTCAGAAGTCCAAGGCAACATAGGAATTACCTGAAACAAATACATATCAATCTCATATACAAAATCATATCTAAGGATGCCATGTTCAATATACTGGAACAATATCTCCTTTACTATATTTGATTACATCATACGATACGAGTACAAGACCATGTATATTACAAAGGGGGATTGAAGCCACACTATACAATGATGAGTCTTCAAAATATGGAAGCTGTGTAACTAATCATAACATAATCTTGTCCAACTTAGGTTATAAATATGAACCTAAGGTCTTCATCGAAATCCAAGGAAACCAGTACAATCCTCACCATGTGAATAGATGTGTTGATTTCAAACATGGAAAGAACTCAACATATTGTCAATCAATAGGTGAAACTGACAAACTGAAGCAAAGGAGTTCACCAATATGATAGTGAAACCTAAGTTACTATAGTCTAAAGTCTAGGTATTTATCTTCAAGAAGTGTTGACGAGAAACCATACTGTGATGAGGAAGGCAATAGATACTCCAACGGATCACAAGAGTGACTAGGAACTGGATACACGAAGGTAGAAACAAGTGATGCTCAGATAGGATAATGATGGAATTAGGATAATAATCAGATGCAAGGATAAATGCTTAAACAATGAGCACAACAAAGAGGTGACCCAAGGAAGCTTTTAAATTTGCAGATAGGACAACTAAACTTATCTATCATGTAGGAGACATGATCAGGCTCCCCATGTATAAAGGACAAGTGGAGGAGTAAGAAACTCAAAGTAATAGCTGAGCTGAATGTGTACACTGAGACATGAGTATCAGAAAGTTCATAGAGTGCTATGTTCAAGGAGGACATGCTGCCACTGTCTGTAACCCAAAAATAATAATTCTTCCTTATCTTTCCTGTTAAATTTTAATGAGTCTAGGAAAGTCAAATCGAGTCTCTCTTCATTTTTGACAAGCTTGAAGAGGGGAGAGAATAATGTTTGATAATGTCACTGATTCACGGATTTTACGAGCCTAAACTAATACATGCTCATTGGTGTTTTCATGTTTAGAGAGTATGAAAACTCCGAAGAAGACTCCAGGGGGGTGCTTTTTCATCCAATTTAGTCTCCTGAGGATGAAAAAGTATAAAACATACCACAAAAGAACTGTCCTAGCATCCAAAGAAGTAAGGCACACCTTTTTCACACTTAGTCAGGGAGGTCCAAAACAAGTTAAATTACCACCTACCCAGCGCCCCTTAAAAATCAACTTATATTAAAAATCAACTTATAGCTTGAGTTTTACGAGTGTGAAGGAAATAAAGATCACTCGGAAATATCCGTTTGGTTATGAGAAATTGGGCTTACAACAATAAACCCGATGCTTTGCTCTTTAGTGTTTAATGAGCATGACAAAGGAATAAAGTACACTCAGAATATTTTTCATGTTTAGGTCTAGAGCATGAAAAAGAGAAAACTAAGCTCATACTGGGCGTTCCTTTTCCATAAATATAGTCCCTCAGGTACGAAAAAGCGATAAACCTATACCTAAGAATACTCTTCTCAATCCTCTAGAAAAGAGAGTGTTCCTTTTTCATATTATTCCACATGGTCCTAAAAAGCAATAACCTACCATTAATGTGGATGCCCATTCACATATTCTTAACGATATTAAATGGACAAGTTTACTCAGAAGTCAAGTATATTTTTAGGAGTTAGAACTGGGCCTAAAGAAACTCCATAAAGTTGGGGAGCCTTATAAAGGGGATAGCTTGTAAAATGAGACCAAAATGAGGATCAATTTTGCATGAAAAATAGCGAAGAAGGCTCCCCTGAACCTATGACAAATGCAAAATGAGTACCAAAAGACAACAATGTGTTCTAAGCTAGGGTACTCATAGAAGGAAGGCCATATCCATAGAAGAACAATGGTATAGACAAGGTATTAATGGTTAAAGACCATAGTTCGTGGTAAAAGTAGTGATCCTAGGGTTAAAACGGATTAGATATATATGCAAAAATGCATATGAATGGCCAAAATCCTATCCTATATGAGTGAATAACGACTTTAAATGACCTTGGACCTGTTGCATTAGGAAAAATGACATGGGATTAGTACGATTTATAACACAATTTTTGGAACTATAAGTTAAAAACCCACAATTTGAAATTATTTCTATATATAGTCCAAAAATAGAAATAAAAAATACCTTTTCATGTTTTTACCCAATATACAGAATTTTTACCTCTAACTTCAATCACTCGGTGTGGACAAACTAGTGGACGATTTTTGATTCCGCAAGTGCCAGGTAAGCTATCTCTTCATTCTCATCCATTTCAACCATTTACATTTTCAATTTTATGCAAATCTAGATGTTTTAAGCCTGTATTAAGGGGGTCGCATAGTACACGGGGGTAGGCGACTTACACAGTCGTATACACACATTTTACATGCGACCTGCCTGAAGGAAACCCGCGTGTCATACACAACCTGTCTAAAAGACAGTCGCATGTACTACGTGACATAGGAAAAATAGAAAGGGGCCAAATTCTAAAGAATTTTCATGGATTCTAATATTAAATCTTGGTTTAATGGACAGGTTTAACCATGCTGTTAGAGTGGAGGGAGCGAGAACATGAAGATATGGATCGAGTCACACTCCAAAGTGCCCCCACTATGAAAGCGTTGCAGAAAAGTGGGCTATTGAATTTCTTTCATACTTCACCTATGCAGACCAATGCCCATTTGCTAGAGTTTTTGATTGGCTACTAGGACCATGAACTTGGGGCCTTTGACCTTCAAGGTGAAATATTGGAAGTGGCACTAGCAGAAATATACTTCATTATTGTTTTGTCTTGACAAGGAACACTTGTCAACCTCAAGGGTACCGGTAGGGGCAGTGACCCCATGAGTGTTCAGGATTACATAAACACTTACTGCATGCCCAAGAGTCAAAAAAAGGGATCATGCATCCCTATTGTACATATTAGTAACTTCCCATTGCAGGTGCTGGTAAGTAATATAATGAGGGTTGCAGGATCATCATCGCTTCATATTGCTACTCGGAACCAGATGAGGATTGTTGTAGAGTGCCTACAGGGAACGTTGTTTGATTGGTGCTTGGGAGTAATCCTGATAATGAAAAAACAACTCTCTGACTGCAAGAGAGGATGGAAGAAGAATTTTGGATATTCCAGTGTATTAATGGCCTTCTTTTTTGAGAGAGTGCCCGCAATCAGCCATGTGGTACTACTTCTAGCCTTCTCTTCTCATTGGCCTATACTGATAGGTGGGGATAGATTTTCCTTGGCTAGGGCGGTGGCGGTTCAGTTCAGAGCATGTATGACAATGATTTCTACTTGTGGTGGGGGTGGCAGTTTCCAGCACTAGAGCAGTTTGCATATGCTAGTTTGGGATTTCAAGGTGACAATGATCTCGTCCTCCTTCCTGGAAGAGTATGGGGAGTGCTAGGTATTTTAATTTTTTTAAGTTTTTAAATTTTTATGAATTTTTATCATAAAGATATATACATATGTATATTATTTTTTTAATCCATTTAATGTTTAAAATGTAGATATTGGTTTAACCCTCCCTAATGGGCATCCCAGGATATATGTATGACTAGTGGTAGGGGAAGATCATGGTTTGATCAAGGTACTCTAGGGGAAGCTGGGTAGGCTTACCCAAAGAGTCCCAACCATATGCATTGAGTAGATCCCTACCATCATGGAAAAACTTGTTGTCGTAATTCCACCCACCTAGATACGCATTATGAGAAGGGTAGCGAGGGCTCTACATAGAAGCCATGGAGGCTGATGCAGCTGAAGAAGCTGAGGAGGCTGGTGATCAAGGTGAGCACGATGACCAAGGTGGTCAAGATTAGATCTAGGGTCATTTTATGAATTGTGATCCAAATTTTGTATATTTTTGTATATTTATACATTTATGACTAGATCTAAGGATCAAAAACTTGACCTATCTTATGGACATGTATTCACACACACACACACACACATTTTCAGTTTATTTACATGTGTTCATAATTTATCTGTTATGTATTTTTATGAAATGTGTGTTAAGTACCAATATAAGATATAGTTTTCATATGCATCAGTTATTGAATTTTGATTTCTTGGAATATGATTGAATGAAATAAAATCAAAATTTCTTTCCAATAATTTGACTTGGAAAAAATGGCATAACAAGATAGGGTTTCACACTTGATAAGCTCGATTGAGCTAGGAAACCACTATTTGAGAGTCAAGTTTGACTTCCAACTGAGTGATTCCATGTGACAAGGCATCCTATAAAATCTCAATGATGGTACTGTACTCGACCACATTATTGGTAGTAGGACCTAGGCAAGCACCTCTAGAGGCAACTAGCTGTCCCGAGGGTGAGTAAATAACCCATGCGCCTGAAGCCAGGTTTCAAGTGTGACGACTGACACCATCTCCAAAACCTATGAACCACTTAGAAGACATCTGTAACAACCAAGAAATGATATAAGAAAAATATCCGTCTAACTATTGTACATAAAGTTACATACAATAAAATACAAGAAAAAATGCTAAGCCTAAGCATAGTAATTTTTCATGTAGAGCCCATTTCTATGCTTTGGCAGCTTATTCCCTTCAAAATAAATTAATTTATATGCCCCTTTCTTCAAAACTTTGGACATGACATAGGATCCTAACCACATAGACTTGAATTTCCCTACCTTGAGGGGTTCTTTGTCCTGATCCCAGAGCAAGACAAGCTCCCTTCAGAAAAATCCTAGGTTTGACCGATTTATCATATTGATTTTTAACCCTATTTTTATGATTTTCGTTTTTTGTCAACGCATCTCTATGTTGTTCATCTAGATGTTCTAAATGTAGCAAAATTTATTCTAGTTCAGTCATGTCAAGTAGCACATGAATGGAAATTTTTAATGATGGGATTTCACATTCAATTGGAGTTACTGCTTCCACCCTGTGAACGAGTTGGAAAGGTGAGAACCCCATGGAAGTTTTCACATTGGTTCGATAAGCCCAAAGTGTAGGATACATCATTATGTGCCAATTTGACTAGTCTATGTTGATAGTACACTTGAGAATAGTATTAAAGGTCTTATTAACTTCCTCGACTTGACCATTCACTTGCGGGTAGAAATAAGATGAGTGTTCTTGTTTAAACCCTAACATAGTAGCCAATTCAGTCATCATGGTGTTTTGTAAATGACTTCCATGGCTAGTGACAATCTATTTTGGAATACCAAAATGTGCGATAATCTGGTTGAAAACGAAAAAAAGCTGCAGTTTCCCCTTCATCCCTAAAGGTGGGCATTTCCTCTACCCACTATGTAAAGTAATCCACAACAAGAATGATGTATTTGTTCCCCCGAGCTAAGACTGGGTTGCATGTCACGTAACTATCCCCCACTTGGGGAAGGGGCCCACTGTGATGACGGGAAACAGTGGAGTGCTCGATGTGACTACATATTTCTAGTGTAAATCTGACAAGGATGACATCACTTCACAGCTTCCACACTATATTTAAATATCGTGGGTCAGAAATAAACGACACGCAAAATCTTATGGGCTATTGCTAACCTAGATAAATGACCCCCACATGCTCCGCTATGGGCGTCATTTAGGACACTCTCAACCTCTTTGTGGGTGAGGCATTGATGTAAAACAAAGTATACCCGTCTACGGTATAAAGTATCTGTGATGATAAGGTATTTTGTCGCATGCACACCTAGTTTGCGTCGTTCTTCCCGCGAAAAGGTTTCAGGACACTTCAATGTCTTGAGATAGACAAGTATATCTCCATATCAAGGTTTAGAGGTGGAAATCAGAAAAATGTGCTCATCTAGGAATGAGTATTCTTCAATTACAACATCTTCTTCTACTGGAAATTCTACAATAAGCTCTGCAAAAACTAAGGATTTTTTCGATTTGGTGGATTGAAAATACAATTCAAACTTCTGGAGAATGACTATCCATTTGTTGAATTTGCCTCCAACTATGCATCGGGACAAGATATACTGGAAAGGATTGACATCCGCCACTACTATCGTAGTCCTTAGTAAGATGTAGCGATGTAACCTTTGTACAACATACACAGATGCTAAAGCCAACTTTTCAATATGGGAGTACCGAAGTTTAGGGCCAGCTAAAGCATGACTAAGGTAATAGATGACATGCTCTTGGAGCTTGTCATATTTTGGGACCAACATGACCAAAATGGTTGACTCGAATGCGGCCAGATACAATATAAAATCATGAGAGCAATGTGGCATACGCAACAAAGGAGTCGACAACAAATCTTTCTTTAATGCCTCAAATGCAAGTTGTGCGGTTTCATCCCATACAAATGGGGTGTCCTACTTCAACAGACGCATGAAAACTTTGGTGATCTTGGAATAATTCATGATAAAATGTCGAATAAATTTAGACTTTCCTTGCGGGCTCTGAAGTTTCCTAATGGAACGAGGAGGAGGAATATTTACAATGGCCTCAACTTTCAAAGGATCCACCTGAATACCTTTGTTAGAAACTATGAACCCGACCAACCTACCTAAATCGACACATAAAACACACTAATGGGGATTCAAGCGTATTTTTTAATGCCCGCATCGTTCAAAAATAAGTGCAAGTGATCTGGATGATCGATCCTCTTACAAGAATGCGTAGGAAGATCATCTAGGTAGGGTTCAAAAATAGTTTTGATGTCATGGAAGGAAAAATTCATTTCCTGCTGAAAGGTAGCCCCTGCATTTTTCAATCCAAAAGGAATTTTCTTATACGTGAATGTACCCTAAGGACAAATGAAATCCATTTTATGTTGGTCCTCCAGCTTGATTTGAATCTAATTGAACCTGAAAAAACCATCCATAAACGAAAAACCTCACTCCCTGCACATGCATCAATGATTTTATCTATGAATGGTGTGGGGTAGTTATCCTTATGACAAGATTTGTTTAAATCATGGAAGTCAGTACATACACGTGTCATCCCTTGCTTTTTATCGACATGAATAGTATTGGATACCCACTCCATCAAAGCTATTGACCAAATAAAACCAGCTTTCAACAAATTTTCCACTTCAGCCTTCACAACTACCGCTTTACATAGATTGAAAGGTCTAAGCTTTTGTTGAACTGGTTTGGAATTAGGATAGGTTTGGATTTCATGTTTTACTATCAATGGATCTATGATTGGCATCTCATCATATGTCCAGGAAAACATGTCATGAAATTCCATAAATAAGGTCATATAGATAGCAATCTCCTCTAGAGAGTAGTTTGCACCGATATATACATTTTCCATGACGTTGGGATTTGTAGATATGTTGATAGGGATAGTAATATAAATGTTTTCCATATTCCCCTTTGCAAAGATTCCTTTCCTTGGTAAGGGATTGATCATTATATCAGCATCACCTTCCAGAATCACATGGCACTCTTGATTTTCAATCCTTCTTAACTCTAGAATAAATTAGGATCTATGATGAAGATATTTGAAAATCTTATATCGCCCACTCATAGTTTCCAAAATGGCTTTGTCTGAAGGAAAAACCATATATAAGTAATCGTCAGTATACAAAGAGTTATCTGTTTAAGCAGGAATATAGGATTCTTCTGACTCCTTTGAGATTGTAGGAGGAACTGGAACGAGATCAACAATGGTGTCAAAGATAGATCGATAAGATACTTCCACTATCGATAAGGGCACTTTTGGTTCATGGCAAGAAGGAAGGACCCAAGGATATATTCTATCAACAACTGTTGCGATAGACTTCCCTACGCTAGTAAAACCTAAGTAATTTATCGAGGATGGGATATCAAATGTGCCCATTAAGGATGAATACATTCCAGCCCAAAAGATCTCTTTAGTAGGTTTAACCTAATCAACCGATGGCAAGGTGGTCTCATTAGTTTCCATACGGCCCTTTTGAGTGAAACTGAATTGGTCAACAATAACCAACTTCACTTCGTGTGGAAACACTAACAGTCGAAGAACGGTCGAGGCGATTGCACACGTAGAATAAATCTAACTTCTCTCAAGAAGTAATTTATAATCCAATGGGGCATCAATCACATCTACTTCAATAGGCACTAGCTTCCCTTCCAACTTAATCTCAAAAGCTGGTAGTATGCCATGTGGACAAAATGACCTTCCGTCGAAAGCAGTAAGTAGGGTGTTGGATGGAACTAGCTCTGGAGATCCAAGAGCCTTCTAGTAAGATAAAGACATGACACATGTGGAAGCACCTTCGTCAACAACCGACCTTCGAATGGTTTTTCCACCATGGATGACATCTATTGACAAAACCACATGATATGGTAAGCGAATTTTGACATTAGACAAATTAAACTTTGCCATAAGGCTCGATGAATCCAAACTAACTAAGGCTGCTAAGAGTGCATCTTGCTAGGAGGGACAACTCTATAGCGCTTCAAAAGCTGACATTGCACATGGGGTTTGGGATAAATATTCTACGGAGTAATTGGCTGCAGCCCTCGTGTTAGGATTATGCAATTCTTTCTTAAAGACACCTTTCGGTATCTTAGGTATAGGTTCGACAGGTTTCTAGATTATGAGAGGGTTATAAGTTTCACATATAGACTTACCCTTCTTCGGAGCCTCTATCTCATAGTTCTTATTTCTAGTCTAGAGTAATGTCTTGGATCAAACCATGTTGATATAATTTTGGTCAGTAGAATTATCAATTCCCCTAGCTATGTTAGAAATCAAAGCTACATTCTGTCCTTACGGAAATGGATCCTTTAGGATAGTCGGTTGTTGATTTTTGAGCAACTTCTAGGCTTGATCTACAAGAGGTAATTGATGGGCAAGGTTATCTTCCTAGCACAACTTATAGGTAAATTTCACCTTCTTCTTCTATTTTTTTCCCCCATCATCATTATTTGTGGGTATAGGCTTGTTTTGGTTTCCCTCACCTTTCTTCCCCTTTTTCTTTTTCCCACCGGGCTACTGATTGCCATTTTGGGAGGATTGAGCAAAAATGTTTGCATTTTGGGGTGAGGGGGGAAACCTTTGCCACCTCCACTGTAGACTGTTTAACATATAACTCATGGATTTGTTTTTCTGAATACTCTATAGTGGGATATTTAAATGAACCAACCACACCATCAACATGGGGTCCAGGATTAGGTTTCTTGACATTATGTGTTAGCTGCGGTGCAACAAGGATGATTTCATAGAGAATCCCATAGTGAGAGTATATAAAATCTAACTGCTGGTCCCTGAGGATACCCTCTTCCTCATTAGTTACTCTTGAGGTGGATACATCCTTAGATATATATGGCAATAAGGAATTAAGGAACCATTCTAACAAAAAATCAGGAGGGATAGTGGCGTTGATGAGCCTCTTATGCCTTTGCCACTCTTGTATGTGATCTAAAATGTGAGTGGATTTGTCTTGCTGAAAGGTGGACAGTAAATCTATACCAGCATCATACATGACAGGAAGTTGGAAGTTGGCTAAGTCCCAAAAACTATCAAACACAGCAGAGGGAAATTCAATGTACCATTTTGCTTCGACACTTGTCAGATTTATTTGGAACAATCTCAACGGAACGGTGTCATCATTCAATGAGTTAGAAGAGTACCAAAAGTGAAAAGTGGTGATATGAGCCCCTAGTTATTCACCATATTTTCCCTTGAATTTTTGAATGCCTGAGGGTAGCTTAGTAGCGAGAGGTGGCCAAGTGGAATCATGTTTCACCGGGTCATTCATTAACTTGGAAAAATATGGCATGTTTAAAGTTTCTAGGAATGAAAGTTTGGGCCTAACCAGAGCTTGAAAAGTATAAGCTTGGTAAGTAGAAGGACTTGCCCCATGGTTCCCAAATGTAAAGGCAAGGTTTCCCCCATTTATCGGTTGTGAAGTAGTTGGACTACTTTGAAATGGATTCCACCCATAAGCCAATGGATTATTCGTGTGTGGTGAGACTAGAGTCTAGAAAACAGGAGTAGGTATCCCTCCGCTAAAAAGAAAAAAGGGAGAGCTCATGCATGGAGCCGAAACTGACATTTGGAAACCTTAACCATAAGAGTTAATATTTCCAAACTGCATCCCCACATATGCAGATGTAGTGCCTACATAAAGAGTGGACGGGGGAATGTGCCCCCCATTCCATGAGAAACCTTGGACAAATGAAGAGGATCCAATAGGACCACTCTGAGAAATGTGTGCAAAACAGGGTGAAGAAAAAGGTGCATTGGGGATCCCAGTGACCACCCCACCAGAAGAGCCTACTACATGCGTGGAATTCAGCGATTGAACCACCCAACTAGCTGGAGTTAAAGGAGTAGTAGGTATATTTGTTCTAGGAGTACCAACCAGGGGAGGTGTCACTCCTTTAACTGGAATGGCTGAGATGGGGGTAGATGACCCTCTCCTGAGCTAGCCATAATTATTCTCATGGGAACCCCAATCATAGGTGAATCAAATGGAAGGACCTGGAAGATCACATGATCATTTAAGTCAATAAGAGGTGAATTAAAGTTTCTTGCAAACGTGTCAACTTGCAAGTCTTCTATATCTAATGCGGTTGTATCAACCTAGTTTGTCCTAAGCTCCGGTTCACCTAGAACTTCACTAATTCCTACCAGTTCAAAAGAACCACCTGTATCTAATCTCCTCCTTTGAGGGGGCGGTGGAGGCTCCAATGTAGTAGGTTGAGGAAGGTTTCACAACCTTCTTAACCTTCTAAGAGATTGGTCCTCCATGATTGAAAATTGAATCGTCACACACCCTAAGGCTGACTAAACACAAACAAACCACACAACAATCACTACAAAATTTCCTAAAGCAAAAATAGACACAAAGGGTATAAGATATGATTTCCAAAAGAAAGTTGAGAGATATTTACTTGGAGTCCCTATAGATGTTCTTAGGCACAAGCAGAGGAATCAACCAACAACCCTTCCACACCTTCTACTAGGGTTACCTTCCAAGCTTGTCCAAGGTCAACCAGAAATAGCCTTATGGTGTACCTGTGTATGAACCCTAGATGTCAAAGAGACTAAAGTCTACCGCAACTATACTAATAGTTTGGGGTGATATTCTCAAGCAAGGTTCATATGCATGGGAAGGGTAGAAAATCTCAAAACCTTGTCAACACCAGCACCAGACGGGGCCTAAACGGTGGTATTGACAGAAGTCCCCAGATGTGCAAAAACCTTGGTCTACGCTTTGACAAGGAATCAGAGGGTTATCTCCTCAGTCCAATCCTCCATGTGAACTTGTGCTTAACTCCCATTTGAGAAGAGCTTCCCAGATAAAATCAACATAGAAGAGGATTTACCTATTGATTGGCCAACTACATCTAAAATTAAACACTTGTGGAGAGTTAAAAATCCCTAATCCACAAGTCTAGCCTACGCTAGTTGGTGTAGGAGCCTAAAAAATAGAACTTACTAATAATTTTTAATTCTATCATTCATTTTAGAAGTTTTTTTTTAGTCATAGGTAAATGGCATGAAACAACGTGGTGTTATAGACTCGATAAGCAAAAGAAAAATGATGTATAAAGCAAATTTCAAAGTAAATTGTAACTACTTAAACCAAACTTCTTTTCTTTTTGCAAATATAAGATAATGAAATTAAAACTAAATGTGGGAAAACTAAGACTTCTTTTTATAATTTTTGAATTTTAATTGAAAATAATTGAAAAGAAACGACTAAATGCAACTAAATGCAAAAGTATAAAATATTTTTCTTCTCTTTTCCAAAAAATTCAAAAACTATAATGCAACTAAATGCAAGTTTTTTTGCAAGTTCAGATAATCAAAACATATAAAAAATGAAATGAGGCATAAAGGACCTAAAATGACCTACTTCAACCAATTGGGAAGAAGACTTGGAAAAAACCTGACTTGGAGAAACTATTGAACACAAAGAGTCCACTAGATTCACAAAAGAACAAGTGACAAACTGACACCAAAAAATGCAGTATAGAATATAAAGCATCCAAGGCCCTGATCGCTGACCTAGACACAAGCACTCAAACTTACAGACCAAGCAGGAGGACCACCTACACTTCACAAGATGAAAGAAATTCAAACAAAAGGCTCAAAGGCTTGAAAGACAAGCAAATGGTGTGACACACAGACTTCAAACTCATAGAGTCACACCATAAACACAAGACTTCCAAAAAACCAAAAAACCAAAGAGAGAGGGACAAGCAAACCCTACCCAAATTTTATACCGCTACAGGAAACAAAGAACTATGTATGCAGGAAACCCGCGTATGAAACATGATTGTATTATACAACAAACCACGTATACAAGGTTGTACACACGACTATGCACAAAAAAACCCACGTGTACTACTAAATTGTTTTAAAAGATAAAAGACTAGTACAAAATTCTAGTCACACTACACTGTAAATCAAAATCAAGATAAAAATGACCACACTTAGAATCAGAATCAAAACAAATACTGGTAAAGGGAACCTACAGGATGAACCCACAACAGGATGGACTCCCTAGTGGATTCGCTGGTTCTATTGTACAAGAAAATACATCCTTGTAACCTAGGGTATGGGGTTACCAACTTACTATTAGACTTGCAGACAATCAACTTTTACAAAAAATGAAATGAAAATAGGAAGAGATTTTGGCTTACCCTATTTATGACGGTTGATCCAAGCTTGGTCTTCTCTTGCTTCAATATTCTCCAAAGCTTCTAGGGATGCTTCTCTTCATCTGCAAAGAGCCAATTCTTCAAGCAATATCTCATATATATATCATAGGTTAGATGAAACACATGTTAATAATATAAGCAATATCATTCATCAACCAATATACATGAGAAAAGCACAATACAAAGTTTGGAAGAAGAATTCTCTTTATTAACAAACAGTGAATAGGTAAGAATACAACCTGACTTCTGACACAAGGACTCCTATGCAACCGAGGACTCTGAGTTCTATTGCTCCAAGGCTCTGAAGGTATACCACCATCATAACTTTTCTCTTCTAGAATTGATTGATTAGCCCAATACCAAGGCCTCTATTTATACATTGGGAAATAGAGTGGTTTCGAAGGTTAGGATGGTTGAGACAGTTGGGATAATTATGGATTAAGGCCCAACTAATCTCATCTAATCATGATTTCTATTTTTTAATGTCAAATTAAGGTACACATGATTGTTTATATAGGAAAGGTGCGTATGACATGCTTGTTTATGAAAGGGAACTCACATATGCAATTTACACGTGGGTTGCATTTCACATAGTTGTGTGTGACACATGAGTTGCAATGCACATAGTCTCGTGTGAAACCCAAAAATCATAATAAAAATATATCAAGCTGGTTTGGCAATCATGCATCAGTGGTCATGCACATCTATAGTGTTTTGGCCACTTCAATCCTAATTGTCATTTTGTGTACCGACATAATGAATGTTAGCACTCAGATGGAGAAGTGCCATTTTTGTTGATAACAATGACATGTTAAGTTAACTACTGAGATAATGGAACAAACTGAAATGATAAAAACCCATTAGAGGAAATTTCAACTCAAAATGATCCTCCTAAGGAAAATTAATAAAATAATAGTTAAAATAATAAAATAATATTTATTAATTTTGGAGGAAGAAAAGAAAAAACTACTTTTTTTGTTCGTATTTTCGACATATCTCCCTGTGTTTTTACTCAAATTTCATTTGGGAGATCTTTTTGGATGTGGAATTAAATACTGCATCCAACGAGTACCCACTCAGCATACTTTTGATAGGCCCCACTACCCCAAAAACAAGAAATACTTGAAAAACATTTTTTCATCACTTTTTTAAGGTATTTCTTGTTTTTGGGGTAGCATGGCCCATCAAAAGTATGTCAAGTGGGTACTTGTTGGATGTGGAATTTAATTCCACATCCAACGAGCTCTCCCGATCGAAATTTGAGTTAAAACACAAGGAGATATGTTGAACATATGAACAAAAAAAAGTAGTTTTCTTTATGATACATATCCCCAAATTTATATTAAAAATGTGTTTAAGAGGTGCTCCCTTTTTGAATTTTAAAGAATTTTGATTGGCTAATACATGATGACATGGAATTTGTATTATTTTTGGAAGCCCATTTTAAATTGAAATTTCCTCTAATTGAACTCAAATTAATAAAAAACAAATCAGTAAAAATGAAAATAATGTGCATCCTGCAATCCGCAATATACAATGCGGGTTGTGGGTTGCGGTAATGCAACTTCAAAGGAAAATAAATAAAAAGTGTCTGCAATTCATAATTGCGGGATGCAGGAATGCAAACGCTCCTACAATTAAACTAACCTTTCCACAATATGCAATCCACAATTTGCGAGTTGTGGGTTGCAGAAACAAACAACAAAATTTATTAACCCAACTACTTTATGCAATTCCCAATTTGCGGGTTTTGGATTGGGGATGAAAGGTTCAAAAATATTTACAAAGCAATCTGTTGAGGCTCGAAAATGCGCAAGCGGCAACAGTAAGGGATCCTCCCCAATCAACGTTCCCAACTAGCCCGTTGACTGTTTGGAATAGGGAATTCGTCCGGTTTGCGGTCCGGCTACCGTAGGTCAAGAAACAAAACTAAGGCTTTACCGGTTGCGGCCCGGCCCACTGAGTTTTTGTATTTTGACTTAAAGAAATGATATGCAAGTGCCTAACTAAATGCAGGGTGATCAAGATGTAGGGAGCGGTCACAAAGTGATGCGCAGGTTCTTACCTCTCGTCTTGTGCTCACAAGCAACCAAACCAGATACAAAAAGAGAAATAAACTAACTATCTATACTATCCCTAGGGAGCAAGGTTATCATTTTGGATGAGCAATACATTTTCACATACATTAAGAAGAATCACAGATAGCTGATACTTCTTCTAAAGCACATGAACGCTAACATATATTTAAATAACCAGATAGCCGATTATTTTATAACAACATCTATTACTCACAGAGAAAAATATCCATAAATTACTGAAGAACATTTAGAAAGAACATAGGTTCAGAACTTCGAATGCTCTTACAGTAAATGAAACACAGCTGAAAACGAAATAGTTCCTCTTCAACATTATTCATTGAGTTTCATTGATACATTTCGCTTTTCACTCTCTCCGACAGGCAAAAATTGCAGTTCCTATGCAAAACGAAGTAGTTCATCTTACAAGCAAACAATTACAAAGTTTTCCAGGGGAAAAATCCCTTTCCAAGGGCCTCGTCCCTCTATTTAAACTATAATCACAAAGCGTTTTTTTTCCAGACGCATGGTCTTTCGGTTTCTCAAACTCTTCACATTCCGATCTTTTGTCATTATGTGATCATGACAACTTGGTAACTGATCCGTTTCTGGGATCACGCCTTTACAGCTCAGGACTTCGTCTTCCATTTGCCTCTTTTCAGTCATACCTCTACCAAATGAGTTAGTCTTTCTTCTCATCGTGGTAGATTGATCGGTCACCTGGAAATTGCCTGTATTCAAATTAAGAGCATGATTCAAACGACAAATATCATCAATTAACCAATCCACAAGGAAATGGCCGAGCGAACCACATACGGGCCTGGCAATATTCTATGGTTGCCGGAGGGAAAAACAAGTCGGCAGTTAGAGAGAAGCGAGTTCAGGAGCTTGGGGAAACAGCCAGCCGCAATGTCGGGTGAAGTTTAAGTCGCAGCCAAGCGAAACATAGGCGGGAGGTGTCATGAGTCGGACGTCGGACAATTTTAGCTTCGAAAGCCAGCAGATTTTAGCAGCCGCAACGGCGGAGGAGGAGAGCTAGAGGGCACACAGAACGGATGGGAAACTAAGTCAGATGTCAGAAGAGATTCAGATCGGACGCTGGCTATCTCTTCTCGGCCGCAACGGCGGGCGAACAGAAGCTACAAACAAGCGATTTACAGTTAACATACATCAGGCGTCGGACGGTTTAGGAAATCAGATGAAAGAAAAGTCTAGGAGCCGCAATGGCGAAAGGGTTGAAACTTTGCAGCCCCCGATCCAGCAGTAAAAGAGGCCTGCTTATAGGTAAACTCAAGTATTTGAGCAGTGCTAAGGATCGACTGTAACCAAAATCGCTTCTTTTCACAGAGGATGCGCTGAAGAACAACAAATTTTCTTCTCTTCGACCACACATTCACGACTCAAACCCAAAAATGAACAAGGCATACATAAATTACTGACATCCACCTTCAGAGAAATGGAAGAAATCATGCTCAAGGAGCTCAATGATCAAGCCATACAAAAATAATGAGGAGGGGCCCAGAAATTAAAACATTAATTTGGGGGGGGGGAAACAGTTGCGGCAGCAACAACTGGCGATTACCTGGTGAACCTAGACCTTTGGGTGACTTTTCTCTGAATAGCAGACTATTTCCTAACCAAAATACATTAAAAGAAATCTTCCAGCTGTCCGAATTTCTCTCATGACCGAAGTGTGTACCTTAATCATTGATGCTAGTCCCATTTGGGGAGAGGGGCAACCGAAACCTTCAAGTCCAGACCACTATGTTGAGGCCAGAGTATGATTTGCATTATTACCTCTGTTTTCAGGTAGCTAACAGCGTGAACACCACAGGATTGCAGCATATAGTAAACAACAGTATTCGTTTGTTCCTCGTTCCCATGCCATTTTAACACTTTGTGCCTTTGGAATTTTGTCCCTTCATCTGAGTCCTTCTGTACGCCTTTCTTACTGAATTTTAATTCAGGATCCTCTATCCCATAGTGCCCTTTTGTGTGAGTGGTGTACTTTAAGTCTCGGCTCATGGACGGAGAGGATCTTTTGGCAATTTAGTATTGATGCTTTAGCACTTGCTTTGATTTATGATTCTTTTATAGAAGTTTGACTCTTTATCTGCCTTTTGGCAGTTGTTTCTTGGCATGGGATCATTTATATTTAATACGCTATTCACCTTGCTTCCTCTCATGGGTCCTTTACTGTCGCTCCTTAGAACATTTCGAGTGTGATGTGGATGGAGTCCCGACATAGTACTCCAGACTCTTTGAATCCGGTTTAATTCACAGGGGTTAAGCTGGACTTCAATGCACACAACATTTTATTCAAGAAAACTGCTAGGATGGAGGAATTCTTTAAGCAATACACAGGCTAATACTCAACATATTTTCTATTCTCAAAAGACCTTAATATCATCTAGACAAACGCAAGTTTGTTTCCCTTATTGAAAATCAAAACTTAAAATTAAATCAAATGAAATCATGACTCGAAAACAACCACACCGCTTATTTATGTACAAGGAAGAACAAATCAAAGAAAACTAAGAAAAGTAGGGCTTGAGAACCAAACCATTAACTGGCAAGTTCTCCTCCCATCCCTGTAAATCTTGCAGCTTATAAGTGGCAGGGCCAAGTTTGGCTACAATCTGAAAGGGGCCTACCCATAACTGCTGGAATTTGGTATGGTTTCCCTTTTCATCATGGGGGTGGTCCCACTTGAGAACTAAGTCTCCTACTTCAAAGTCCTTTTTCCCAGCTTTATGCTTGTCAAACCACCTTTTGATTACCTCCTGCTGTCATTTGAAACGTTCTCTAGCCTTGGATCTGGCTTCTTCTGCTTTTAGGAGATTATATATTCTTATTTGCAGAACCTCATCATCTGACCCCCTAGACTTTTGAGCTAGTACGGAAGATGGTAGTAGAATATTGGGAGGAAGGATGGCTTCCTTTCTGTACACAAGGGTATAGGGTGACACTCCTACTGCAGACTTGGGGGTAACTCTGTCAGCCCACAGGGCATTCGGTAAGGCTGAGTGCCAACTTCCCTGGTTTTCTATGACAGTCTTCTTCAGGATTCTAATGAGGTTTTTATTGGAGGATTCAGCCAGGCCATTCCCTTGTGGATAGTAGTTAGCAGAATAATGTAATTTTATCCCTTTCTCATGAGCAAAAGCAGTCAATTTAATGGATGAAAAGTATTTAGCATTGTCAAAAACTACTGAAATTGGAACTCCAAACCTGGTCATGATATGATCTTGTAGGAAGCTAATGACTTCGTCTTCGTTTATCTTGCGTAATGGGATAGCTTCGACCCAGCGAGTGAAGTAATCAGTTGTAGTAAGAATGTACTTGTGTAGCAGAGAAGAATTCGGTTTTATTTCTCCAATAATGTCCAGCCCCCATTGTTCAAATGGTTCTATGATCATAATAGGATTTAGGGGTGCTGCTGCCCTGGGCTGTCTTCCACCACACCTTTGGCAAGTATCACATTTTCTGACGTGTGCATGTGCATCCCTGAAAAGTGTTGGCCAGTAATAACCGGCTCTGAGAACCTTGTGGGATGTAGTGTCCCCTGAGTAATGTCCCCCAGCCGGGGCATCGTGCAATTCAGACATTACTTTCTCAGCATCCTCTTTCTCCAAGCATCTCAAGAGGACTCCATCATAGTTTTTTCTGAATAATACGCCTTCTACGATTTGATAGGAAGCTGATTTCAAACGCAGAGCTCTTCTTTGTTTGGAACTCCAATGTTCCGGTAACACACCTGACTGCAAGTAATGCACAAGATCTCTATACCACGACTCAAGAGCTGTGAATAAAGGGGAAACATCCGTTACATTCAAATCAGCTTCATCTTCCCATGCTTTTTCTTCATTGTTTGTTTTCCCAGTCATCAGTTTGCATAACCCCTGACCTTTTACTATAGTAGCTGGTTTGAATTCAAGATCGTATTCTTGAAGCGTTGTTACCCAGTTGCCCCTTCTTTCTCCTAATTCTTTTTGAATGAGAAGGGATCTTACAGCTGGGTAAGGGACTATTACCTTGGTACGATTTTTTAGTATATAAGGCCTGAATTGCTTTACTGCATTAAATACTGCGTATGCCTGCTTATCAATGGCTGGGTAGTTTAATTCAGCTCCTTGTAGCCTAGTACTCATAAAAGAGATTGGGAATTCATCACCCCCTCCTTCCTTTTGCGTGAGTACAACTGCTAATGAATCATCAGACGCAAATGTATACATAATAAAGTCCTTGTCAAAGTCTGGAATTTTAAGAGAGGGCACATGTGCAACAGCAGTCTTGATTTTATTGAAAGCATTCTTTTCAGTCTCAGTCCACTTAAACTGTGCATTTTTCTTGACCATCTGCTGTAATGGTTTAACAGTCTGGGCAAAATCAGGCACAAATCTACGTACAAAGTTTATTGTTCCCATGAAGGATTGCATTCCTTTTTTATTATGGGGCATGGGAATCTGTTCAATGGCTTTGATTCTTTCTGGGTCTATAGATATACCTCTTTTTGACACTATATGCCCCAGTAACTTGCCTTCAGTGACCACGAATACGCACTTCTTAGGATTTAGGGAAATGCCATACTTCCAACAGCGCTCGAAAATTTGCTTTAGGTGGAACGTGTGCTCCCCTCTTTTCTTTGAAAATATTGTTATGTCATCAAGGTAGACCACCACACTTCGCCCAATCAGTCCTCGGAAAGCTATGTCCATAGCTCTCTGAAATTTCGTGCCAGCATTAATTAGGCCAAAAGGCATTCTTCTATATGCGAAAGTTCCCCATTTAGTTCTGAATGTTGTTTTCAATCTATCTTCCTCAGCCACTAACACTTGGTTGTAGCCAGAGAATCCGTCTAACAATGAAAACAATTCAGAACCAGAAACCATCTGTAGAAGTTGCTCTATGGGAGGCACCGGATAATTGTCTTTGTCTGATGCGTGGTTTAAGTTTCTAAAGTCCACACACAGTCTAATTTCTCCCAACTTTTTTCTGACCGGCACCAAATTTGACACCCATTCTGAATGCCGGACTTTAAAAATAATCCTAGCATATAACAATTTCTTCACTTTGCTCTGGATTAGTGGTTCCAGCTTTGGGTGCATCTTCCTCAGCGGCTGCTGATATGGCTTGACACCTGCTTTAATAGGAATGATATGTTTGATGATATTAGTGTCATAGGCTTTTAAATCTGCATACGTCCATGCAAATACATCTTTGTACTGCTTAAACAAACTAAGGAACTTGTCTCTTTCTGCTGGTGAACAACCCTTGTCGAGGTTCACGAACTTAGGCTCCGTTTCAATCCCTAAATTTATTAGCTCGAACTATAGAGTTGAGCTATGCGTCTTCACATTAGCGGGTCTTCTAAATTTCTCGCTCAAGTCAAACATCTTCTCTAACGTCCTGACCCCTTTGGGAATGAAATTGTCATATTTCATTTCAGCCTGATGTTCCTCATCGTCGATAATGGCTCCTTTAAAAACCTCCTCGTTTGTCAAACATTCAATTATTTTCTGATCATCGTCAAATACTCGTAAGTTGGTGATCATGTCAGGAACTGATGGCCTCAAAAGTAATTCAATAGAGCATTTGTTATTAGTGGGAACCAATCTGGCGGTTAATGTAGCTAGAAGATCAGCGGCTGCATTTTTTATTCTTGGAATTGAAATAATGTTAAATGCATGAAAATTTTTAAGCAAATCCCATACCTCGTTTTGGTAAGATTTCAAATGAGGGGAAACACAATGTATTTTATTCCTTATTTGTTTTACAACCATTTCTGAGTCCCCAAAAACTTTTAAATTACTAACCTTGAGCTCAATCACCTTCTTGAGTCCCTGCAGCAGTGCTTCATACTCGTCCGTATTGTTAGTACACTCAAACTCTAATCTACAAGATAGGAAGTGTTTATTTTTGTGTGGATCAATAAGGATGCAGCCGGCCCCTAACCCTTCTAATGTCTTCGAGCCGTCGAAATATAAAGTCCAAAAAACATTATCTACTAAAAAAGAATCTACTCCTACAGCTAATTCTACTATTTTACAGTCAAGCTCATCAGCCTGAGAAAAATGAAGAAGATCAGGCTGGGTGTCAGATGTGTCACTGGCCTCTTCCACTTGATAATTCCCCGGTTCCAGCTTGAGAAAGTAGTTTCCCAATACAGATTCGACTAGTACATTCTTCCCATCCAATTGAGTGACATTGTACTTCATGTGGGGTTCTCTCAAAACCTTGATCTGATTAGGACTCCCTTTGTGTGGCAACCAAAGATGTGACCAATCTGTGGTGAAATACCCATTTAATTTGGCTGACCAGTCTCTGCTCAGGACCAGGCCGTAAGCATCTGGTATGTCAGCCACTACAATGTTAATAACTTGGCACACTCTGTCATCGGACGCCAAGCGGATTAGAACATCTTCCATATCGCCAACTACCTTGACGTCTGTCCTATCCAACTGCACCACCCTCCATGTGGTTGGCTTAGGTTGCCCATTTATTTTCTTACATACCGATATGGGCATGACATTAATAGATGCCCCTGAGTCCGCTAGAAAATTGTGTACGTTATGATTAAAAATTTCAAACGTCAAGAGGAAAGGTGGATGTTTAGTTTTTGACTTACCTCCAATGCTAGCTTCCCCAATTTATTCTTCGTCCAGAGGTCGATTTTCAGCGGGCCGCTCCTCTTCTGATGTTTCCAGTGCTTTCAATAACTTTTCCTTTTGTTGAGGTACTTTGCACATCTCAAACAGCGGGACGTTTGCCTTTATCCCTTTTAAATCTTCAACAATGTCATATTCTATTTGTTGTTTAATGGACTGAGATTTATCAACATTCACCTTTTCTTTGTTTGGTTCAGGCGGCGTTCTGTTTTGCTTAGGATCTTGGCTGGTAATAGTGAACTCCGGAGTCTTATCCACCACGGCTTTATCTTGAAATTTCTTCTTGATATTTCTTTGCAGCCTTCTGATCTTTGGGAGTAAAAGACTGTCATTACTAACCGTCCCTTGACTTCTAGTTGTCACGTTAGCCTCCCTGATATCTTTTTGTTTTTTAGTTATATCTTCTTCTGCATCGAGTAAGGAGACAGAACTCCAAAAAGCCATAGTCTCTTCAACCTGTTCCTTTGTAGAAGTAGAAGCAGCATTTTCTTTCTTTTCCTCATCATCTTCTTCCGTTAGTCTCGAATCTAACATCTGATTCATAACTAACGTCATTGAATTTATCCATTGTGGACAGTTCCTTTTAGAGTGAGGCTGCTGGTGAAAGGTACAAAAATTTTCCATCCCTATCTCTGTCAGATTCATAGACGCAGTATTGTGAGGAGGAGTCGGGGACTGATTGTTTTCCTCCCTTTTCTTATAATAAGGCCTATAGAAATTTTGTGTTTCCTTCTCTTTTTCCAAGTCTATGATCTTATTAGACATCTTTTGCACCATTTTGGCCATACTCTCATAGTCTGGTGCTTTCTCCTCTTTAGGATTAGTGAACAGTAAAGTTTTCCTTCTCTCTCCTCTTTCTCCCAATTGTTCCAGATAGTCTTCGATACTTTCTCTTTCCGCTTCCACCATCTCTGCTTCTTCGTAGGTCTCTGTCAAAGTAGGCTTGGCCCTACCTTTAGCAAACATGGCCAAATCTGGACCCAAAGCTGAAGTAAAGTATTCAATTAGTACTTTGTCTGAAGGCTTGTCTATTTTAGAAAAGTTCTTAAGGTATGCAGTGAACCTTTGTGTGAAACTATGTACTTTCTCCCTTTTCTCTTTCTTTAGTGCACATAATCCTTCCATAAGGGCTGCGTGAGTCTTTTGAACTGCATACTTACTCCTGAAAATTCTCTCGAAAGTATCCCAATCCAGGATAGAATTAGCAGGCAACCCAAAGTACCAAGATGCAGCAGCTCCTTTGAGGGTATGCGAGAAAAGTCTGTACACTACATCTTCATGTTCCCCAGCCCTTAGACCTTCTATTTCCAAGTAGAAACTTTGTAGGTGGTCGTCCACTAGGATTTTCTCATTGGGGTCAAATTTAGGCAGTAACTTCTCGAAGGCTTGAGGTAGATCATGCAAAGGGGGAGTCAGGTTTAGGGGTGACCTGGCTTTCCATGCAGGTGGTGGATTAGGTGGATTGGGAGGAGGTTGGTTGGCGTTAACACCGGCCATGAGTTGAGGTGGAGAACCCAGAGGGGAACCAATAGGAGTGTGAGGAGATGAGCCAACAGGGGTGTGAACAGGAGAGTTGTAAGGGGTGTCTGGGCCTACTTGGTTCAAAGGAAATTCAACTTCCTGTAAGGCGGTTTCCACCAGCTCTTCCCAGTCTCCAACCAACAGTGAATCTTCTACTATAGGGCGGTCTTTCTTCTTGTACTCTCTTCTAGGCAATTCGTGGATAATTGGAAACCCTCCAATCTTCTTTACGTAAGCATGGGTATGTCTTCTCAGGTCGTTAACAATTTCATTGCAAACAGGATATAGATGTTCTCTGTTTTCTTCTTCCAGAATTGAATTACGTGGTCCACTACTTTCAGAACTGTAACCAGTGGAATAATCTCAGTAAAACGGGTCTCCTCAGCCAGCCATGCACTGGCGGCCCTGCTTCTAGCGCCAAAACTGTTGAGGCCCGAAAATTCACAGGAGGCAACAGTAAGGGATCCTCCCCAATCAACATTCCCAACTAGCCCGTTGACTATTTGGAATAGGGAATCCGTCTGGTTTGCGGTCCGGTTACCGTAGGTCAAGAAACAAAACTAAGGCTTTACCGGTTGCGGCCCGGCCCACTGAGTTTTTGTATTTTGACTTAAAGAAATGATATGCAAGTGCCTAACTAAATGCAAGGTGATCAAGATGCAGGGAGCGGTCACAAAGTGATGCGCAGGTTCTTACCTCTCGTCTTGTGCTCACAAGCAACCAAACCAGATACAAAAAGAGAAATAAACTAACTATCTATACTATCCCTAGGGAGCAAGGTTATCATTTTGGATGAGCAATACATTTTCACATACATTAAGAAGAATCACAGATAGCTGATACTTCTTCTAAAGCACATGAACGCTAACAGATATTTAAATAACCAGATAGCCGATTATTTTATAACAACATCTATTACTCACAGTGAAAAATATCCAGAAATTACTAAAGAACATTTAGAAAGAACATAGGTTCAAAACTTTGAATGCTCTTACAATAAATGAAACACAGCTGAAAACGAAATAGTTCCTCTTCAACATTATTCATTGAGTTTCATTGATACATTTCGCTTTTCACTCTCTCCGACAGGCAAAAATTGCAGTTCCTATGCAAAACGAAGTAGTTCATCTTACAAGCAAACAATTACAAAGTTTTCCAGGGGAAAAATCCATTTCCAAGTGCCTCGTCCCTCTATTTAAACTATAATCACAGAGCATTTTGTTTTCCAGACACATGGTCTTTCGGTTTCTCAAACTCTTCACATTCCGATCTTTTGTCATTATGTGATCATGACAACTTGGTAACTGATCCGTTTCTGGGATCACGCCTTTACAGCTCAGGACTTCGTCTTCCATTTGCCTCTTTTCAGTCATACCTCTACCAAATGAGTTAGTCTTTCTTCTCGTCGTGGCAGATTGACCGGTCACCTGGAAATTGCCTGCATTCAAATTAAGAGCATGATTCAAACGACAAATATCATCAATTAACCAATCCACAAGGAAATGGCCGAGCGAACCACATACGGCCCTGGAAATATTCTATGGTCGTCGGAGGGAAAAACAAGTCGGCAGTTAGAGAGAAGCGAGTTCGGGAGCTTGGGGAAATATCCAGCCGCAATGTCGGGTGAAGTTTAAGTCGCAGCCAAGTGAAACGCGGGCAGGAGGTGTCATGAGTCGGACGTCGAATGGTTTTAGCTTCGGAATCCAACAGATTTTAGCAGCCGCAACGGCGGAGGAGGATAGCTAGAGGGTACGTGGAATGGATGGGAAACTAAGTCGGACGTTGGAAGAGACTTAGATCGGATGCTGGCTATCTCTTCCCGGCCGCAACGGCGGGCGAACAGAAGCTACGGACAAGCGATTTACAGTTAACATACATCGGGTGTCGGACGGTTTAGGAAATCGGACGAAAGAAAAGTCTAGGAGCCGCAACGGCGGAAGGGTTGAAACTTCGCATCCCCCGATCCAGCAGTGAAAGAGGCCCGCTTATAGGGAAACTCAAGTATTTGAGCAGTGCTAAGGATCGGCTGTAACCAAAATCGCTTCTTTTCATAGAGGATGCACTGAAGAACAACAAATTTTCTTCTCTTCGACCACACATTCACGACTCAAACCCAAAAATGAACAAGGCATACATAAATTATTGACATCCACCTTCAGAGAAACGGAAGAAATCACGTTCAAGGAGCTCAACGATCAATCCATACAAAAATAATGAGGAGGGGCCCAGAAATTAAAACATTAATTTGGGGGGGGAGGAAACAGTTGCGGCAGCAACACAATCCCATAATCCGTAATTGCGGGTTCGGGCTATGGGAAAGACCCTTTTTTGGGAAAAATTAATTCCTTCCACAACTCACAGAAAACACACAAAATTGCATAAATTTTCAAAATGGAAAATGGTTAACTAAATCAATCATGACAAAGACATAGAAACCATGATAAATAACATGGGAACCCTAAAATGACTAAGGAATTCAAACATTGACTTTGCATATAAAAAGTGGGGCTCCCATGTTTTGGATAAAACATGGGATCTATTGTAGCTACAACAAATGGAGAATGGCTGGGAAGAACCAGTTATCTCTGAATTACAGTGTTGAAATCTATAAAAATTAAGAATAAAAATAAAATTCCTTCACATGCTAAATTTTAAATAATCTGAGTAGATTTATCATTGAATGATATAGTATTGGTTAGATTTTAAAGCTTCTAAAACATGCAAGTCATTCCCATCATTATCCAAAATTTTTTCTAAAGATAAACTGATTTTTTTAAAATAAATTATTCATAAGATGTAAGAATCAAGAACTTTACCAAGAATTAACCTCAGGAAATCAAGCTAATCATATAAGACATTGTATTAGGAAATGGCTACAATACCACAGGAAAGACCCTACTACCAGTCAGCGTCTATAGCCGCGACAAGGGCGCCTTTTAACCCCACTTCCAAGTGCTTTGGTCCCAGTTTACTGATTTAGATACATAGCTATATAGTGATTCAATTTACTAATGGGTAAGAAGCGTCAAATGACTCTCCACAAGTGTAATATGGAAAATAAGTATTTATATATGTGGTATTTATGATTTGGAATCCTAGACACCACATATGGAGCCACTGTAGCCCATAGATATCCATTATCCTCGTCAAGGACATTTTTTAACCCGTTTTTCCTGATGGCTTATATCCCAAATAACAAGTTTAAAGAAATCTACAAACTATGTGTAATGGTGGAGCAAGCTTAGAAACTCCTTAAGAGAAAGGATGGCGTCAGGAATCTATAGATTACTAATATTTACATACTGAAACTTCTTTCCCAAAACTGAGTCCCTTAAAAGTAATTAAATTTAAATTCACATGCTCATGTTGAGTTAAAGATAAAGTTCTAAGGATAATGACAAAAAGATTCAAATAGAATTATCAGCCCAGTCTGTTATTGATTTTTCACAATAAAAAATCAACTAATCAAAAGATTTGATTTCCAGCAAGTAGAAAATAATTATAAAAATTTCCTTTATAGATAAGACTTTAAAATTGTAAAAGTGTGATGAGCTCTTCTATTTTAAAGTGAAAATCATGAAAAACTCAAAACAAACCAATCTGAATGATAAAATCAAACCATATATACAAACGTAACCAAAAGCAAATCAAAATATGACAACCATATCACTAACTAAAAGAAAGAAAATATTTTGATTTTAATAAGTTGTGAGATATCAGTTTTAATTAGGTCTTTATTAAAAACAAATAAAGAAGCTTAAAGGAAAATCACTGCAAAAATAAGCATTAAGAAATTGTCTCATGCGAAAAGAAAGATTTGTTTGTTGTGTTTGTAAAATTGAAGGAATTTTTATTGTAAAGAGAATAACTATATCAATTCATATATGAAAATGTGTTGAATTTGTAAATTGAATTGATTATAATAAAACTCTTAAAATAAATTTATTCTCTTTCAGTTGAAGAATTATGATCAACATTTGTTGCTTCGCATAAATTTGTATAGGACAATAAGGCCTCCCTTACCAAAAATTATGTACAAAAAGAAACAAAACTAAATTGTGTCCAATTTGAAACAACAAAATATGTAAAACCCCCCTTTCAAGTGGATATTCATAAAAAATCAAAACTCATGAGTAATGAAGATGTTCTTATTTTAATTACTTTATTTCCTGTCAAAATATCCTTGCTCTCAAAACTTGGAAAAGAAATAATTCAAAAAATTTCATGAAAATTGTAGAAATTCAGGCCTGCAGTAGATTAATTTCACTCACAACAATTAACAATTGATCATGCAAAATTATCAACAATGGAGACTGAATATGGAGCTGTAACACAAAATTATATTAACTGAGTGTACAATAGCCAACCCTGTAATAACATAGGCTGCTGAATATATAGAATACATGAGCAAATCAAATGCATAAGGAAGCATCCAAATCTAGCATAAAGCAGGCTTACCCAAAATAGGCAAATCCCCCATAGGTGTAAAAAGCTGATCCCAAATCTATCAAGGACCCTACGGATTAGCAAGGGCGCATGGGCAAGCTAAAGAGTGGTCAAATGGAAGCTCATACATGCTTTTGCATGGAGGAAAGAGTGGAGGAGGAAGAGGCAACAAAGTTGATTCACCTCACCTAGTCTTGCTTTCCTATGTGCCTTAAAACACTGAAAAAGCAGGCAATAAAGCAGAAAAAGCAGAAGGGCGCCTAGGAGGCCAGGAATAAAGCAGATTTGATTCCTAAGGATTTCCCAAGTGCTCCATGAGTCAATAATGGCAAGTTTGACCTCTATGGATAGGCAATTAGCAACTTGCACATGGTGGGACTCATGGACTAGGCAAATAAGACAAAATAAATGAAATAATGTCTAAGTGGGTAAATACTATGGGTTGATTATTCTAACAAAAATATCATTATAATTTGAAACTAAAGACATAATTCAAACATGAATGCTTTGAACCAATAAAATAATCAGCGAGGGCATAAATAATAGAAAGTGAAAGAGAATAAAAATACTTCCCTGAATGCATCTGTAGAAGCGTCGTTTCCAACTTGCAATTGGCTTATTGTCACAAATATTTTATTGAAGAAAACCAAAAGAGTAATCTAAATTATTAAAGAAAATATAAAACTAATCTATTCTACACCTACTCCTACACTACTCTTAAAAAAATAAAAACCAAGTATAATCGAAATTTCCAATGCAACCATGAAAGCATATGGAATCCTGCAAAAACGAATAAGTGAATAATTAGAAAGCATGGTATGGGTGCTTGCAAATAAAAATGAAAAAAATAATGCATTAAAGAAAATAAGATTAAATTTATGTATAGATAAATAGAATGGAACCTTATCATATTTATATACGAATGATGAAAACAGAGTTTTACCATAATGATGAAATATTGCTAAGAAACACTTCTCAAGCCAATCAGCAACCCAATCATTGTATGTACAATGAAAATCAAAAGAATGACGTAAAGAGTTTGAAAAATTTATGTAATGAAAATGATTATTTGAAAGAAAATCAACATCAGTATTATAAGAATCGAGAGCTTCTTCTTGAACAATTATCTCATTAGGAACATTTTCTTGAATAAGATCAGCAAAATCACATCCAATTTGTTACGACTTATTATCGTAAAAATCATCATAAATTGGTTGATTAAATTGGATTTTTTTATAGAGAGCAAATTGCCTTTGAGTATTTACTTGAGAAGAACTAAAGCTATGAGATGTTATAAGTATAGAACTAGTATCATTAACATCTTGATAAGAACCTTCACTATCAAGCAAATGATTGTAAGAAGAAAATGTTTCTTGATTGAATGATTAATCATAAAAGGAAGTATTCTGAAAATAATCATTAGAAATAATTCATTTCCAGCAAAGAAGAATTACAAGAAGACGTGAATTTATGACAAGGATACGAATCTTCTTGATCTCTTGCATGTATTTCATAATTAACTTGTACCTCTTTAAGGATTAACAATGGAGAGTTAGGATGTGGAATATATGATTGAATTTCATTGTTATCAAATAGATTGTGATACATAGAAAAATATGAAGCCAAAATAAATGCATGAAATTCATCTCTTTGAAGAATATT
>LPNX010764239.1:143893-273492 GCA_001517045.1 Pseudotsuga menziesii
ACAATTAGTTAGACTTTTCATTTCATGTGAGATAGATATCGTCATGTTAGCATTCAAATCACCCAAATAATCATATCGATCATGATCCATATCTAAGAAAGAGAAGGAATTCATTTCTACATTTTTTAAGTATTTAGATTATTCATGTAAATATAAACAAAGAGGTGACTGATCATTGATTTATAATTCAAATTTATCATCTACTAATTGATCAGATTTATGTGTAATATAACTAATGTGATGAAACCATTCATATATCATAGGACAATCTGTTAAAGAGAATCTGCAATAGAGATTAAAAGTTCTAATTGCAAAATCTTCTAATGGTTCACCCTTCTTTATAATGAGTTGTTTCCATTCATTACACAATCTAACAAAGTCATAATGTCCAACATAAAGTATTAAAAGATCTATCAAATGTTTAAAATAATGGACAGAGGCAAAAGGTAAGTTTACAAACCACTCTTTGACTCATCCTTTGAATGTGAGGGCTAACAATTTGCACAAAAAATCTATATATAGAATTTTGTTATAAAAAAGTTATAGGTAAATTGAAGAACATGTTCTTGTGCTAAAATTTCTCCTTCACTATCGAATTTTACTTCTATAAGTTGTTTGAGAAAATCTATTTGAAAATGAAAACTAATTTTCCTAGAAAAACAACTAAATACAGAATCTTGAGCAGAATAGGAACTATATACATATTTTTGGGCTGGAGTCATTTTAAGATAATCTGATTAAGATAGCTCAAATGAACTTACATGTTCGATGGCCCTCCTTCTAGTTCCATTTGTTGATTCCTCGGTTGTGTAGGTGTTTGAAAGGTGTCCAAGGAAAACAAGAGGGGATGAAAACCTAGCCAAAGGCTTCAGATAATCCTACGTAAGTATTACCCTATCCTTGAACTGTTTAGTGTGGTTAACACCAAGGCCTCCGCTGGTACTTGTTAGTGTTTGATCCTAAAAGGATATATATTCCTATGAAGGAAAACAAGATATTGTATGTCTACAAAACAACAGGTCTACCTAGAAGGAAATCTAATCTGAGTTAGAACTATCCTAAGGAGATGGCTTGTGTATGTGCAGGTCAATTTGATGTAGAAATAGATAAGTGAATTTATAAACTTAATAGAAATGTTAAAAGGTCAATTAATTATCTACCCAAGTTACTATTAATCAATTGACATTAATCAACAATAGATTGGGGGTTACATGCATTCAAGATCAACCTGCAACTATCATGTTAATTGAAAGCTTAACATCAATTAAAATTTGTTGATGTATTTGTAACTTCGGAATGTATTCATCTATGTATCTTATGTATTGTAACTTGATGTTTATTATGGGATAATTCTATTATGTATTTGAGTCATGTTTTCATGCCCCAATTTTTCGATTGGGAGGATCAATAATGTAAACAAGTCATGTCAAGTCATTGTTAAAGTCCCCACAGTTTCGGGGCACTAGAGTTATTATACACTCATAGAGATGTAGGCTCTAGTAAGTAATTGTTAAGTTATGCCAACATGATTGAGTGCACTTCAATTGAACATAAGAATATAAATAGAGAGTGAGAACCTCTCTATTTATCACTTGCAACACATCACTCACTCACTCAAGTGTGGCGCATTAGTGAGGAAGGAAATACAGTGGGACTAGACAAGAAGAAGACTACTGCTGTCGGGAGTGCATCTTACTGTTTTGGGATTTTACTATTTTGGTGCTGATTCTATCTCTGAGGAAGTTGCAGGGTTTTCTTCTTTATGGTTTCCCTGAGGAAAACTCTTTGTGTCTCTTGTCTCTTGTGATGTGCTTATGTTTTATTGTTGTGCTTGTTATTCTCTAAGTGAAAAGATCCTAAGATCATAATGCTAGCTTATATGATGAAAAACTAACATGGAATCAGAGCTAAACTGAGAAGAAGACATTATACAGCTATAGAAGCTAAGGATTCTTACTTTTTGGGTCTCTCTCCACAATCCATCAGCAAAAATATGCTAGGATGATTCTCCATTGAAGGGTGCATCTTTCTGTCGAAGCAGAATTCAATTCTGAGCATTTTCAATTTTCGATGTGGAAATTAAGGCTTTCTACAGAAGAGGAATTTTTAAGTGAGACCAGAATAGGATTTTTCTCCTCATAAAAACCGAATTTTATAGACCTGGATCAAGAAATTTGGTTGGGTGAAACTCCGGGAAAGTCAAAACCTAGTTTGACCCCGAGCTTGAAAAACCCTAAATACTAAAACTGATAAGTTTTGGTACAGTCGCTATATTCTGAGGTTAACGAAGTATGAAAAGCTGAAAATTGTAGGGACCAAAGGTAAAATCCTGAAGAACACTGTGTCCAAAATTCAGCCTCAGATTCGCTATATTCCAGAACATATGATCTCTCCAAGTCAGGGTTCCAGCCTCTTCCAGAAATCATCCATAAACAGGACACCTGGGGAGAATTGCAATATATTGGGATAAAGAGGTCCAAATGAAATTCCTGAAGATTTTACAGAAATTTAATGGACTTTAATTTCGTTGGTGTGAATATCAGACTCAGAATATGAACCAGTGACACGTGGCATGCCGTACAACTTCATTGTTCTGAACAGTCCTGTAACAGGTCACATTGGGAAAAGGATCATAAATACAAAATGGTGAAACTAATTCTGATGAAACCTATGGTGTTGGATTAGGGACATGTGAGGTTACCTCCATATGAAATTTCAAACACAGAGGAGCCAAAATTCCGGAGATATCATAGAAACACTAACAGGAATTTCTGCAGAAGAAATTGGAAAATTAGGGCTTCCTGTTCCGAAAGCTTCCCTCCACTGTTTTCAGAAAAGGAGTACATTGGAAAGCTCCATTTGAAGAGATCTATCTGTCTATCCAATCATATCTGAAATATTCCAAGTTTTGAAAATTAGGGTTTCTATGACAAACCCTAGATCATCTAGCTCTGGAACCAAGACGGACACCTCAAATCGGTAAGATCTAATCCTTTGCTATTTTCATTTGAGGTTCTCATTTCAAAGTGATCTATCACATCAGCTTGATGATAAGCTTGGTGAAGTTGAAAAATTCCAAGCCTAGAAGTATATGATCTCTCTGAATAAAATGAATTGGACACCTACATGAGTAGAGAGGTTCCAGTTTCAGAGGGAGATAAGACTAGAAGCCTTACACAAGAAGAACTTGGTCAAGGCCAAGAAGATCATTGTTGATTCAGTCACGAATCAACTTGTACTACAAGTGTCTCCCTAAAGACACGAAAGATGTTTGATTCCTTGACCAAGCTATTTGAAGGTAAGAACAGAAATCAGAAGATGACCTTAAGAAACCAGCTAAAGAATGTGAAGATCTAGAATGTAGAGACCATGCAGTCATAAGAGTCTCTCAAATCAAGAACAACTTGAAGTGGTAAAAGAAGAAGTGAAGAATGCAGAAGTGGTGATGGCCACCTTGAATAGCCTCCCAGGATCATGGGATTCATTCATGCAATGAATGTGTGCCAGAAGGAAGTGATTACTTTCAGCAGACTCCAAGAAGAAGAAGAAGCTCGACTCATGAGAAGAGAAGAGAAGATGGGAGAAATTGAAGATCAAGCTCTCACCTTCCAAAGAAGATAACTCAAGCAATGAGGAATATGAAGATCTTAACTATTGAATAAATTCTTATCCACCTTAGCATTTGGATAAGAAATGATGCTATTATGAATGAAGAAGACGATGAAGCGGAAGAATCAAGAAGGAGTCTACCCTTGAAACAAATAAAGTTTACTTGTAGGAAAGATCGCATACATAATCGCCTACAAGCAAAGAAGAGTGAAGAATTGTTTTGAAGAGAAAGTGATGACATTTCAAAATGAAGAATAATATGACAAGTGCAGCGACATCGTTGATGCAGAATCTTCCAGCCACCAAGAAGAAAGGGAAGACTAGTTCAAGAAGAATGATGTCAGGGCGCAGTATCGAGACCTGAAGAGAAGTTCGTAGTTCCATCATGCAGTAGATGGAAACATCGTGGGATACAAAGCAAGATTCGTAGCACGAGGATTCTCAGGAAAAGAAGACATAAACTAAGAAGAGATATTTCCAGCCACTGGAAGTGAAGTCACATGACATGCATAATCATGTGTGCAAATGAAAGAAGGCCTTGTACGAGTTCAGAAGACACCCATGGGATAACACATACATGATGAGCTTGATGAAGATCTTAACCTTTGCTACAAGTTTGAAGATGCAAGTCTATACACTAGATGGTCACATAGAATATTAGTAGCATAGGAAGCTACTTGTCACTCCAGTACAGAATGTTTTCAGTGCATAGAGCACAGAAGACAGAGGGAGTACGATGCTTCGCTTCAGAGGGAGTGACTATAGAAGATCCTGAGGTTAGACATGATATGACAGGATGGATAGATTACTGATGACTCTAAGATTTACTAAGAGTAAAGAGGATTCCAACCTTTGCTTCAAGGTTGAAGACGGAAGACCAGTGATACTCCTATTATGTGTCAATGCACTATTGTTCTAGGTATGGAGGTGTGGCAGAGTGTAGATGGAATATTCCTTGGACAAGGGGAGTATGCAGTAGAGATCCTGAAGAGGTTCAGGATGATGGAATGCATGACTACACCTATGGCATCGAACATGAAGCTATTAAGTGATGCTTCATCAGAAACGGTTGATGCTAGGATGTATCTTCAGATGATTGGGTCCTTGATGTACCTGAGACTAGATATTTGCCTTGCTATGAACACATTGAGACATGTTCACTTGATGGTTGCAAAGCATGCAGGGGTACAATTGATTATGGACTCAAGTACGATGGGAATCAAAAGATTAACCTGGAGGGTTATGTTGATTCAGATTGGGTAGGCAGTTCCATCGACAGGAAGAGTACTTCAGGATGTTGCTTCTGTATGGGATCAGGTGTGATCTCTTGCTTTAGCAGGAAGCAATCTTGTGTGGCACTAAGTATAGCTGAAGCAACGTATGTCGCATCTTTTTCAGCTAGTTGTGAGGCAGTATGGCTGCAGAAGATACTGTCTGATATATTTGATCTCTAGTTGGATGCTACTTGTATACATTGTGACAACCAGAGTTGCATGAAGTTGTCAGAGAATCCAGTGTTCCATGACAAGTCGAAGCATATCAAGATCAAGTATCACTATATCAGGGATATGGTGTAGAGAGGAGCAGTGAAGCTCCAGTATGTTGCGACGGAGGAACAGATAGCTGATGTATTGATGAAGCCATTGGCTAGGCTTAATTTCGAGTACTTCAAGGAGAAGCTTGTTGTTCTCTATTTTGAGGTTTCCTCCAAGATAAAGTGATAAGACCCAGAGCCATTCTGACATGGTGAGAGGATTGGTTCCTTCCATGGTTAGATGTAAGGGCTGAGCCATTATTTCATGGTGAGAGGATTGGTTCCTTCCATGTCATATATGAGTGCTGAGATCCATAGCCATTCTGATGAGTAGGTTAGATATAAGGGTTGAGCCATTCTATTCATGGCTAAAGGATTAAGTTCCTCCCATGGCAGATGTGAGAGCTGGCCATTCTGTCAAGTAGGACAGATGTAAGGGCTACCACCATTCTGATGAGTAGGTCAGATGTAAGGGCAGAGCCATTCTGTTCATGGCCAAAGGATTTAGTTCCTTCCATGTCAGATGTGAGTACTGGCCATTATGTCGAGTAGGACATATGTA
Source organism: Pseudotsuga menziesii (assembly GCA_001517045.1). Classification (NCBI taxonomy): domain Eukaryota; kingdom Viridiplantae; phylum Streptophyta; class Pinopsida; order Pinales; family Pinaceae; genus Pseudotsuga; species Pseudotsuga menziesii. The sequence continues at coordinate 149,599 of LPNX010764239.1, forward strand.
AGGGCTACCGCCATTCTAACGAGCAGGTCAGATGTAAGGGCAGAGCCATTTTGTTCATGTCTAAAGGATTTAGTTCCTTCCATGTTAGATGTGAGTGTTGGCCATTTTATCGAGTAGGACAGATCTAAGGGCTACTGCCGCTCTCCAGGAGAGTGGAGGCACCTGGTCCGTTACCAGGTAGCTCAGTCTAGGACTGGGGGCCATTCTGACGAGGGTGTAGGATTCAGTTCCTACCAGGTTAGATGTGAGTGCATGCCCTTCTGACGAGTAGGTCAGATGTAAGTGCTGAAATCTTCCATCACTGTGATAGGATGTGTTCTTGTCTGGATGGGAGTATTTCATCACTGTGGTAGGATGTGTTCTTGTCTGGATGAAAGTGGGAAAATAGTCCATCATTGTGATAGGATGTGTTCTTGTCTGGATGGCAGTCTTCCATCACTGTGATAGGATGTGTTCCTGTCTGGATGGATGTTCCTTTCTGACAAGTAGGTCAGATGTAAGTGCTGGGCCTTTTCACATATGTTAGTGATGTGATGTCCTATCATGCTGGTGAATGTGAGTGCTGGGCCTTTCTAACAAGTAGGTTAGATGTAAGTGTTGGGCGTACCTTTCTGACGAGTAGGTCAGATGTAAGTGCTGGGCGAAGACCTACATGATGGGTAGGCCTACAACCCGCATGAAAAAGGGCTGTCTCTGTAGAACTTCCTGTGACGAGAAGAATCATGAGATAGCACCAGGGATGATCCAGATCGAGTGATGATTGAGATCCAGTGATGATAGCCAGCGATGATCTAGATCAAGTTATGATCCAGATCCAATGATGATGATCCAGCAGTGTTGATCCAAATCAAGTGATGATCCAGATCCAGTCTAGTGATGTTGATCCAGATCGAGAGATGATCCAGATCCAGTGATGATGTTCCATGATGATCCAGATCGAGAGATGATCGAGATCCAGTGATGATGTTCCATGATGATCTAGATCAAGAGATGATCCAGATCTAGTGAAGATGACTTGAAGAATCAGAAGACTCAATATGCAAATGACGAGATGATCTAGTTGATACAGAGAAGAAGAACAGTGCTGAAAATTGTGTCAAAATAATACCTTCCTAGTTAAGAGGGAGTGTTGATGTATTTGTAACTTCAGAATGTATTCATCTATGTATCTTATGTATTGTAACTCGATGTTTATTATAGGATGTTTCTATTATGTATTTGAGTAATGTTGTCATGCCCCGATGTTCCGATCAGGAGGATCAATAATGTAAACAAGTCATGTCAAGTCATTGTTAAAGTCCCCACAGTTTCGGGGCACTAGAGTTATTATACACTCATAGAGATGTAGGCTCTAGTAAGTAATTGTTAAGTTAGGCCGACATGATTGAGTGCACTTCAAGTGAATGAAAGAATATAAATAGAGAGTGAGAACCTCTCTATTTATCATTTGAAACACATCACTCACTCACTCAAGTGTGGTGCATTAGTGAGGAAGGAAATACAGTGGGACTAAACAAGAAGAAGACTACTGCTGTTGGGAGTGCATCTTACTGTTTTGGGATTTTACTGTTTTGGTGCTGATTCTATCTCAGAGGAAGTTGCGGGGTTTTCTCCTTTATGGTTTCCCCAAGGAAAACTCTTTGTGTCTCTTGTCTCTTGTGATGTGCTTATGTTTTATTGCTGTGCTTGTTATTCTCTCAGTGAAAAGATCCTAAGATCATAATGCTAGCTTATATGATGAAAAACTAACAAAATTTATTATGAAACCATTTGCAGAATAAAATAATGTTTTAATTAAATAAAATCTTTCAATACATCATGAACACGCATTATTAGCAAAGATAAACTAGAACTATAGATCACTGTGTTTAATAAATTGAAAAAGATTTAGCATCATTGATAAGCAATCTAGAGTTAAAATCAACATTCATCAAAGAAACTTGACCAATAGACAAAAGAAGACCTGAAAATCACTTTACTGTATAATTAAAAGTCTGTAATAAATTACAAGCTTATCATCAAACAGAGTGTCTTCAATCTCTTCTACTGATTTTTCCTCCTTGGCAGCAACATCTCCCATTCTTTATCTTCAAACAATTGAAAGTCAGAAAACTACAGAGCTTTGAAAGAGAAATATTTTCCAGCTCTGTCGATCTCTTCCCCCCCTTCTCAGAATGATTAGGTCAAATTTATAGCAGTGAAGAACAGTGGGAAAGATAGCATCAAATCCCCATATGTTTGGTTTGTTCAACTATGCAAAAACGATCGGAATAAATTTCTAGAAAATTTACCTCTGTTTGTTCACATTTTTCTCCCAAACTGTTGACATATTTGAAAAATTGTTTATGGATGTGTGTAAATGAGCCCATTTGGGAAGTGGGTTTTCAACTATTTGGGCTAATTCTTCATGGTTTGCTTACAATCCTCAATGCAAAAGCATGACTTCTACAGGTGCGTATTCCATTTTAAACTTCATCCTTCATGGCAACAACAAATTAGGGTTTAGTGTAATATGTATTAACATTGTGAATAGCATGATATATTAAAGTCAATTATATAAATAAATTATTAATACTGTCTTTTAAAAATATATGTAATATAATTTAAACAATAATAATAATCTATGAACAACCAAAGCTAATTAATCTTTGTAAAATATAATACTTTGCTCAATGAAAACATTATTGACTCTTTCCATGGTTTGAAAGTACGTTTTTTTTAGGATTCAATTGAATATAACATAGGCCTTAAAAACTTGTCCTAATATTATAGATTTTCCCAAAAGGACAAATTTTAACAAATATTCAAGGCTAGAAAAATTCATTAGTGCTTTCAAAGTTGATAATTAAATGCATGGTTCCATAATTTGATATACACCCTTTCAAGTCATAAATCAAAATGATTAAAAATAAGTATACAATCAAATTATTCTAACCCGTCAAGGTACTCTTTAAACTTATTGATTCAATGAAGTTCAAATTTGTTACCAAAACTACTGAAACTTCATATGAAATTAGTTAATAAAAATTGAAGCATGTAAATGACTTAAATAGGTTCAAGTAAGGATAAATCACTACACACAATAGTCAGAATCAAATAACAAGATCTTCGAAATCTCCAAGACCAAATCTAGGTGGGGAATGTGAAAGATGACATGTTAAGTTAACTACTGAGATTATGGAACCAACTAAAATGATACAAACCAACTCAAATGAATATAAAACAAATAAATAAAAATGAAAATAATGTGCATTCCACAATCCGCAATCCGCAATACGGGTTGCAGGTTGCGGAAATGCAAATTTAGACAAAAACAAACAAAAAGTGTATGCAATCCGTAATTGTGGGATGCAGGAATGAAAATGCTCCTACAGTTAAACTAACCTTTCTGCAATCCGTAATCCGTAATTCACGAGTTGTGGGTTGTGGAAACACACAACACAATTTATTAACCCAACTACTTTTCGTAATCCACAATTTTTGGGTTTCGGGTTGGGGATGAAAAGTTCAAAAATATTTACAAAGCAATCCCGCATTCTGCAATTGTGGGATTTGGGTTGTGGGAAAGACACATTTTTTTGGGAAAAAATAATTCCTTACCAACTCACAAAAAACACACAAAAATGCATAAACTTTCAAAATGGAAAATGGTTAACTAAATCAATCATGACAAAGACATAGAAACCATGATAAACTGCATGGGAACCCCAAAATGACTAAGGAATTCAAAAATTTCCTTTGCATATAAAAATTGGAGCTCCCATGCTTTAGATAAAACATCCTCAGTGACTGAAATTGGATGTCAAATGACTGCAAAAATGGAAACGATAGCATATAAATATGGTAATAAGGACTGGATACACTTTATGTTCTTCTCCTGGCTCCCTAGGAGATCCAACCATCAACTACAAAGCACTTTATTTTGACGTTTATGAGGCCAAACTGTTACAAACTGATAAAATTACCCAAACCTCCTCTGCAAGTTCCTAAAACTGAAAAATGGGTGCATCAATGGACTCAAAATGTCCAAAAATACTAGGAATGAGTACCCATACACCATATGTCCATAAAAACTAAATGTCCCCGTCCATGTTAGAATAATAATGATAATAACAATAAAGGCCGTAAATCCTGATAATCATGAAAATAAAACAATATTTCATAATAAAAAATCATCTGATGCATGAATATGTCTAATGGACACCGAAATACCACAAATAATCATCATCCACAATCCTCGGCCAAAAATCATCTTGGACCTTTCCACTAACTTGGTCAAACTGGGTCGACCAGGTCAAGAATGATCAAAATGATGACCCAAATGAAAACCCTAATACTACAAAGTACAAAAATGGAAATGCATGCTCAATTATCTATGCTAGTAGTAATATTTTGGTATAAGTGGTTTACATTGGCGATTATAAGCACAATATATATATATATATATATATATACATATAGATACATATACATATGTACATATACATATGTACATATACATATGTACATATACATATGTACATATACATATGTACATATGTATATATGTATACATATATGTATACCTATATGTATATGTATACACACACACACACACACATATATATATCCAAGTAATTAGTTGTTTTGAACAAGAACCTCCAGTGTATACTCATTTATAGATTTGGCCATTTTCACTAGTGAAGGGTGAAGTTGAATAAAACAAGGTAGGGCTATGTGAAATACCTAGTACTTGACACTGCAAGCATCTAGGTTGAAGGAAAGGGGATCCAAACAACAAAAAAGTTGGATTAGGTGCACTATAGGGAATGACAGTGTCTCACAAATGGGTTGAATAATGAGAATGCTCCACTAGACTTTAGAAAAGAACACTTTTAAAGCAATTATTTTCACAACAAGCATACTAGCTAACCTCCAACTAAAGTTTCCCTAGAAAGCCTTCTGAGCTTCTAGGAAAAGGACAAAGACATAACCCTGACAGGTCAGTCTCACCCCTTTTCCATGTAGGGGAAAATGAGCCGTACATTATGCAATGAATGAGTGATCATATTTTGGTCATCAACTCTTTTAAAACATTGTTTTATTAACTAGCCAACTCTAAGATCAGGTGCGTTGAACAACCTTGTTGGCCTCGGATAATGACTCGGTATGACGTCCATTTCCCACCACCATCCATAAATATGATGGAGTGACCACCCTGTTTCCCTTTGGGGAAAAACGACCTCACATCATAGAAAGGATGAGTGCTCATCTCTTGGAAACTGGTTGAATTTATATTTCATTTGCAACAGTGTTTAAAAAAATAACTATTGTTTTGCTGGATAGGAATCCATTTAGAATACACATTTAAGTTCTGATGCCTTAGTGTATAAAGACACTTTTGTGGTAAGAATACTTGTGCTTAATACCTAGAGGAAGACTATCCTTGTAATAATAATCACGCAATCCAACACCAAGACATAATTTAGACATGGAGACCTATTCCAACATAGAGGTGAAGGTGGAGGATATCCTAGATGTCACTAGTCAAGTTACAAATAAGGGTTAAACATAAATAAGGAAAGGAAACATATGGATGAAAACCGTGAAAATGATGCTAAGGATAGAAAGTTGTGTCCTCTAAAGGGAAATAACCAAATCCATACTACAAGTAGGGAGAGACCAATGAGAATACAAAAGAATTTCTTGGACATAGCAACTAGATCTCTTGTACTTTAGATTCCATTAAGAATAATAGAATATCACCAACATACAACCACTGTTAACCAAGTCTCACTACTAAAATAAACAATATAGAAAAACAAATCCATATGTACGAGTCCAAATTCCATATATCACCTGGGTCATATACTTGCTTCCAATCTGAACAATCTAAAGGGAATTGAAACACTGTCGCTGATGTCGCTGATGTACATCATGGGCATTGTCATAGCCCTTCTATGGGTCATGAAAATGGATAATTTAGTCATCAAATACGGGGTCATGAGGCTCAGTCAATGCTTGGAAATAATCAAACTAAATGCTCTAGATCCATTGAAATACGATGATCATCAATTCGAAGCTCATCATATTCTACTCTCAAAGTAAGGGATTGCCTCAAAAATATGCTCAAGAGAAATGGTATCCCAACTACTATATATGTGACAGCAAGGCCCACATAATGGAATTGGAAGAGTTTGTCTCCCATCCCATAGATTATGGGTGAGGAAAACTCTTTTCTTTCAACACATGAGGCCATATTTATAATTTTGTGAGAGATATGGGTGTATGAGACATCAATTGAAGCATTTATGATTGAGTATGAGTGAGGGAGTGTAGTGTCCCCATTTTTTTGATAGCACTAGAAGAATCACTAGGTCATTAGATCCGCATGGATCCTATTGGGAAAACTAAATAAATTAGCTAGGATTAATATTGGTCCATGTCTAATTAGTTTAATTAAATTAAACTAAAGGAAGGTGATAAAAATCATAGTTTGTGAAAAAATTATTAATATTTATTTATTTAATATTTTGATAAGTTGGATATGATTTGGAGGGACCATGAGGGCGCTTAAGAGAGCTTGTGAACCCAATAAGTTGTCATCCACAATAGTAACTAGAAGAAAATAAGGGAAAATCAAGAAATCCACTAAAGAGTTGGATGGAATCCTAAAAGCACGAAACTCAAAAAGAAGAAAGCGTGTAGAAAGGAAGGAAAGTCTGTAAAAGAAGAAAGACTATGAAAACCACGCAAAATCACTAGAAAAGAAGGAGAGCAGAGAAAATCCAGGAAAAACAAGATGTTGCAAAAAGCAGAAAAGCAATCCAAAGAAAAAAGTAAATAAAGCAAGGAAAAACAAGGTAAAATATTTAGATGCTAAAAGCAATCAATGAGGGTGCATTAGTAGGATGGATGGCTAAATTCAATGTATCCAAATATCAATTCATGTTTACTAAAGAGTTGTTTGTGCTCCTATCACAACTTTTGAAATTTTTAGACTGTATTCATAGCTCTAAGCTACTAATACTTGGGATACGTGCCCCTAGTCATAGTCGGTATTGTTGAATGCACAGGTTCAACTCATCATCCAAGCATAGATTATAAACATACATAAACTATCAAGAAGATAAATTATGGATGGAATGTTCATTCCATTATGTTTTTCATCTTCAAAGGTATTTTATACATCATAGGTGTGGTTGGAGTGGTTACACCTGCTCCAATTACTTCTTTAGTTAGGTTACATAACATAAGTAAATGATGACAATTAATGGGGGCCAAAGGGTCCGCTCCAACATATCACCCACCCAGAAAATATGCGTCAACCTCAAAGCGAACAAGTATGTAGAAATAAAATGTGACTGGTGACTCACCAGCATCCATCATCAATATAGGAATAGTCGATCAAAGCCTCACCCTTTAATCATCTTGCTAGAATTCACCTCCATTGGCTCAGAAGTGTGGTCTTTTGGCTCATATTTCCATACCATATGACTACCTTCAAATTCCAAGGTCACACTCCAAGAGATTCTTTTGTATTTTCACACCACAAGACTCGATCAATCCAATTCTTCTTTGAGTCATCATTGTTTCGTTAAGCTATGTTTCTGTCCGGTGTAAAATGTTCTCTCCTTGAATGTGGTTTTCGTCGACTTCTTATGTCGTGGGGATGTCTACAAGAGTGTGTATACTCGATGCATGTTTTGTTGATTATGGCTAGGTCTGACTACTTGTGGTTCTATTGAATTGCCTCGACTTACAAAGTCAGCTAACTAACGACTTACAATATTCAAGGGGATGTCCTGCTTGCAATAAACTCACGTTTCATCCCTCTGAATTCCCAATTTTAAATTAGATTCACATTAATATTGATGACTCATTCGACTTAATATGATCAACAAAATTAATTATTAACCAACCAAAAACACATCGACCAAATATAGTCCTTTGAATATTTCCACTCAGTCAATACCTTCGACCAAATTTAAGATATGCTTTTGTTAATGATTTACAAAACAAGAGCCATGAGGTGACAATGTCCCCGACATTGAAGATAGCTATTATTATAAAATGGAATCTATAAAAATAAGAACATAGATACCTAAGGCCTTGTTTGTTGGTTAATTTGACTATGTAAACTCAAATCAAATATAGTTAATTTCAAGTGAAGCAAAATGTAACACCCCGGTTTTGACCCCGTTGCATTAGATGTATATGATGTATATATATTGTAAATGATCACGGTACGGAGCTAAAGGCCAAGGCCCCACCATTGATCAGTTATGCTATGTTTTAGGATTTAAATTTGTCACCGATTGTATATCGGGGCATGCGGCATACGTTTTGAGTTATCCTCATGTAAATATGCATCTATAATTAAAATGAACACAACCAGCTACGGTCGCGGCAAATAAAATCGAAAAGGGAATGATTTTACCAAGGATAAGGATGTGTGGGAATTTTTCAAACCTTGGCTAATGGGGGAAAATAACCATGTGTCTCTTCCCTTTTGTTTTATTCCAACCACCTTCATTAAGAATGGTTGCTGGTGGTTTAGGCAGTTATGATCTTTGGGGAGTGGGGTGGCAGGACTGTCAGTCCTCACCCACACGCACACTCTACCCACGATTTTGATGTTCATACCTCATGTAGACATTCTTCTTACCTCCACGAGTTTCTGAACATCCACGCACTTCCAATTCCCGTCCTTCCTGTTCTTTGTTCATCCATGGACAAAAATAGAGTTGTTTCTCCTCATGCAGGACCACCATTATCTGTTCATTCCTCACAGGGTCAGATTGTTTTCCACGCATAGGATTCTGTCTTGTTTTGGTCTCACACACAGCAAGCTGGGAGCCGTTTTGCCACTATCACCCACGATTTCCTTTAGGAATTCATTTTCACGTTTAAGAACGGGGTGGGGTCTGTGTAATTTCCTTTTTCCGCTTGCTTCATTGCCCTGGACGGATTTCTGATTTTCCCCCTATTGTAATTGTGTTTGCTATAATTCGCTTGGGAGTCATTTTGGCCATGATAGGGCCAATAATGACTCAGGAATCATTTCCCTGTTAGGCCGTGACAACTGATTTGATTGCATGTGTGTGCAATGGTTGATCCTAAGATCCTAAGATCATAATGCTAGCTTATATGATGAAAAACTAACAAAAGTTATTGTGAAACCATTTGCAGAATAAAATAATGTTTTAATTAAATAAAATCTTTCAATACATCATGAACACGCATTATTAGCAAAGATAAACTAGAACTATAGATCATTGTGTTTAATAAATTGAAAAATATTTAGCATCATTGATAAGCAATCTAGAGTTAAAATCAACATTCATCAAAGAAACTTGACCAATAGACAAAAGAAGACCTGAAAATCACTTTACTGTATAATTAAAAGTCTGTAATAAATTACAAGCTTATCATCAAACAGAGTGTCTTCAATCTCTTCTACTGATTTTTCCTCCTTGGCAGCAACATCTCCCAGTCTTTATCTTCAAACAATTGAAAGTCAAAAAACTACAGAGCTTTGAAAGAGAAATATTTTCCAGCTCTGTCGAGCTCTTCCCCCCCTTCTCAGAATGATGAGGTCAAATTTATAGTAGTGAAGAACAGTGGGAAAGATAGCATCAAATCCCCATATGTTTGGTTTGTTCAACTATGCAAAAACGATCGGAATAAATTTCTAGAAAATTTACCTCTGTTTGTTCACATTTTTCTCCCAAACTGTTGACATATTTGAAAAATTGTTTATGGATGTGTGTAAATGAGCCCATTTGGGAAGTGGGTTTTCAACTATTTGGGCTAATTCTTCATGGTTTGCTTACAATCCTCAATGCAAAAACATGACTTCTACAGGTGCGTATTCCATTTTAAACTTCATCCTTCATGGCAACAACAAATTAGGTTTTAGTGTAATATGTATTAACATTGTGAATAGCATGATATATTAAAGTCAATTATATAAATAAATTATTAATATTGTCTTTTAAAAATATATGTAATATAATTTAAACAATAATAATAATCTATGAACAACCAAAGCTAATTAATCTTTGTAAAATATAATACTTTGCTCAATGAAAACATTATTGACTCTTTCCATGGTTTGAATGTACATTTTTTTTAGGATTCAATTGAATATAACATAGGCCTTAAAAACTTGTCCTAATATTATAGATTTTCCCAAAAGGACAAATTTTAACAAATATTCAAAGCTAGAAAAATTCATTAGTTCTTTCATAATGCTAGCTTATATGATGAAAAACTAACAAAATTTATTGTTAGTTTTTCATCATATAACTGGAACCTCTTCATTGTTGTAAGAGTCCAACTCATTTTCTTCCAGTACCAGGGAGATCCTATACTTCCAGGATCGGAAGTTATCAGCTTCCTCAAGCTTTTCATCAAGATTGGTATGGTAAGACATCTTAACTGAGAACCTCAAATGGAAATACAAAAATTTAGATCTTACCAGGTTAATATGTTGGATTTGGATCTGGAGTTGAATTTCTGTAGAGCTAGTTCAGGAGCATATTAGGGTTTGACTTTCCTAGATTTTTTTCCAACCAAAAACTTTGATCTTGATCTCTAAACTTTGATTTTGAGGAGGATATCAAGCCAGGCCTCGGGTCACTCAAAAATTCCACTTCTGTGGAAAGGCCTAATTTATGGTAGTAATGTGGGGTAAAAAACTAAAAATGCTTAGAATCAGATTTTGCTTCGACAAAAAGATGCGCCCTAGAGAGGAGAGTCATCCCAACCTTCTTTTGCTGAAAATATGTGGAGAGAGATCCAAAAAGTAGGAAGCCCTAGTTTTCACAGCTACACAGTGTCTTCTTCTCGGGTTAGCTCTGATACAATGGTATATTTTTATCATTCAAGCTAGCATTATCTTAGGATCTTTAACTGAAAGAATAACAAGCATAGAAATCAAACATAAGAGACAATGGACACAAAGATTTTTCTCAGGGAAACCATAAAGGAGAAAACCCTGCAACTTCCTCAGAGATAGAATCAACACCAAAAGCAAAACCCCAAAATAGTAAGATGATCTCCCAACAGCAGTAGTCTCTCTCTTTCTTGTGCCGGCTACTTCTTCTCTCTCAGTTATGCACTACAACTGAGTGTGAGTGAATGTGTGATAAATAGAGAGGCTCACTCTATATTTATACTAATTCTTGACTTGACAATGACTCACTAGGGATGAATTCTCTAGGAGAGTCTAATAACCCTAGGGCCCCACAACTGCAGGGAATTTAACCCTTGATCAATCATGATGGTTACCCACAATGACTTTACATGACTTGTTTACATTATTGAATCTCTCGATAGGAACATCAGGGTATGACATGACTCAATTACATTACAGATACTTCCTGGAATAAACATCGGGATACAATACATAAAATATACAAGTGAATACATTCTGAAGTTACAATTACATCAACAATATGAAGTTTATATTAATGACTTGAGATGAGCATTAAATGAACTTTAGTGATAAAAGTTTACTTTAAGTAAAAATTTAAAAAGTGAGTGAATTAAATTTTAATTTGTGGAGAAAATTGATTTGATCACCACTCATCTAATATAATATGGGCCCTTGGATTAGATGAATTTTCACTCACCCAACCATTTTTACCTAATAGGAAATTTTCCATGTGAAAGGCACAAGTTCATTTTTTTTAAGAGAGAGTTGATCTTAGTGAAGAAGAAAAACACAACAATAGAAGTTTTTTTTCTATGGCATGGATTTCAAGGTGAAAGGACAACAATGAAATGGAAACAAATTTCAAGGAAGAAATTATGAGCATTAATTGCATCCATACAGTATAGTTTGTACTGTACCTTTTCAGTCCGTATAGGGAACGATTTTCGAGGAAATAAAGTGGGCATGAATACCGAGGCATAAATTCTCTACTTCTGTGGGCACACTTTTTGAGGCAGGGATCGTACTTTCTGTCTATACAATGTTTGCATAGTCGACCTGTAGTAGCATTTGTTTTGAGGAGGTTGCAGACATGAATTTCTGAGTTTTATTTTTCTGAAGTGGGCACGATTTTCGAGGCTAATTTTAATCGTTTGCTTGAGATAAGTTGTGACTAAAAAAAATTTCTTTCTACTTTATTGTTGGAAAATAAATAAATAATTTCTCTCTCACAGGTTTTTCCTGGAGGTTGAAGTTTTTCCTGGGTCATTTGACTAAAAATTATTGAGTCTGATTTTTTATTTGTGAATGTGTTTTTTAATTGATGCTCATTAAATTTGTAATTTTTTTCTTGTGTTTCATTCATATGTTTTTTATGAGAAAAGACTTAATTTGCAGCTGAGAGTAATTTGGGTTGGGCATTAAACACTGATGAAACTGGTGGTTGAAACCAGGTTGGGGGAATGAGAAATTTTTTACACCCCATGCATCAGGAATATCCGAAACTAGGACATTCATGGGAAGTTCAATATTCGAGCCTTTAACTAGTTTTACTCACAAATTTTCAGTTACTCCTAAACTTCAACTAGATAATAATCCATCCCACATACACTTCCAAAGGAGCTGGTAACATCAAGCTCTAATTTCTCCATGACTCTAATGGGAATCACATTTACCTCCACACTAGAATCAAACATACAATTGTACAATATTATACAATTTTCCTCCAATTGTATAAATAAAGGGGGATATCCATCAAGTCTTATGCTTGACACACTCTGAATCATGATGGGTTTTTCTTTTGGTTTCATTGATATTTTATTTGGTGGAACTCCTAAATAGCCTGTATCTCTCTTATGCATCAAAGGAAACTTCAATATTTCAAAGAATTGGATCAACATACTAAGTTTTGAAAGAAAAATGGAAACATCAATATTTAATCCGTAAGGGTTTCAATCATCCTTCTCTTATCTTTCTATGCTAAGGAGTTTCATGACATCATGTTTAATAGGAGGGATTTTAATCATCTCTTTAAAAGGAACCGTCGTATGGGAACTTGATAATTTACCATGCACATTATTCTAAAAAATCCCTTCATCTTATTTATTTGTTATTAGATAAGACATTGTTGTGTCAAGGCCATGATAATTCTTGCACATAATAGATTTTGGATGTCCAAAATTATGCAAAGGAATGGTTTTAGGGACATTCTTCTAAGTTTCGGGAAGATTTTTATTCTTTTGAGGGTTGACTCTATCTTTTTGAGATATTCCCAAAGATTTCCTTTTGGACAAAATTTATTACGAGTAATTTTATGAGTTGTATGATCATCATAGGGATTTGGATGAGTAGGTTGGTTTTAATTGGCTTGTTATTTGAATCCTTCGTATGACTTGAGTTTGAAAGGTCCATTTGATCACACATATTATTCGTCATGTTTTGGAGATGTTCATCTCGTTTTGTATTTTCTTCTTATTATTATTGGACTATGACCACCATGTTACTAACAAGTTGGCATATAGAGTACATCATTTTCACAGTTGCCTCATACATGCCATCATCTTGATAATGAGCATCCATGGTAGTAAGAAAAAGGGTATATGGTCACTCCTTAGTGGAGTCTCCAGGTGAGATACGAAATGAAATCACCAAAATATATGTCGTTGGGAAAGATGCGAGACAGAAACAATTTTTTGGGAACTCTATATACTCATTAATTACATGAAAAAGAGAGTGTTCAATATTTAATTGTCAACCTAGGGCAGTTTGTTATTTCAAAGGAAATTAACAAAGTATATCGATACAAATTTTCAGTAGTTGATAAGTAAAAGGAAAGTCACTCAATTCTAATTACTGCTCAGCTAACGTAGCTCCATGTAAGAAACCAAAATAACATTACCCATCTAAGAATTGAAAATAACTTCTCTTTCCTATCATACAAATCTTAAGGTTTATGATCTAGGAAAAATCCACCTAGAATTAATTTTGTAGAAAATGGAAGTCTAATTTACCAAATCAGAAAGATCTCTACTCATTAATCAAGCAACAAATTCATGAAAGAAAAGGGCATATCTAATCAGACAAAATATAGAAAGATAAATAACACACATAACATAGGAGCTGAGCAAGTCTGTAACAGCTACTAATACACTTCTGCATAAAAGGAAAGATTAATTGCATAGTCGACTTTCACAGCAAACCACCTACATCAAGCCAAAGGAAAACCAAATAATGAAATCAATGAATAAATGCAGTTGTAGCTAACCATAAATATATATCAATCTAAAATTCCACACGAAAAAAAATACTAATGCATCTAAACTACTAACAACTCTATTAGAAGGTGGGCCTTGGCGTTCAAACATAAATGCCGTCGAAAGCTCACAAATTCTACAATAGAGAAATACTGAGAATTGTCATTCCTTTATTAAATTGATAATTGAAGTTACAGTTACAGTCACTTTGCTATATCTCTTACATTTTGTGAACCCTTGGCTCTCCTTGCTTGCACATACTTATACAAGAGTAAAACTATTATGTTACATAATTTTTGGTAAGCGATGAAGATCATCGATCTTCAGGCTGTCGAATCATCAAGGCAGTTACAACTAACAATCCCTTGCATAAAATTGGCTTAGGAATAAATACAAATTTTCTTTGAGCTATTCCACGAACTGACATGCCCAACGGAATGTGGAATCTTCTCAGGGAGTTTCAGTTGTAGTTGTGAAGGAGTATCTAAGATTCCTTCATCATTAATGTTGGCCAAGCCATCGAGCAGATAGAGGATTCCAAGCATGCCTAAATTTAGGATATGACGAGTTGTTGCAGTTGTGCCACCTGGTGATATGAATCCTTCCTTCAAATCATTAAAAGATCAACACATGTGCAAGGTAAAATTCATAATTGTAAGTAAAACCAAGAATAAAATGAAATAATAATAATGATTTCTACCTAAAAATTTCATGCTTGTTTGTATGAGAAAGATAAATATTCAACTGTAAAATGGAGACAAAAATAGGGAGGAAGGATGAAACAACGTAGGGTGAAAAGGGGTAAATTCAAGACCCAACACAAGTGAATGTACAATTACACAAGGAGAAATTGATTCACTAAATTTAATATGAATGTGATACAATTCGAAATATAAGAATGAATTACTACTCATAAACACTAGTGCTAACCCTTTACCTCCCTGGAAACAATGCCAAAACATGCTATCACAAAACATGTAGCTACCAACTAAAGGTATCCTATCTAGGACAATAAAGGTGAGGTAGTTGGCTAGTGACAACACACGGGCCTCATCCACTAAAATATGAAAGGTAGTTTTCACACCCGACAAGATCTTGTCAGTTTAGATTAATCCTTAGAATGATCAAGGGGGGGACCCTACTAGTCTATGAGGGCTAGCGCACCTACTCAAGACAGTACAAGGGTAAAATAAAATGGATACAAAAGATGAATAATGAGAAATTTGATCTATATCTAGAAATATAGAAGTGGTAGGTGAAGTTAAGGACAAGTTGAGAGGGCTTAAAATAATGGGGAGTTTCCCAACTTGAAAAGAAATGTACCAAAAAGAGTTTAATATTATAGATCTAGATAGATCTATTCTAAAGGATAAATACCCTAATTAGATCTACCTAGGGTTTATGCAATAATGGAAGATGTTGACCAAAGAGAGTATAACAGGAGATGATATGGATAGCTATATATATCCTTGAATGATAGATCTATTGATTTAGAGTGGTTTCAAGCATACCCAAATGATAAATATGAATAAATTGACCACAAGCCCATGGAGGGCACCCACCTAGAGGAGACTAGTGCTAGATCCAAGGGTAAATGGAGTTGAATTAAATCTAGACTTTATATCTAGGGTTTATTTAATTATTACTAAGTGGGGTATGATGGAATTCATCAAATAAGCACCCGATCTATCAGATCTACAAAATGAGGGTTTTAACAATTAGGGTTTTATGTGACAATGGGATAAAAATATGGAAAGCAATACTAACCTTGTAGATCGTACCTGGATATACTTGTGGCCACCTCACTCATCAATGATCCTTCCACTTAGTTACAATTCTAAGCAAGATCCAATAGCTCCATTGTAAAACATGTTGCTCCAAAGATGAAATGTGCCCCCTCCACCTGTCAATCCGATCTACCTGAAAGTGAGATTTGATTAAAAAATACAAAAGAAATATGTAAGTCATCTAAATGAGAAAAAATCAATGCATAAAACACAATTGGTCACTCCCTGAAAAATGAAACAATTTTCTCGAAAGATGATGTAAGACCTCTTCACAATCTCCTCCAAGTAAGGGGCTACCCTACAAAATAAGAATACAACCTCCACAAAATAGATATCAAGTTGTTGATGCATTAGTTGTGTAGGTGCTGGAAAGTTGTCCAAGGAAAACAACAGAGGATGAAAACCCAATCAAAGATTTCAGATAATCCTACGCAAGTATTACCCTCTCCTTGAGCTGTTTTGTGTGGTTAACAACCACTGATACAAAGGCCTCCGCTTGCACTTATGAGTATTTGATCCTGAAAGGATTTGTCTTCCTATGAAAGAAAAGAAGATATTGTATGTCTACAAAACAACAGATCTACCTAGAAGGAAATCTAAGCTAAGTTAGGACTATTTAAGAACGTGTCTTATGTATGTGCAGGTCAATTTGATGTAGAAATAGATAAGTGCATTTATCAATTTCACAGAAATGTTAAAATATTAATTACGTGTTTTCCCAAGTTACTATTAATCAATTGAAATTAATCAACATCAGATTGAGGGTTACATGCATTTAAGATCAACGTGTACCTGATATGTTAATTGAAAAATTAACATCAATTAAACTTTACTATGAAACAATTTGGAGAAATAAACAATGTTTTAATTGAATAAACTCTTTCAAAACATCATGAACACACACATCGTTAGCAAATATAAACCAGGACTACAGATCATTGTGTTTAATAAATTGCAAAAGATTTAACAACATTGATAAATAATCTGGAGTTAAAATCAACATTCATTAAATAAACTTGATCAATAGACAAAAGAAGATCCAAAAATAACTTTACTATATAATTGAAAGTATGCAATAAATTACAAGCTTAGCATCAAACAGAGTGTCTTCAGTCTCTTTTGCTGATTTTTCCTCTTTGGCAGTAGGGTCTCCCATTCTCTATCTTCAAACAATTGAAAGTTAGAAAATTACAGAGCTCTGGAAGATAAATATTTTTGAGATCCATCGAGTGTTTCCCCCCCCTTCTTAGAATGCTGAGGTTGAATTTATAGCAGTGAAGAGCAGTGGGAAGGATAGCATCAAATCCCCAGATGTCTGGTTCATTCAACTATGCAAAAATGGTTGGAATAAATTTTTGGAGAATTCACCTCTGTTCGGTCATGTTTTCCTCCCAAACTATTTACATATTTGAAAAAATATTTGCAAATAAGGGTAAATGAGCCCATTTAGGAAGTGGGTTTTCAACCGTTTGATCTAGTTCCTCACGGTTTTCTCACAGTCCTCCATGTAAAAACATGACTTATATAGGTGCATGATCCATTTTTAAAATTCATCCTTCACGACAAAAACAAATTAGGGTTTCGTGAAATATTATGCTTTAAAATTGTGAATAGCATGATATATTAAATTCAATTATATAAATAAATTATTAATATTTTCTTTTAAAATTATATGTAATATAATTTAAACAATAATAATAATCTATGAACAAGCGAAGCTAATTAATCTTTGTAAAATATAATACTTTGCTTAATGAAAAAGTTATTGAATTTTTCCATGGTTTGAAAGTACGGTTTCTTAGGATTCAATTGAATATAACATTGGGCTTAAAAAATTGTCCTAAGATTATAGATTTTTCGAAAAGGACAAATTTTAACAAATATTCAAGGATAGTAAAAGTCATTAGTCCTTTCAAAGTTGAGAATTAAATGCATGGTTCCATCATTTGATATACACCCTTTCAAGTCCTAAATCAAAATTATTAAAGATAAGTATACAATCAAATTATTCTAACCCGTCAAGATACTCTTTAAACTTATTGATTCAATGAAGTTCAAATTTGTTTCCAAGACTACCAAAACATCATATGAACTTAATTAGTCAAAATTGAAGCATGTAAATGACTCAAAGAGATTCAAATAAGGATACAAAATCATTACACATAATAGTTGGAATCAAATGACAAGATCTTTGAAATCTCCAAAAACTAATAAAATAAATCAGCTAATGCAGTAAAGACCAAATCTAGGTGGGGAATGTGAAAGATGACTATTGTACAAAACAATACACCCTTGTAACCTAGGGTCTGGGGTTACCAACTTACTATTAGACTTGCGAACAATCATCTTTTACAGAAAATGAAATGAGAATAGGAAGAGAGTTTGGATTACCCAGTTTATGATGGTTGATCCAAGCTTGGTCTTCTCTCGCTTCAATATTCTCCAAAGATTCTAGGGATGCTTCTATTCACCTGCAAGAGCCAATTCTTCAAGAAATACCTCATACATATATATATCAGAGGTTAGATGAAACACATGTTAATAATATAAACAACATCATTCATTAACCAATATACATGAGAAAAGCACAATACAAATATTGGAAGAAGAATTCTCTTTATTAACAAACTGTGAACAAGTAAGAATACAACCCAGCTTCTGACACAAGGACTCCTCAGCAACCAAGGAATATGAGTTTTTCTGCTCCTAGACTCTGAAGGTATACCACCAACATAAATTTTCTCTTCTAGAATTGATTGATTAACCCCATCCCAAGGCCTCTATTTATACATTGGGAAATAGAGTGATTTCGAAGGTTAGGATGGTTGAGACAGTTGGGATAGTTATGGATTAAGGCCCAAATAATCTTCTATAATCACGATTTATTTTTTTAATGTTGAATTAAGGTACACACGAGTGTTTATATAGGAAAGGCATGTATGACATGCTTGTTTGTTAAAGGGAAATCACGTATGCAATGTACATGTGGGTTGCAATGCACATAGTCGTGTGTGACATGCGAGTTGCAATGCACATAGTCATGTGTGCAACTAAAAACTCAGAATAAAAATATATCATGCTGGTCTGGAGATCATGCATCAATGGTCATGCACATCTATATTGTTTTGTCTACTTCAATCCTAATTTTCCTTTTGTGTACTGACGTAATGAATGTCAGCACTCGGACAGAGAAGTGCCATTTTGGATGATAACATATGCCCCCTAATGTGTGAGGTCAGAGGAAAGCAATGGTCGAAATACATTACAATCTTTATCTTGGAGAACTCAAAAGTCCAAGGAAACATAGGAATTACCTGAAACAAATACATATCAATCTCATATACAAAATCATATATGAGGATGCCATGTTCAATATACTGGAACACTAGCTCCTTTACTATATTTGATTACATCATATGATACGAGTACAAGACCACATATATTACAAAGGTGGATCGAAGCCACAATATACAATGATGAGTCTTCAAAATATGGAAGCTGTGTAACTGATCATAACATAATCTTATCCAACTTAGGTTATAAATATGAACCTAAGGTCTTCATCGAAATCCAAGGGAACTAGTACAATCCTTACCATGTGAATAGATGTGTTGATGTCGAACATGGAAAGAACTCAACATATTGTCAATCAATAGGTGAAACTGACAAACTAAAGCAAAGGAGTTCATAAATAATGATAGTGAAACCTAAGTTACTATCATCTAAACTATAGGTATTTATCTTTAGGAAGTGCTGATGAGAAACCATATTGTGATGAGGAAAAAAATAGATCCTCCAACGGATCACAAGAGTGACTAGGAACTGGATACAGGAAGGTAGAAACAAGTGATGCTTAGATATGATAATGATGGAATCACGATAATAATTAGATGCAAGGATAAATCATTAAACAATGAGCACAAAAAAGAGATGACCCAATGAATATTTTAACTTTGCAGATAGGACAACTAAACTTATATATCACGTAGGAGACATGATCAAAATCCCCATGTATAAAGGACAAGTGGAGGAGTAAGAAACTCGAAGTAACAGCTGAGATGAAAGTGTACACTGAGACATGAGTATCAGAAAGTTCATAGAGTACTATGTTCAGGGAGGACATGCTGCCACCGTCTGTAACCCAAAAAGAATACTTCTTCCTTATCTTTCCTGTTAAATTTTAACAAGTCTAGGAAAGTCAACTCGAGTCTCTCTTCATTTTTGACAAGATTAAAGAGGGGAGAGAATAATGCTTGATAATGTCATTGATTCATGGATTTTACAAGCCCGAACTAATACATGCTCATTGGTGTTTTCATGTTTAGAGAGTATGAAAACTCCGAAGAAGACTCCAGGGGGGTGTTTTTTCATCCAATTTAGTCTCCTGAGGATGAAAAAGTATAAAACATACCACAAAAGAACTGTCCTAGCTTCCGAAGAAGTAAGGCACACCTTTTTCGTACTTAGTCAGAAAGGTCCAAAAAAGGTTAAATTACCACCTACCCAACGCCCCTTCAAAAGAAGCTTATAGCTTGAGTTTTACGAGTGTGAAGGAAAGAAAGATCACTCAGAAAGATCCGTTTGGTTACGAGAAATGGGGCTTACAACAATAAACTCAATTCTTTGTTATTTAGTGTTTAATGAGCATGACAAAGGCATAAAGTACACTCAAAATATTTTTCATGTTTAGGTCCAGAGCACGAAAAAGAGAAAAATAAGCTCATACCGGGCGTTCCTTTTCTGTAAATTTAGTCCCTCAAGTACAAAAAAGCGATAAACCTATACCTAAGAATACTATTCTCAATCCTATAGAAAAGAGAGTGTTCCTTTTTCATATTATTCCACATGGTCTGAAAAAGCGATAACCTACCACCAATATGGATGCCCATTCACATATTCTTAATGAGCCTAAATGGACAAGTTTACTTGGAAGACAAGTGTATTTTTAGGAGTTAGACCTGGGCCTAAAGAAACTCCATAAGGGTGGGGAGCCTTATAAAGGGGATAGCTTGTAAAAGGAGACCAAAATGAGGATCAATTTGACATGAAAAATAGCGAAGAAGGCTCCCCTGAACCTATGACAAATGCGGCATGAGTACCAAAAGACAAAAATGTGTTCTAAACTAAGGTACTCATGGAAGGAAGGCCATATCCATGGAAGAAAAATGGTATAGAATAGGTAATAATGGTTAAAAACCATAGTTTGTGGTCAAAGTAGTGATCCTAGGGTTAAAACAAATTAGGTATATATGCAAAAATGCATATGAATGGCCAAAAGCATATCCTATATGAGTGAATAACGACTTTAAATGACCTTTGACCTGTTGCGTTAGGAAAAAGGACATGGAATTAGTTTTATTTATAACACAATTTTTGAAACTATAAGTTAAAAACCCACATTTTGAAATTATTTCTAGAAATAAAAAATACCTTTTCATGTTTTTACCCAATATAGGCAATTTTTACCTCTGACTTCAATCACTCGGTGTGGACAAAACAGTGGATGATTTTTGATTCCGCAAGTGCCAGGTAAGCTAGCTATTCATTCTCTTCCATTTCAACCGTTTACATTTTCAATTTTATGCAAATCTAGATGTTTTAAGCTTGTCTTAAGGGGGTCACATAGTACACGTGGGTAGGCGACTTACACAGTCGTATACACATGTTTTACATGTGACCTGCTTGAAGGAAACCCGTGTGTCATACACAACCTATCTAAAAGACAATCACATGTACTACGCGACATAGGAAAAATAAAAAGGGGCCAAAATTTAAATAATTTTCATGGATTCTAATATTAAATCTTGGTCTAATGGATAGGTTTAACCATGCTGTTAGAGTGGAGGAAGCGGGAACATGAAGATATGGACCATGTCACACTCCAAAGTGCCCCCACTATGAAAGTGTTGCAGAAAAGTGGGCTATTGAAGTTCTTTTGTACTTCACCTATGCGGTCCAGTGCCCGTTTGCTATAGTTTTTCATTAGCTATTGGGACCATGAACTTGGGGCCTTTGACCTTCAAGGTGAAATCTTGGAAGTGACACTAGAAGACATATACTTCATTATTTTTTTGTCTCAACAAGGAACACTTGGAAACCTTGAGGGTACTGGCAGGGGCAGTGATCCCATGAGTGTTCAGGATTACATAAACACTTACTGTGTGCCCAAGAGTAAAAAAAAGGGATCATGCATCCCTATTATACATAGTAGTAACTTCCCACTGCATGTGCTGGTAAGTAATATAATGAGGGTTGCAGGATCATCATTGCTTGATATTGCTACTTGGAACCAGATGAGGATTGTTGTAGAGTTCCTATAGTGAACTTTGTTTGATTCGTGCTCGGGAGTAATCGTGATAATGAAAAAACAACTCTCTGACTGCAAGAGAGGCCGATAGAAGAATTTTGGATATTCCAGTGTATTAATGGCCTTCTTTTTTGAGAGAGTTCCTGCAATCAGCCATGTGGTACCACTTATAGCCTTCCCTTCTCATTGACCTAGACTGATAGGTGGGAAGAGATTTTCCTCGGCCAGGCAGTGGTGGGTCAGTTCAGAGCATGTATGACGATGATTTCTACTTGTAGTGGGGGTGGCAGTTTCCAGCACTAGAGTAGTTTCCATATGCTAGTTTCTAATTTCAAGGTGACAACGATCTCGCCCTCCTTCCTGAAAGAGTATGGGGAGTGCTAGGTATTTTAGTTTTTGTAAGTTTTTAAATTTTTATGAATTTTTTTATCATAAAGATATATACATATGTATAATATTTTTTAATCCATTTAATGTTTAAAATGCAGATCTTGGGTCGGCCCTCCCTGATGGGCATCCCAGGATGTATGTACGACTGGTGGTAGGGGAAGATCAGGGTTTGATCAGGGTACTCAAGGGGAAGCTGGCTAGGATTACCCAAATATTCCCAACAATACACATTGAGTATATTCCTACCATCATGGAGGAACTTGTCATAATTCCACCCACATAGATATGCATTATGAGAAGGGTAGCGATGCCTCTACATAGAAGCCGCGGAGGCTGATGCAGCTGAAGAAGCTGAGGAGACTGGTGATCAGGGTGATCACGATGACCAAGGTGGTCAAGATTATATCTAGGGTCATTTTATGCATTGCGATCCAAATTTTGTATATTTTTGTATATTATACATTTATGGTTGGATCTAAGGATTAAAAAATTGACCTATCTTATGGACATATATTCTCTCTCACACACACACACATGTATATATTGTCGGTTTATTTACATGTGTTCATAATTTATCTGTTATGTATTTTTATGAAATGTGTGTTAAGTGCCAATCTAAGATATAGTTCGCATATGCATCAGTTAATGAATTTTGATTTCTTGGAATATGATTGAATGAAATAAAATCAAAATTTCTTTCCAATAATCTGACTTGGAAAAACTGATATAACAAGATAGTGTTTCACACCTGATAAGCTCGATTGAGCTAGGAAACCACCAGTTGAGAGTCAAGTCTGACTTCCAACTAAGTGATTCCACATGAGAAGGCATCCCATAAAAGCTCAATGACGGTACTATACTCGACCACATTATTGGTAGTAGGACCTAGGTAAGTGCCTCCAGAGGCAACTAGCTATCCCGAGGGTGAGTAAATAACCCATGCGGCAGAAGCCAGGTTTCAAGTGTGACAACTAACACCATTTGCAAAACATCTGAACTCAGAAGGCATCTATAACAACCAACAAATGATATAAGAACACTATCCGGCTAACTATTGTACATAAAGTTACATACAATAAAATACAAGAACAAATGCTAAGCCTAAGCATCGTACTTTTATAGGTACAGCCCATTTCTATGCTTTGGCAGCTTATTCCCTTCAAAATCAATTAATTTATATGCCCCTTTATTCAAAACTTTGGACATGAAATAGGGTCCTAACCACATAGACTTGAATTTCCCTACCCTGAGGGGTTCTTTGTCCTGATCCTAGAGCAAGACAAGCTCCCCTTCAGAAAAAATATTAGGTTTGACCGATTTATCATATTGATTTTTAACCCTATTTTTATGATTTTCATTTTTTGTCAATGCATCTCTACATTGTTCATCTAGATGTTCTAAATCTAGCAAAATTTCTTCTAGTTCAGTCGTGTCAGGTAACACATGAATGGCAATTTTTAATCATGGGATTTCACATTCAATCGGAGTTACTGCTTCCACCCCGTGAATGAGTTGGAAAGGTGAGAACCCCATGGATGTTTTCACATTGGTTCGATAAGCCCAAAGTGCAGGATACATCATGATGTGCCAATTTGACCGGTCTACATTGATAGTACACTTGAGAATAGTCTTAAAGGTCTTATTGACTGCCTCAACTTGACCATTCACTTGTGGGTAGAAATAAGACTATTGTTCTTGTTTAAACCCTAACATAGTAGCCAATTTAGTCATCATCTTTTTTTGGAAATGACTTCCATGGTCAGTTACAATCTCTTTTGGAATACCAAAATGTGCGATAATCTGGTTGAAAACGAAAAAAGCTACAGTTTCCCTACCAGCCCTAAAGGTAGGCATTTCCTCTGCCCACTATGTAAAGTAATCCACAATGAGAATGATGTATTTGTTCCCCCGAGCTGAGACTGGGTTGCGTGTCACATAATCTATCCCCCACTTGGTGAAGGGTCCCACTACGATGACAAGAAACAATGGAGTAGGATGCGACTACATCTTTCTGGTATAAATATGACAAGGATGACATCGCTTCATGGCTTCCACACAATATTTAAAGATTGTGGGCCAGAAATAACCGACACGCAAAATATTATGGGCCATTTCTAACCCAGATAAATAACCCCCACATGCTCTGCTATGGGAATCATTTAGGACACTCTCAACCTCTTCGTGGGTGAGGCACCAATGTAAAACAAAGTATACCCCTCTACGGTATAAAGTATCTGCGATGATAAGGTAGTTTTTCGCATGCACACATAGTTTGCATCATTCTTCCCATGAAAAGGTTTCAGGACACTTCAAAGTCTGGAGATAGACAATTATATCTCCATATCAAGGTTCAGAGGTGGAAATCAGAAAAATGTGCTCATCTGGAAATGAGTCTTCTTCAATTACAAGATCTTCTTCTACTGGAAATTCTACAATAATCTCTTCAAAAACTAAGGATTTTTTCGATTTGACAAATTGAAAATACAATTCAAACTTCAGGAGAATGACTATCCATTTGTTGAATTTTCCTCCAACTATGCATTTGAACAAGATATACTGGAAAGGATTGACATCTGCCACTACTATTGTAGTCCTTAGTAAGATGTAGTGATGTAACCTCTGCACAACATACACAGATGCTAAAGCCAAATTTTCAATGTGGGAGTACCGAAGTTTAGGGCCAGCTAAAGCACGACTAAGGTAATAGACGACATGCTCTTGGAGCTTGTCATATTCCTGGACCAACATCACCCAAATGGTCGACTCAGATGCATCCAGATACAATATAAAATCACGACAGTAATCTGGCGTATGCAACAAAGGAGTTGACAACAAATCTTTCTTTAATGCCTCGAACGCAAGTTGTGCGGTTTCATCCCATACAAATGGGGTGTCCTACTTCAACAAACGCATGAAACCTTTGGTGATCTTGGCATAATTCATGATAAAATGTTGAATAAAGTTAGACTTTCCTTGCGGGCTCTGAAGTTTCCTAATGGAACAAGGAGGAGGAATATTTACAATGGCCTCAACTTTCGAAGGATCCACCTGAATACCTTTGTTAGAAACTATGAACCTAAGCAGCCTACCTAACTCAACACATAAAACACACTTATGGGGATTCAAGCATATTTTTTAATGCCCACATCGTTCAAAAATTAAGCGCAAGTGATCTGGATGATCGATCCTCTTACGAGAATGCACAGGAAGATCATCTAGGTAGGGTTCGAAAATAGTTTTGATGTCATGGAAGGAAAAATTCATTTTCCGTTAAAAGGTAGCGTCTGCATTTTTCAATCCAAAAGGAATTTTATTATCCATGAATGTACCCTAAGGACAAATGAAATCCATTTTATGTTGGTCCTCCGGCTTGGTTTGAATCTGATTGTACCCAAAAAACCATTCATAAACGAAAAAACCTCACTCCCCACACATGCATCAATGATTTGATCTATGAATGGTGTGGGGTAGTTATCCTTATGACAAGATTTATTTAAATCATAGAATTCAGTACATACATGTATTGTCCCTTGATTTTTATCGACAGGAATAGGATTGGATACCCACTCCATCAAAGCGATCGAGCAAATAAAACTAGCTTTCAACAGCTTTTCCAGTTCAGTCTTCACAACTACGGCTTTACACAGATTGAAAGGTCTAAGTTTTTGTCGAACTGGTTTGGAATTAGGATAGGTTCAGATTTCATGTTAGACTATTGATGGATCTATGCTTGGCAGCTCGTCATATGACCAAGAAAACACGTCATGAAATTCTTTAAATAAGGTCATATAGATAGCAATCTCCTCTGGAGAGCAGTTTGCAGCGATATAT
Source organism: Pseudotsuga menziesii (assembly GCA_001517045.1). NCBI lineage: Eukaryota > Viridiplantae > Streptophyta > Pinopsida > Pinales > Pinaceae > Pseudotsuga > Pseudotsuga menziesii. The sequence continues at coordinate 176,086 of LPNX010764239.1, forward strand.
ACATTTTCCATGATGTTGGGATTTGTAGAGATGTTGATAGGGATAGTAACATAAATTTTTGCCATATTCCCCTCGGTAAATATTACTTTCCTTGGTAAGGGATTGATCAGTATATCAGCATTACCTTCCAGACTCACATGGAACTCTTGATTTTCAATCCTTCTTAACTCTAGAAGAAATTAGGATCTATGATGAATATCTTTGAAAATCTTATATCACCCACTCAGAGCTTCCAAAATGGCTTTGTCTGAAGGAAAAACCATATATAAGCAATCATCACTATACAAAGAGTTCTCTGCCCAAGCAGAAAGATAGGCTTCTTCCGACTCCTATGAGACTGTAGGAGGAACCAGAATGGGATCAACAATGGTGTTAAAGATAGCTCGATAAGATACTTCCACTATCGATAAGGGCACTTTGGGTTTGGGTAGGAAGGAAGGATCCAAGGATCTATTCTATTAACAACCATTGCGATAGACTTCCCTGCGCTAGTAAAACCTAAGTAATTTATTGAGCCTGAGATATCAAATGTTCCCATTAACGATGAATACATTCCATCCCCAAAGCTCTTTGTAGCAGGTTTAACTTGATCAATTGATGGAAGGGTGGTCTCAATAGTTTCCATATGGTCCTTTTGAGTGAAACCGAGTTGGTCAACAATAACCAACTTCCCTTTGTGTGGAAACACTACCACTCGAAGAACGACCGAGGCGATTGCACACATAGAATAAGTCCAACTTTTCCTGAGAAGTAAGTTATAATCCAATGGGGCATCAATCACATCTACTTCAATAGAAGCTAGCTTCCCTGCCAACTTAATCTCAAAAGCTAGTAGTATACCATGTGGACGAAATGACCTTTCGTCAAAAGCAGTAAGTAGGGTGTTCGATGGAACTAGCTCTGGGGATCCAAGAGCCTTCTAGTAAGATGAAGACATGACACATGTGGAAGCACCTTCATCAAAAAATGACCATTGAATGGTTTTTACACCATGGATGACATATATTGACAAAACCACATGATACGGTAGGAAATTTTTGACATTAGACAAATTAAACTTTGCCATAAGGCTCGATGAATCCATACTACCTAAGGCTACTAAGAGTGCATCTTGCTGGGTGGGACAACTCTGTAGCACTTCCAAAGCTGACCTTGCACATGGGGTTTGGGCTAAATCTTATATGGAGTAATTGGCTACAGCCCTCACGTTAGGATTATGCAATTATTTCTTAAAGACACCTTTCGGTATCTTAGGTATAGGTTCGGCAGGTTTCTCGATTGTGAGAGGGTTAGAAGTTTCACATATAGACTTACCCTTCTTCGAAGCCTTCGTCTCATAGTTCTTATTTCTAGTCTAGAGTAATGTCTCGAATCGAACCATGTTGATATTGTTTTGGTCAGTAGAATTATCAGTTCCCCCACTTATGTTAAAAATCAAAGATGCATTATATCCTTGGGGAAATGGATCCTTTAGGACAATCGGTTGTTGATTTTTGAGCAGCTTCTGGGCTTGATATACAAGAGGGAATTGATGGGTAAGGTTATATTCTTGGCACAACTTTTAGGTAAATATCACATTCTTCTTCTGTTTTTTCCCCCCATCATCATTATTTGTGGGTTTAGGCTTGTTTTGGTTTCCCTCACCTTTCTTCCCCTTTTTCTTTTTCCCACCGAGCTGCTGATTTCCCTTTTGGGAGGATTGAGCAAAAATGTTTGCATTTTGGGGTGAGGGGGGAAACCTTTGCTGCCTCCACTATAGACTGTTTAACATATAACTCATGGATTTGTTTTGCTGAAGACTCTATAGTGGGAGATTTAAATGAATCAACCACGCCATCAACATGGGTTCCAGGATTAGGTTTCTTGACACTATCTATTGGATGCGGTGCATTAGGGATGATTTCATATAGAATCCCATACTGAGAGTATATCAAATCTAACTGCTGGTCCCTAAGGATACCCTCTTCCTCATTAGTTACTCTCGAGTTGGATACATCCTTAGATATATATGACAATAAGGAATTAAGGAACCATTCTAACAAAAACTCAGGAAGGATAGTGGCGTTGATGAGCCTTTTACGCCTTCTCCACTCTTGGATGTGATCTAAAATGTGAGTGGATTTGTCCTGCTAAAAGGTGGACAATAAATCTATACTAGCATCATACAGGGTAGGAAGTTGGAAGTTGGCTAAGTCCTAAAAACTGTCAAACGCAACAGAGGGAAATTCAATGTAGCATTTTGCTGTGGCACTAGTCAAAGTTCTTTGGAACAATCTCAACCGAATGGTGTCATTGTTCAGTGAGTTAGAAGAGTAACACAAGTGAAAAGTGGTGATATGAGCCCCTAGGTATTAACCAGCTTTTCCCTCGAATTTTTGAATGTTTGAGGGTAGCTTAGTAGGGAGAGGTGGCCAAGTGGAATCATGTTTCACCGGGTCATTCATTAACTTGGAAAAATATGGCACGTTTAAAGTTTCCAGGAATGGAATTTTGGGCCTAACCGGAGCCTGAAAAGTATAAGCTTGGGAAGTAGAAGGACTTTCCTGCTGGTTCCCAAATGTAAAGGAGGGGTTTCCCCCATCTACCGGTTGCAAAGTAGTTGGACTACTTTGAAATGGATTCCACCCATAAGCCAATGGATTATTCATGTGTGGTGCAGTGTATGTGGCTTGAGCTACTCCAGTTGAGACTGGAGTATGGAAAACAGGAGTAGGTATCCCTGCGCTAAAAAGCGAAAAGGGAGAGATCATGCATGGAGCCGCAACTGACATTTGGAAACCTCGACCATAAGAGTTAATATTTCCAAACTGCATCCCCACATATGTAGGTGTAGGGCCTACATAAAGAGTGGATGGGGGAATGTGCCCCCCATTCCATGAGAAACCATAGACAAATGAAGAGGATCCAACAGGACCACTCTGAGCAATGTGTGCAAAACAGGGTGAAGAAAAAGGTGCACTGGGGATCCCAGTGACCACCCCACTAGAAGAGCCTACTACATGCATGGAATTTGGTGGTTGAACCACCCAACTAGCTAGAGTTAAAGGAGTAGTAGGTATATTTGTTCTAGGAGTACCAATCGGGGGAGGTGGCACTCTTTTAGTGGGAATGGCTGAGATGGGGGTAGATGGACCCTCTCCTGAGCTAGCCATAATTCTTCTCATGTGAACCCCAATCATAGGTGAATCAAATGGAAGAACTTGGACGATCACATGATCATTTAAGTCAGTAAGAGGTGAATTAAAGTTTCTTGCAAACTCCTCATCCTGCAAGTCTTCTATCTCTAATGTGGTTATATCCACCTGGTTTTTCCTAAGCTCTAGTTCACCTATAACTTCACTAAATCCTACCAATTCAAAAGAACCGCCTGTATCTAATCTCCTCCTTTAAGGGGGCGGTGGAGGATCCTATTATTCTTGCACATTGATCTATGAATAAATCATCAATCTCATTAAAGAATAATCAACAAATAACTCATGAAATGGTGTTAATCGGAACCAGAATGGTTTCCTCTCTGTATATTCAATAAACAATGAATGGTTACAATACCAATGTCAAGAAATAGCTTTAATCCATGAGGATTTCGAATACCTAAGGAGGCAATTCAAATTCAATGAGTGAGTCTAGCTTAACTGACTGTCAACCATTCAATCACATTCAGTTAACCACTTGACCAAAAACCTAATTGAATCACCAAACCCTAACTGAAGTCAGAGTGCAATAAATGACTGAATCTCAACTGAAGGAGATCAAACACATGTCATAGCAAGCCAACCATCAAGTGTTAGTGCTCCATGACTTCAATGAACCCTAATGAGGTTAACTGAAGCTAAACTGATCATCAAAAGTTGGTGGAGGCGCGATGTTGACTCCAGATCATTAAATAATAATAAATAATCATTAAATAATATATTTAATGACACGAGGTGTCTTAACTGACTGGTTGACCTGATTGTAACCACCAATTAGCAATTAGGTGCATTAATATCACTCAGATCACCCCTAGACTGCTCCAGTTAGCCTCTTTGATTGTAGGAGAAGGATAAGTTAGCCTCCTTGACTGTAGGTAGGCATGGGTGTGACTAGATGATGGCAATTAATGCTCCACTGATGTCAATTAATGTCAATTATACTTAGGATAGTGGTTTAACTAGGCCAATTTGACCAAAAAGAGTGTGTATGATGGTAAATGTCTCCAACACCCCCCCTTAAGCTATACTCAGGAAGATTTAGAAAATGTAGATGCATAAAAATGATAGGGCCCTTGCAACAAAGTCCATAGGTCACCCTGTACAATAAATTAACTGCTTAATATAACCAAGGAAACGGGGATAACCTCATGGGAAAAATACCCCCCCTCAAACTAAGCAGTAAATCAAGAATTGGTTCTTCCATGCAGCGGTATCCTTAGACTGTGCATGTGAACCTATGAATCCAAACTAAATGAATATGTCTAGAGGAATCTTCCACTTTGGAAGAATAGCAATGCACTCAACTAAATCAGAAATATAAACAGCTGCACGGTGAAAATTGGACCCATGTAGAGTAGCTGAAATCATCTGAAGAGAGCAAAGGTTCTTAAGGATTTGAACCATTTGTGGAAAAATCAAGAAAATAATATGTTTCATCCTTGAACAGCAAGCCATGAGTGGTAAAATCAGCCCCAATTTTTAGGAGCAAGTGTCCAAGCGGATGCAGAATGTCTTCCTCTTTACTAGTTCTGTGAGGAGATGAGCATGTGACCAAAGGTAGAGAAACCCTGGGACTCTGGAGAGCAAATTATTGATATACATAATTTGATATATCTTCAGAAATAGCTAATGATTCAAAAAATAAAATATCAGCAACCTCATAGGAGGAAACTAACACCAAATCCCCAGCAGTAAAATTGAAGAAGAACTACGGTACTTGATTTTTCACACCGGCATTGGTGAGAGCAGATACAAGCATGATTGAAAGCGCTTGAATTTTAAAATATGAACAAAATAATATCAGATAAGAATGTAAATCAGATCTAAATAAGTTCACAACAGATCCAAAATTGTGAAATGAAATCAAATCCCCAGCAACAGTTTTGTAGGAGACTTGAGGTACTTGTTTCTTCACACCGTTGATGAGAACAGCTACAAGCAGTACTGAAGGTTTATGAACCTGAAATTTTGAATGAATAAATATCAGATCATATCCAAATAATATAATATCATATCCAATAAGGTTCATATCAGATCCAAAATTATGGTCAACTGAGACGGTGGATGCACAGTTGTCTTTTTCTTCAAAATTCTGAATTTTGGTGCATGCAATCCTGCAGGATTTCGTTGGAAGATATATATCATGGGGAGTGAATGTATCACTCTTATAATCTGATATTTCTTCCAAAATATCCAATTTTTACATATTTTCACACTAGCAGCAACATTAGAGGAAGAAAAATAAAATTTCTCTTCATTTTTGGAAGCAATTACTGGTAAATTTTGCACAGAATTCAAAGGAAAATCACTGATGAATGTTTGCATGGAAGTGCAGCAGTATTTTTATTCAATATCAGAGATTCAAATGTCTTCTTCTGTTTCAGCAATATGAGAATATGAGATATCAGAGATCTTATGAACTTCCGGAGCATCAGGAGAAGGAGTCACTGCATGGAGACTTTCTTCAATTCGAATTGAATGTGTAGAAGATTCTGCTTCATCTTCATCTTGAACAACTTCATCAGAGAGAGTAGAGGCTGATACTTTTGATTAAATAACTCTTGTGGTACTGGATGTGATCTCCAAAGTACTATTATGATCCTCATTGTGCTTGCCAAAGATTCTGTCTAGTTTTGTCCAGATATCCTTTGGGTATGCAACAAAATGAATAAGGTAGTACAAGCTAGGAGAAAGGGCCAGAACTATTGCTCCAAAAGCTCTATCATCATCATTTATCCAGTAATTCTCATTCTCATAAGACTATTTTCCATGTCAAATAGAGCTCATAGAGACCTCATCTCTTCAGAGATGCAATCATCTTCAACTTCCATTCTGAAGAGGGATTGATGAGTCCATTCGAAGTTGAGAAGAGGGATTGATGAGTCCATTCGAAGTTGTACCTATTAAAACCTACAATTCAAAACAAAAGAGGCATTTTAAGGTCATACAGACTGCACATTTTAGGCTTTCATCACACCTAGCATATTCAATCAAGCAAGCTTGATCAACAAGTTCTTTACTTGGGGTATTGAGTGGTAAGCTTTGGCTTCTGGTGCAGTGCTAGAGTTTTGAGCTATCGCTTACTTTTCATGGAGAAATCTGTCAAAAATATTGTTTTTGAGAGATAGATCTTCATCCTGCCGTATGCTCTGATACCATATTATTCTTGCACATTGATCTAGAAACAAAGCATCAATCTCATCAAAGAATAATCAACAAATAACTCATGAAATGGTGTTAATCGAAACCAGAATGGTTTCCTCTCTGTATATTCAATAAACAATGAATGGTTACAATACCAATGTCAAGCAATAGCTTTAATCCATGAGGAATTCAAATACCTAAGGAGGCAATTTGAATTCAATGAGTGAGTCTAGATTAACTGACTGTCATCCATTCAATCACACTTAATTAACCACTTGACCAAAACCATAATTGACTCACAAAACCCTAACTGAAGTCGAAGTGCAATAAATGACCAGATCTCAACTGAAGGAGATCAAACACATGTCATAGCAAGCCAACTATCAAGTGATAGTGCTCCATGACTTCAATGAACCCCAATGAGGTTAACTGAAGCTGAACTAATGATCAAAAGTTGGTGGAGGTGTCCTGTTGACTCCTGATCATTAAATAATAATAAATAATCATTAAATAATATATTTAATGAGAGGAGGCACCTTAACTGACTAGTTGAACTGATTGTAACCACCAGTCAGCAATTAGGTGCATTAATATCACTCAGATCACCCCCAGAGTGCTCCAGTTAGCCTCCTTGACTGTAGGAGAAGGATAAGTTAGCCTCCTTGAATGTAGGTAGGCGTGCGTGTGACTAGATGATGGAAATTAATGCTCCACTAATGTCAATTAATGTCAATTATACTTAGAATAGTGGTTTAACTAGGCCAATTTTACCAAAAAGAGTGTGTATGATGGTAAATGTCTCCAACAGCTCCAGTGTAGTAGGTGGAGGAAGGTTTCACAACCTTCTTGACCTTCTAAGAGATTGGTCCTCCAAAATTGAAAATTAACTCTTCACACACCCTAAGGCCGACTAAACACAAACAAACCACACAACAATCACTACAAAATTTCCTAAATCCAAAATAGACACAAAGGGTATAAGATATGCTTTCCAAAAGAAAGCTGATAGATAGTTACTTGGAGTCCTTGTAGATGTTCTTAGGCACAAGCAGAGGAATCAACCAACCACCCTCCCACACCTTCTATTGGGGTTACCTTCCAAGCCTGTCCAAGGTCAATCGAAAATAGCCTTCTGGTGTACCTTTGTATGAACCCTATATGTCAAAGAGACTAAAGGCTACCGCAACTATACTAATAGTCTGAGGGGATATTCGCAAGTCTAGTTCGTATACATGGGAAGGGTAGAAAATCTCAAAACCTTGTTAATACCAGCACCACACGGGGCCTCAAGGGTGGTATTGACAGAAGTCCCCAGATGTGCAAAAAGCTTGGTCTACACTTTGACAAGGAATCAGAGGGTTATCTCCTCAGTCCAATCATCTATGTGAACTTGTGCTTAACTCCCATTTGAGAAGAGCTTCCTAGATAAAATCAACATAGAAGAGGATTTACCTATTGATTGGCCAACTACATCTAAAATTAAACACTTGTGGAGAGTTAAAACTCCCTAATCCACAAGTCTAGCCTAAGCTAGTTTGTGTAGGAGCCTAAAAAATAGAACTTACTAATAATTTTTAATCATATCGTTCATTTTAGAAGGTTTTTTTTAGTCATAGGTAAATGGCGTGAAACAACGTGGTGTTATAGACTTGATAAGAAAAAGCAAAATGATGTATAAAGAAAATTTCAAAGTAAATTGTAACTACTTAAACCAAACTTCTTTTCTTTTTGCAAATATAAGATAATGAAATTAAAACTAAATGCGAGAAAACTAATACTTCTTTTTATAATTTTGATTTTTATTTGAAAAATAATTGAAAAGAAACGACTAAATGCAACTAAATGCAAAAGCGTAAAATATTTTTCTTCTCTTTTCCAAAAATTTCAAAAACTATAATGCAACTAGATGCAAGTTTTTTGAGCATGTTTAGATAATCAAAACATATAAAAAGTGAAATGAGGCATAAAGGACCTAAAATGACCTACTTCAGCCAATCAGGAAGAAGACTTAGAAAAAACCTGACTTGGAGAAACTATTGAACACAAAGAGTCCACTAGATTCACAAAAGAACAAGTGACAAACTGACACCAAAAAATGCAGTATAGAATATAAAGCATCCAAGGCCTTGATCGCCGACCTAGACACAAGCACTCAAACTTACAGACCAAGCAAGAGGACCACCTACACTTCACAAGATGAAAGAAATTCAAACAAAAGGCTGAAAGGATTGAAAGACAAGCAAATGGTGTGACACACAGACTTCAGACTCATAGAGTCACACCATAAACAAAAGACTTCCAAAAGACCAAAAAGCCAAAGAGAGAGGGACTAGAAAACCCTACCCAACGTTTAGACTACTACAGGAAACACAGGACTATGTATGCAGGAAACCCGTGTATGACACACGATTGTATTATACAACAACCCATGTATACAAGGTCGTACACACAACAATGTACAAAGAAACCCACGTGTGCTACTAAATTGTTTTCAAAGAAAAAAGACTAGTACAGACTTCTAGGCACACTACACTGTAAATCAAAAGCAAGATAAAAAGCATCACACTCAGACTCAGAATCAAAACAAATACTGGTAAAGGGAACCTATAGGATGAACCCACATCAGGATGGACTCCCTAGTGGATTTTCCAGTTCTATTGTACAGGAAAATACATCCTTGTAACCTAGGGTCTGGGGTTACCAACTTACTATTATACTTGTAGACAATCAGCTTTTACAAACAATGAAATGAAAATAGGAAGAGAGTTTGGCTTACCCAGTTTATGATGGTTGATCCAAGCTTGGTTCTCTCGCTTCAATATTCTCCAAAGCTTCTAGGGATGCTTCTCTTCACCGACAAAGAGCCAATTCTTCAAGCAATATCTCATACATACATACACACACACACACACACACACACACACACACACACACACACACACACACACACACACACACATATATATATATATATATATCATATGTTAGATGAAACATATGTTAATAATATAAACAATATCATTCATTAACCAATATACATGAGAAAAGCACAATACAAAGTTTGGAAGAAGAATTCTCTTTATTAACAAACAATGAATAGGTAAGAAAACAACCCAAATTCTGACACAAGGACTCCTATGCAACTAAGGAATCTCAGTTCTATTGCTCCAAGACTCTGAAGGTATACCACCAGCATAACTTTTCTCTTCTAGAATTGATTTATTATCCCAATACTAAGGCCTCTATTTATACATTGGGAAATAGAGTGGTTTTGAAGGTTAGGATGGTTGAGACAGTTGGGATAGTTATGGATTAAAGGCCAACTAATCTCATCGAAACATGAATTATGTTTTTGAATGTCAAATTAAGGTACATGTGATTGTTTATATAGGCAAGGCATGTATGACATTCTTGTTTCTCAAAGGGAACTCACATATGTAATGTACACGCAGGTTGCAATTCACATAGTTGCGTGTGACACATGAGTTGCAATGCACATAGTTTCGTGGGCAACCCAAAACTCATAATAAAAATATATCAAGCTAGTTTGGTGATCATGCATCAGTGGTCATGCACATCTATAGTGTTTTGGCCACTTCAATCCTAATTATTGTCCTAATTGTCCTTTTGTGTACCGACATAATGAATGTCAGTACTCGGACGGAGAAGTGCCATTTTTGCTGATAACAATGACATGGTAAGTTAACTACCGAGATAATGGAACAAACTGAGATGATAAAAACCCATTAGAGGAAATTTCAACTCAAAATGGTCCTCCTAAGGAAAATTAATAAAATAATAGTTAAAATAATAAAATAATATTTATTAATTTTGGAGGAAGAAAAGAAAAAACTAATTTTTTTTGTTCGTATTTTCGACATATCTCCCTGTGTTTTTACTCAAATTTACACCAGGATATCTTGTTGGATGTGGAATTAGATTCTGCATCCAATGAGTACCCACTCAGCATACTTTTTACGGGCCCCACTACCCCAAAAACAAGAAATACCTAAAAACATTTTTTCATCACATTTTTTAGGTATTTCTTGTTTTTGGGGTAGTAGAGCCCATACAAAGTATGTCAAGTGGGTACTAGTTGGATGTGGAATTTAATTCTGCATCCAACAAGCTCTCCTGATCGAAATTTGAGTAAAAACACAAGGAGATATGTCGAAAATATGATAAAAAAAGTAGTTTTTTTTATGATACCTATCTCCAAATTTATATTAAAAATGTGTTTAAGAGGTGCTCCCTTTTTGAATTTTAAAGCATTTTGATTGGCTAATACATGATGACATGGAATTTGTATTATTTTTGGAAGGCCCATTTTAAATTGAAATTTCCTCTAATTGAACTCAAATGAATAAAAAACAAATAAGTAAAAATGAAAATAATGTGCATCCTACAATCCACAATATGCAATGTGGGTTGCGGGTTGCGGAAATGCAACTTCAAAGGAAAACAAAAAAAAAGTGTCTGCAATTCGTAATTGCAGGATGTAGAAATGCAAACGCTCCTACAATTAAACTAATCTTTCCACAATCTGCAATCCGCAATTTGCGAGTTGTGGGTTGCGGAAACACACAATGAAATTTATTAACCCAACTACTTTCTGCAATGCCCAATTTGTGGGTTTTGGATTGGGGATGAAAAGTTCAAAAATATTTACAAAGAAATCCCATAATCCACAATTGCGGATTTGGGTTGTGGGAAATACCGTTTTTGGGGAAAAATTAATTCCTTCTGCAACTCAGAAAAAACACACAAAATTGCATCAATTTTCAAAGTGGAAAATGGTTAATTAAATCAATCATAACAAAGACATAGAAACCATGATAAACAACATGGGAACCCCAAAATGACTAAGGAATTCAAACATTGACTTCGCATATAAAAAGTGTTGCTCCCATGTTTTGGATAAAAATGGGATCTATTGTAGCTACAACAAATGGAGACTGGCTGGGAAGAACCAGTTATCTCTGAATTACAGTGTTGAAATCTATAAACATTAAGAATAAAAATAAAATTCCTTTACATGCTAAATTTTAAATAATCTGAGTAGATTTATCACTGAATGATATAGTACTAGTTAGATTTTAAAGCTTCTAAAACATCCAAGTCATTCCCATCATTATCCAAAAACTTTTCTAAAGATAAACTGATTTTTTTAAAATAAAATATTCATAAGATGTAAGAATCAAGAACTTTACCAGGAATTAACCTCAGAAAATCAAGCTAATCATATAAGACATAGTATTAGGAAATGACTACAATACCACAGGCAAAGCACAATGTATGGTGTACAAGAATTTTAGACCTACAGCAAGATGCCAGCAATAGAACACCCCAAATCAGAGCAAAATCCAAATAAGACAGGGACAAGCAACCCTACCCAAAAATTAAAAAAATTGCTACTAAAAGATGTACGCGACTGTCTAATAGAGCAACCCATGTACCGTACGTGACTCTCCAATATAGCAACCTACATACACAAGTTGTTGTATGTGGCTGTGTAGCACAGCAACTCACATACACAATACAAATTTTCTAAAAAATAAAAAATAATATATGTCTCTAAAACACTACCACAAATCAAAGCCAAGATAGAAAACCATACACTGAATCAGAGCAAAGACTGGGAAAGTATCTACAGGACTAATCCATAGCAGGCTAGACTCCCCAACGGAGTCGTTAGTTCTGTTGTTTAGGATTAAGCACCCTTGTAACCTAGGGTCTGGGGTTACAAACTTAATACTGACCTTGCAAACAATAATCTTTACCAGAGAGTGGAAAAGGAATATGAAGAAAGTATTGACTGACCCGATTACCGACGGTTGATCCAAGCTTGATCTTCTCCCACTCCTGTTCTCTCCAAATCTTCCATGGATGCACCTCTTTCACTTGTAAAGAGAAAATTATCCAAGTAATATCTCATGCATGTATATATAAGAGGTTAGATAAACAATATATCAAATATATAATCAAATACATTCATTAACCACAATACACGAAATAGACTCAACACAATGTTGGAAGAAGAATTCTCTTTATTAACAATCAGTCAATCAGATAAGAGTACAACCCAACTTCTGAGACAAGGACTCCTCTACAACCAAAGGACACTGAGTTCTGCTACTCCAAGACTTCTGAAGATATACCACCAGCATAACTTTTCTCTCCAATAATGATTGATCAATACCCTCCCCAAGGCCTTTATTTATACTTTGGAAAATAGAATGATTTCGAAGGTTGGGGTGGTTGAAACAGTTGGGATAGTTAGGGGTTAAGGCCCAACTAATCTCAATTAATTGCATTTTATATTTTTTAAGGTCAAAATAAGGTGTATGCAAGTATTGATACAGGCAACCCACGTATGACACACAAGTTGCTCAAAGGAAAACTGTGTATGCTGATGTACGTGGGTTGCAATGCAGATAGTCATGTACAGTACGTGAGTTGCAATGGAGATAGTCGCATACGCAACTCAACATTTAGAAAAACTATATAGCAAGCTCGTTTAAGGGTAAATGCATCCCAAGTCATGCCCATCTATAATTTTTTAGCAAACTTCAATCCTAATATGTCCTTTTGTGTATGAACATCAAGAATGTTGGCACTCAGATGAAGAAGTTCCATTTGGCTTGATAAAAATCCCACAATGTGGTACAGTGACACATGGAAATCCGTACAAGTTCTGTATGTTGAACAGTCCCCAAAACACTAAAATTGGGAAATTCAACATAAGTCCCACTTGGAGAATCCACTTCTTCTCTAAACTATGGGGTTTGGAAGAGGACATATCAGGCTATGTCTTTGAGAAGTTTCAGAATTTAAGGAGTCAAAACTTCAAAGATACATCAAAATCAATATCAGTAATTTCTGGAGAAGAAATTGGAAAACTAGGGCCTCCTGTTCTGGGAGCTTCCTTCCACTATTTTTAAAAAAGGAGTACATTGGACAACTCACCATGAAGAGGCCCATATTTATATCCAATCAGAAGATTGAAATTCCAAGTTTTGAAAATTAGAGATTCTCTAACAAACCCTAGGTCAACCACCTCTGGAACTAGGACTGACACCTCAAATCGGTAAGATCTAAATTTTTTCTATTTACATTTGAGGTTCTCATTTCAAAATGACTAATCACACCCAGCTTGATGACAAACTCGGTGAAGTTCACAACTTCCAAGTATGGAAGTATAGGACCTCCATGATCCTTGAAGAATTGACTTGGATCAATATTTTAGTAAGAAAGTTCTAAGAGCCAGAGGTAGATGAGGATAAGGCTAGAGTCAAGAGAATCATTGCATATTTTATTAAATATCATATAATCCCTCATGTGTCATCCTTGAAGAAACCAAAAGGAAGTGTTTGATTCTTGGACGAAACAACGGAATAAGAATAAGAGATTGTTATAACCACCTTGAATGGAATCCCAAGATCATGGGATTCATTCATTATATGAATGTGTGCCAGAAAGAATTGATTACCTTCAGCAGAATGTGGGAATAGTGCACACAAGAATAAGTTTGACTGATAATAAGACAAGAGAAGATGGGAGAAACTAAAGATCAATCTCTCACGATTCAAAGAATATCCCTCAAGCGATGAGGAATGTGAAGGAATCAATTCTTGAAGAACCTCTTATCCATCTTAGCATTTGGATAAGAAATGATGTTGTTATGATTGAAGAAGATGATGAAGCTGAAGGCTCAAGATAGAGTTTGCCCACGAAACAAATAAACATAAGTATTCAATTTTGATTTCATGATATTGTTTGGTTATATGTTTGTTTATATTCAGTTGATGTTTGATTATCTTTGCATTTATACTACTAAATTGCACATGATGGGTAAGAAGTCAGTGATGGTGTACAACATTCCATTACTACTTATCTAGATTGAAACCTAGTTGCTGGAATATTAGGAGTATTACACACTCTTAATAACATTAGGGTAGAATTCATATAGAAATTATTGTATGTAAACATGATATGGATGAATGTTGTAGAACTAGCTAAAATAGTCGCATGGCTATGTGACATATATTTGTCACTATTAATATGTTCCGGAAATTATGATATGTTTCTAGTCATGCAACTAAAATTGACTTGTAGATCATTCCAAAGAACAAATAAAGGTAATGATAGTTCAAAATAGGAACTTTAAGCTTCTTGGGTCAAAGACACCATAGCGAAAGATAGAGCTGTTCGAATAACCAACCCATAGTTACCCATATTTGACATTGATTAAATAATTTTTGTCTTATTACTAGATTCCTAGATTCCCTCTCTATGTTAGTTGACTTCTACATGTTCCTAGAAGTAAATAATTGCTAAAATGGGTCATGGAGCACCTTGCAATCATCCTCAAAACATATTTAGCAAGTATTCTTTTATTCCTGGCTCCTAAAAGTGCATATCTGCGTTTTCTAAAAGCTACCTTGCTTTACAACATTTTTAAGGCATAAAGGAAAAGCTAGTCTAAGGGAAAATTGCCTTATTTTTTTCCCACATCCTCCTCCTTCATTTTCTCCAAAAAAAGGAATGAATGATTTGTCTTTCCACAACTTATTAGCTTCCCCACTTGCTTTAGCCAATTTGTGATGATCTTCACAGATTTGGAAAGTCCTTTTTAGACTTGTGGGGGATTTGACTTGATTTAGTAAGCTTGCTTTTTTGACCAATTCAAATAGAAATATAGTGCTTTCAAATATCTCATGTAATTATATATTTTAGCAGCCTATTACTTCATATGGTTGGATTATGTACAATTATTCAATACAGGATTAATTTATGCTCCAATTTTAGTCTTCTTTTGTGTGAATTTTGCATGTTTGATTAGCAATTTAGTGAGTGTAAGTGATCCATCCCTTGGGTTCAATTTCCACATGGTATCAGAGCCTTTTTATATTTATTTCTCTCCTTCCAAATTTTTATTCTAGGTTCTACATCACTGACTGGGAGCGCATTCTGTTGACTGAAGGGCATAGGAGCTGAGATATGGACCAATCTCAAAGGATCATCTCGACTCTATTCAATTTATTTGACTGGAAAGCTAAGATGGAGATATTGTTGAGAGAGAAATGTCTCTACAGGGTTACCATGGATACTGAGGCAGAACCCAATGTAGCTACAGATAAAATCAAATGGCACAACAAGAGGGATGAGGCCTATGGTCTTTTGTGTCTGAGTATTTCAAGAGACCTCCTCTTTCATCTTGATTCATTGAAATATCCTAATGAGGAGTGGGATAATATTTAAGATATTTTTGGAAATACAAATGAGATGAGAGGACATCAAATCAAGAATTAATTGACCTCCTTGAGTCCTAGTAGCTTCGAATCACTGCAACTCTATTTTACCAAGTTTAAGGCCCTTGTTTTGCAGTTAATACAATGTGGGATTGAAAAGAAGGA
Organism: Pseudotsuga menziesii; assembly: GCA_001517045.1. NCBI lineage: Eukaryota > Viridiplantae > Streptophyta > Pinopsida > Pinales > Pinaceae > Pseudotsuga > Pseudotsuga menziesii. The sequence continues at coordinate 191,837 of LPNX010764239.1, forward strand.
GGAGCAACTAGTTTTGACCATTCTTTGAAAGGTTGGTCTAGACTATTCAATGTTTGTTTTGACCTTCTATGCCACTAAATTGACAGCTCGAACCTGGAATAATCCTAAGCTTGTTGAGTTCATGGAATCCCTCACTCAAGAGCAAGATAAATTGGTGATGATGTGAACCATCAAACCTTCCAGAGACCAAGCTTTGGTTGGTAGATATTTGAAGGTGGATTCAAAAATAAAGAAACAATCTAAAAATACACCTAATAAAGAGAGAGAAAATTCAAAGTCTTAAGAGGATTCCTTAGTCTCCAAGAATAACCCTTAGAAGAAGAAGAATAAAGGAGAAATGAGAAAGTGCGCATACTGCAGTAAGGGCTATCATCCTAAGAGCTCTTGTATAAAAAATAAAATTGACACGTTGACCCAACTCCTAGAGAAGAACAACATCTCCCTTCATGATTTCTCAAAGAAGACGGAAGGAGGATCAAATTTGGAAGACAAGGAGAGAGTACATGCCTTGGTTGCTGGCACCTCAAGTTCACCTAGCTTCATCATTGATTATGGAGCTTCTAGACATATGGTTTCGACAAGGGAGATCTTTTCCTCTCTTGACATGTCGAAAGGTCCACCAATAGTTTTGGGAGATAACTCTCTGAATTACAGTATGGGAAATGGTAGGATTGATCTTGACCATGGTAATTTCAATAATGCGCTGTATATTCCAGGTCTTGCCTCTAATCTCTTGTCAGTGTAGCAGATGACTCACACTGGTTCTCCAAAGAAAGTCATATTCTCCCTCGATGAAGTTGAAATCACATATATTTGGAATGGTAAATTCATAGAAAAAGGTGTTGTTGATCACACTTTGAAGATATACAAGTTTTCCCTTTTTCTACCCTATTCAAACCCCTCTGCTCTTCTTACTCATGCTAATGAAGCAATAAAGCATTGGCATGAATTATTTGGCAATATTAACTACAAGTATCTTTCTTATTTGAGTGAAAAAGATATGGTCATAGGGTTACCAAATTTCAAGTTTTCTAAGGGAGTCTATCAAGGTTGTATCCTAGGAAAACACCTAGAGCACAAGTATGAGAGAGATAGTCATGAGAGAACCTCTACACCTCATGAGTTGATCCATATTGGCATTGCTGGTCCATTCCCTCATATGTCCATGATTCAATATAACTTATATGCACTCACCTTTATAGATGAATTTTCCTGGTATTGTTGGGTTTACTTACTAAAGCATAAATCTCAAGTTTTTGACCTTTTCAAAGTATTTAGAGCCTTGGTTGAGAACCAATCTGGGAGGAAACTCAAGATCCTTAGATATTAAAATGGGGGAGAATATGTAAATTCTAAGCTCATCTAGAATTGCACATATTCAGGTATCCAGATGTAGCATTCTATTCCTTACACACCACAGCAAAATTGTGTTACTGAGAGAAATAACATATCACTGAAGGAGATGGCAACTTGCATGATGGAGGCTAAAACTTTGCCACGAAAGTTGTTGGATGAGGCCATAAATTGTGCATCCTATATCCATAATAGGGTGCCACATACATATCTTTATGGTATGACTCCTTTCAAAGCTTGGAGTGGGCACAAGTTAGATGTGACCCATTTCAGGATTTTTGGATCAAAGGCTTGGGCTAGAATTCCAATTGAAAAGAGCAAGGATTTGCAACCCCAAATCCAAGAGTACCTATTTGATGGGTATTCTAAATATTCAAAAGTGTATAGGCTGATCAACTTTAGAACTAACAAATCCTTCATTGAAAGAATTTTTCAGTTCGAAGAAGAGCCTTTAGCAACAGTTGAAGTTGGAGAGTCCTCTCACCACCACAACCATTGATTGTAAGTGAAGAGACTAATGAGTTTGATGATTCTAATATGTCTGGTAGTGATGAATTAATTGCAGATCATAACATACCTATAATACCAAATTGGGAAGAAAGGACCATTCATGCAGCTGGGGAACTAGTTGGAAATCCTAATGACACTAGGAGGACTAGATCTCTATTTGAGAGTGCCCTTTGTGTGAAATATACACTCTTTACTGAGAAGTGTTAATTGATGATAGATTATGATCCACAAACATATGAATATTCAGCACATGATCCAAGATGGAAAACATCCATGAAATAAGAAATCAGCTCGCTCCAAAAGAACAACACATGGGAACTGGTTGATCTCCCCCCAGGGAGAAAGATAGTGAAGTGTAAGTGGGTCTTTAATACTAAGTTTTCTGCTGATGGTTCACATTTGAAATATAAGGAAATATTTGTATCCAAGGGATACTCTCAAGTACATGGTATTTATTACAACGAGACCTTTGCACCAGTGGCAAAGATGGACTCCATAAGGCTAGCTCTAGCCATTGCAACTTCAAAGCAATGGGAGGTACATCGTATGGATGTGAAATGTGCCTTTATAAATGGAGATATGAATGAAGAGATTTATATGAAGCAACTAAAATGTTTTTTATCTAATCCATATTTAGTGTGTTGGTTAAAGAAATCAGTGTATGGGCTCAAGAAATCCCCTAGGGCTTGGTATGCCAAGATTGACGGGTTTCTGTTGTCACTGAGTTTTGTTCAATGAAAGTATGATCATAATGTGTATGTGAAGCTGATTCATGGTTATTTAATGATTACTGTTCTCTATGTGGATGACCTATTGATTACAGGAAGCTCAAAGAAAGAGATTGACTCCTTGAAGGATGCAATGAACCATGCCTTTTCTATGACAGATTTGAGATTGTTGAGCCAATTCTTGGGTCTTGAAATTGCTCAATCCCAACATGGAATCAAAGTCCATCAATCCAAGTATGCTTCATATTTTCTCAACAAGTTCATCATGAAATATTTCAAGCCAAGCAATACTCCATTCCTTTCAGGAGTTAATCTTGAGAAAGCAGGTTCTTCTCCTATGGCAAATAATACATTGTATAGGAAGTTGATATGGGTATTTGCTTTATCTTACACATAATCAACCTGAATTATCTTATGTAGTTGGTGTGGCTTCAAGATACATGGATGAGCCTCATGAGATCCATTGGAGATAATCTAAGAGTATCCTAAACTTTATTCAGGGAACAAAGACTCATGGGATTTTCTACAAAGAAAAGTATGACTTACAACTATTTGGATTTAATGACAGTGATTGGGGAGATGAAAACACAGATCAAAAGTCTACCTCAGAATATGTGTTCATGCTTGTAGAAGGACCAATTATCTGGTCAAGTAATAATCATAGTTCCATAGCATTCTCATATATAGAGGCATAGTATAGAGGAGTTGTAAATGCAGCTACTCAATGTTTATGGTTGCAAGGGATACTCGGAGAATGTGGCCTCAAATCAGAGTTTTCAATAGTCATATATTGTGACAGTCAAAGCACCATTCGAATCTCCACTGATCCAGTTCAAAGTCAAAGAACCAAGCACATTGAGATCCATATGCACTATATCAGGGAGATTGTGCATGATGGTACAATTGCTCTACTCTACTGCACATCTTCAGAAAAAGTAGCAGATATCTTCACCAAAGTATTCTGTGAAAATACCTTTAGTAATCTCAAATCACTGCCTAGGATTGCTGATCATGTGGTGAACAATGATTGATAACAAGATTTCCAAAATTTTGTTTCCTGTCCATGTTTAAGGGATGATTTTCCTACTGGGTTTTTCCCTACCAAGGTTCAAAAGTATGGTCAATACTAGTTGTTCATCCTTCTTTTCAATTCCACATTGTTTTAACTGCATAACAAGGGACTTAAACATGGAAAAATAGACTTGTAAGGATTTGAAGCTACTGGGACTCAATGAGATCAGATCATTCTCAAGTTTATGTCCCCTCATTTCATCTGTCTTTCCAAATAGAGTCTGAAGCTTATACAAAACCTTATGTTGGGCCAGGAAAAGTGCATAAAGAAAGAATATGACACGCAAGCATAGAGGATAGTTTTGATGAGTAAAGGACGATCCGAGTTGGTGGAAGAGGCAGGTAGAAGAGTTAAAGTGGAACAGGTACAAGCTGACGAAGCCTCCAGAAGGATAAACCGATGGAAGACCAAGGACATTTTTGCGACTAGTTATGACTAGTATAGAATACTGAAGGACATTTTCTGCAGGTAGTTAAGGTTGTAGTTAATGACATACAAGACTTTTCAGGCTAGGTATGGGATGGAATTTAATGTAATTGTAGATATTTTGCAACCACTTGAGTCTGTAATAATTGGGTAGTACTCAGTTGAAGATCCTGCTCTGTATAAGGGTTGGTGAAGTAAGTTAGCTTGAGTTTGTTCAGTAATTTAGGTTCAGTTAGTATTTTATTATTGAATCAGAAGAGGAGTATAGTAGAGGACTGTTGAGCTAGAGATCTTGCAGCTGAGTGCGTAGACCGCTAGTAAAGTAGAAGAGTCGATCCAGTATGTGTGTCGATCAGCAGGATTAGATAGGACAAATACACCAGAGAGCATGACAGAAATAATATTGAGTTAGATAGACATATCTTACGAACAGTCTGTAAGTTGCATACTGTAAGGTGCTATAACCAATTCTCATTCTAGATGAAGAGAAACTTGGTGGTTTTCCCCATATGGGTTTCCACGTTAATTTCCTTTGTTGAATGATTAGATGTTATTGGATGTTATGTGAATGGTTGTTTGCTTATATTGTTATAGTTATTGTTGAATGTACATCATAAGGTTACTGATCAATTAATGAATGAATGAATGTTAATGCATCCTCGACAGGTTATGTATGGTTTCTTGATTAAAGTTGTTAAGTGACAATATAAGTTGCACACTTCCATTCATGTATACGGAATCAGTTGTGTTGCATCGTTGCACCAGTGGTTAAGTGGTTAACGGAAAGGTTGTGTCATGTGCGCGTTGTGACACATAGCTGCATGTCTATCGCATAGAAATAGACTCCATCATCCTATCTCTGTTGAGCACCTTGGCTGCATGCCAAGGGACTATATTCCCTCACCAGCTTCAGAAACCTAGTTCTGGCAGTTACACATTAAGATATATCAGGTGAGACAGTGCTTGCCTTACGAGTGTTGCCGACTGAGCTTACTCTGTTGGGCTGATGTTTTTTGGTGTCTTGGTATTTTTTTGTTGTTGAAACTTGGGTCATGTAAGTAAGGAGATAGAGGCCAAAAAATGGTTCCGTTTTTGGGACCATAATCATTTGAGTCAACGGTAATGTTCATGCATCTAATAAAAAGGGAAATAGAGGAATCGTTGGAGTCTAACAGGCTATATTTTGTGCATGAAGTAAGCACAGGATTACGGTTGAGCATAGAAAACTGGGTGGACAAGTACATATATTCTGATATGCATGAGATCTTCTTTGTAGAGTTCCCTATTTTTTTGCATGAGTGGTTGTCAAGATTGGCAACTAGGAAGACAAATTTCCAGAGAAGAGAAGTGGTTGAGTGGAACAGTCAGTTGGTTCATGAGATAACCAGTGTAAGTAATACCATCTCTAGAGGTGTTGATTTTTTAGGATATATTACTAAGTTTTTAGTAGACACTATAACCTCATATAGTGAGGCTGAAAGAAATTTTTCTGAGGGCCATGAAGAAGGTATTTGTTATCAATTAGTACATGGATCAAGATGCTAGTTTATGAAAAGGGAATATTGTAGTTGAGTAATTAATCTGCATGTTCGAGGAGAGGGGATATGTCATGAGCAATCTCCAGAGAAAATGGGAAATGGTGAGTTGAGATGTTCCCAGGTAGTATAGAACCTGAACTAGAAGTTGGACTCCTAAGGAGTGGAAAGAGATTACGATCAGTGAAAAGAAAAAAGACAGAGGAAGGTCGACAAAATCCTAGTCTGTTTGAGGAAAGTGAGCATGAACTTAGTCACAGCTGGAAGAAGGGTCTTGCGACGAAGAGGAGAACTATAGCCTAATTTAACAAGAAACAAATGAGTTTGAAGAGCCCATGGAGACACCAAGATTAGGGCGTGACTACATCAAAACTGGAGTATTGCTAGAGGTAAGGTCTAGAGCCTCATCTCCTGAAAGAATTTTTAATATTGATAGTGTTAGTATTGTGACTAGAGTGGAAGAGGGTACACCTCCATTAAAATATTTTCCAGATAACCTCAATGCCAACTCAATGGCTAGGGAAGATATTAGACTACCCACATTCAATGGGAATGGAGCAGAAGATCCAAAGCAATGTTGGTTCCTCAGTGAGGTTGTATGGATGGTTCGTCTGGTTCAAAATGCAGACTTACTGAAAGCACAGATGATCACGTCTCTGAAGAGTCATGCGCTTGATTGTTTTATGAAGTTCTATGTAGTACCACCAGGAACACCACACAAAACCCTTGAATAAATACATCTTGCAATTATTTCTGAGTTCAAAAAACCTAAATTTGAGTCGTAGTGTGTCACTGAGATCAAATAGATAAAACAATCATTGGCAGAGTCCGTATGGGACTTTTACTAGTGGTTTAAAACCTTGATGACCAAAGTAAGTTTCTAGATGTTGGATGTGTAGCATAAAGAGTGGTTTATTACTATGTTGTTACCACACATTCGAGGCCCATTGATGCAACAAAATATTGATTCATAGATAGAAGCACTAGAGTTGGAAATGAAGCTAGAAGCCTCTCCAATCGGTGATGGTGCCGCAGGAATGGTGCATATTTAGTTGCAAATGGATAATCTAAAAATCAAAATTTAGGATATTAAAAAGGGAAAAGAGGCCCAGGAAGACTTATGGTGTACAAAATCAAGAGCAGATGGAGACACCAAGGATAATTTTCTGACCTACATGAACTATATCTCATCGGGTGCGCCAAACTCGTTGAGTTCCCATGGACTACCATGGTGCCGCATATTCCATTCTAGAGGACATCACAACGAGGAATGTATGTACTTAAAAAAGGTTGTAAGTACACGAACAAACCTTTTCTATAAATTATGCAAGTCAGTAGGACATGAAGAGAAGGATTGTAGAGCATACTAGCTCCTGAAGGAGAAGACAGTAGACACCTACTTGATGAAGAATGAGGGGAAGACTCTGACTAAACCAACGTAAGTATCCTATCAGCATGTGCATTTTCCACTTAATCAGTATCAGAACTCGTATCAGCTGCAATATGTGCCTTAGACTCGGTATGCACCACAAAACTAATATCAACCACCATACCAGCAGAACCAGTACCCACCTCAGCAATAGAACCCGCAAGGAAGGGGTGGTGGAAACTTGAGAGGTCAAGCAGGAGGAGGACTTGGCAGAGGAATAGGTCAGGTTACATGCTATAACTGTGGATAGTTGGGTCACTATGCTAGATATTTCCAACATCCTGCAATGACGTGCTCATATTGTAAACGATAGGACCATAATGTGGAGCAATGTCCTCAGTTAATTACGAAGTGGAAAGCTCAGGCCATCACAGATCCTAAACATGTGCATATTTTGAACCCGAATCTGAATCCTAACCTCAATGTTTAGATGATTGTTGCTGAGCCAAGAGACCCAAACATTGTTGTCATAACACAAGGAGGTGCTACGACCGGGGCGGATCAAGAAACCTTGTAAGAACAACTATAGCCGTAGGTATGACCCACGATGTAGAAAAAGTACCATTCTATGTCCAAAATAAGAAGCAAGTATTCTTGGGTGTCCAACCATAATTCACAAATCAAGAACAACCGTTGACATCAAGAGAAGTAAGGGAGATTCCTAAATGATTCCAATAGCTATTCCAGAAGCATATCCCAAAAATGGTTAGTAAGCTCAAGTCATTTCTATCAAATTTCTTAGCAGTAATCCAAGATAAAGATGTTGTCACAAAACTACAAGCACTAATAGATGAAACCCCAAAAGAGTCACAACCTTGAAAGAAGGTTAACCATATCAAGAAAATGTTCAAAATTGGGTGCAGATAGGTGACTACGACATGGATTACATCATCTTAGACCTGGGCTCAGATGTCAATATTTTGACACGAAAGATTTGGGAGAGTATGGGAAAGCCATGCTTGTACTAGTCTCCTATCCAGTTGAGACTTGCAAATCAGAAAAAGGTCCTACCAATTGGCAGGTTGAGTTAGGTCCCTGCCAATATTGATGAGTTGTGTACATTTGCAGACTTCAAATTCATTAACATTGTCGACGACAAGGATCCTTATCCCGCACTGCTCGAGATATATTGGTCCATAGCTAATCATGCCATTATTAATTTAAAAAAGAGGATTCTCTCATTTGAGGATGAGAAGATGAGAGTATTGTCGCCCATTGATCCATTGGAGTGACAAAGATATGTCGAGCCCATCTATAATGATGGACAAGGTGACTATCATGAAAATATTTACAATGTCACTGCTTTACAAGAAGATTATATCAATCTGACAACAAATGGAAACATGAGCTAGAAGAGTGCTAGTTCATGCACATTTGACTTAGGGGAGGCCTTGGAGAATTGGTAAAACCAATTACATGAGGTATCTATGAGAAGGTGCATCAGAGTTACAAGGTCTGTGCGATGGGTGGAAAACGAGCTATGAGAACTTCCCACCTATGAGGGTTTTCCTAACCTTGCGACCTTCTTAAGTGATTTTGAAGGACTTGCGAAAAGGAACCCAGGAGTGGGATAGGCGCATTAAGCAGTTTGCAAATACATTTGAATTTACTAATGAGCAACCTACTGTTGATGCTGCACTTTAGATGATAAAGGAGAAGATATTCATTGAAATCCCTGTTGAGGAGGGAAATTCCCACTAGTGCAGGGCTACCATTCAGCAATGGATGGCCTGTTACAATCTAGCTAGAGACCCAGATAATGATTTGACTATCATAAACATACAAAAATATGAGGGAATGTACAGAGTAGAAGGAAGTGGTATTTCAAGTGACCAGTTCCTTAAGCCACTAAAAATCAAGAAAGTAAACATCAGGATGCCATAGAAGCCAAATTTTGCTGATATAAGAGATTATTGGGACAAACAAATAGTCGCAAAGGTCATAGACTTGCTACATGAGTATGAGGACCTATTCCCTACTAATTTTCCAGAGATGAAGGGGATAGTTGGTGACCTGGGAGAGATGAAAATACCCCTGAAACCAGATGCTAAACCCATTAAGCAACGACCTTATAGGTTGAACCAAAGATATAAAGAAAAGGTAAAAGAAGAATTGGGTCACATGCTTGACGTAGGAATCATTGAACTTGTCGAGGAATAAGAGTGGATCAGGCCTATAGTGATCCAGGATAAGAAAACCATAGGAGAAGTCAAGATCTACGTTGAACTAAGGAATTTGAATGATGCATGCATGCATGATCCATTTTCAACACCATTTATAGATGAATTACTCGAAAGCGTTGGAGGACAAGAGATGTATTCATTCACCGATGGATTCTCTGGCTATCATCAAGTCAGAATCATGAAGGAGTATCGCCACAAAACGACCTTCGAATGGGAATGCTACCAATATCCAGTAATTACCTTTGGACTCAAGAATGCACCTGCTATTTTTTCTAGAATAATAGTGTCTACTTTTAAATATTTTATTCATAAATTTCTTGAGGTATACTTTAATGATTGGAATATGTTTGTCTTAGTAAGAGAACATATTGATATTTTGTGCACGATGTTGGGTCACCGTCGCTAGTATCAGATCATGCTCAATTTTAATAAATGTATATTTTGTGCACCATTTGGTGTACTATTGGGTCACGTCGTCTGTCGTGATGGTATTTTGCTCGACCCAACAAAAGTTTTGATTGTCCTTGAATTACCACCACCAACATCTGTCACGCAACTTAGAAGAGTGCTAGGACACACAGGATACTACAGGAAGTTCATCAGAGGGTATGTTGAGATCACTGCCCCTATGGAGAAGCTATTAAAGAAAGATGCAAAGTTTTAGTGGAATTAAGCTTTCTGAGAAAGCTTGGATAAATTGAAGAACAAGATGGCCATTGCACCAATACTTGTGTTTCCATATTGGAATAAGGAATTCCATGTTCATGTCAACGCATCATTTATCATGCTCAGCATAGTATTGAGACAACCAGGAGAGGGGGCGCTTAACCACCCCATTTCTTTCGCTAGTAGAAAACTGTTGATGACATGAAACATATTGCATCACAAAAAAGAGAGAATGCCTTGGTATGGTCTATGCACTTTAGAAGTTCCAACATTACTTGTTGGGTGGACATTTCAAAATGTACACAGATCATTCAAATCTGAAGTACCTAGTCAACAAGCCAGTGTCCGGGGGAATATCTATCGATGTCTCCTCCTGTTTCAAGAATTTGACTTCGAGGTCATAGTGAAATCTGGTCGATTGAATTTTGGGCCAGAACACCTGTCATAGATATAAAGTGGTGGAGAACCAACTAGTTTGGAGGATAACTTTCCCGATGTGAAACTATTTGCGATCCACATGATGGATGATCATAATTCAAAGTTTAACTCTATCATCCATCTCCTTAGCACGAGCTATGAACCTAAAGGATTGTCCACTAATCAGAAGAAGCATTTGGTTGTCAAAGCTGCTAATTATACATTAATTGTGGGACATCTATACAATCTAGGTGCGGATAAGATACTGCGTCGGTGTGTTTTTGACCATAAGATACCTTGTGTAATGAGTGAAGCACATGTCAGTGTCACAGGAGGACACTATGCTGGAACAAAAATTGTGTTCAAGATATTACAAGCAGGACTATGGTGGCTAACCATAGATATGGATACTAAGAGCTTCTGCAGACGCTATGATATATGCCAAAGGATAGGAAAGTTGTTACATCGCGAAGAGATGCCACTAGTGCAGTAGATAACACTTCAAGAATTTAACAAGTGGGCGGTTGATTTCATCGAACCAATCATTCCACCAAGAAAACGAAATGGCCCATGCTACATTATATCTGCAATAGACTACTTAACCACATGGGCAGAAGCCGCTCCTATCAAATATTGCACTACTGTGACTATGGTGAAGTTTCTATTTGAGAATGTGGTGACCAGATTTGGCTGTCCAAAAAATCTACTCAGCAAACAAGGTATGCATTTTTTTAACAAAATGATTGTTGGGCTTGCTACAGAGTTCCAGATCCAACATAAGAATATGACACCCTATCATCCTCGGGAGAATGAAATGGTTGAATATTTCAACAAGATTCTAGATAATGCATTAACCAAGGTATGCAACGTACGTCGAGATGACTAGGATCAGAAAGTGTCGGTTTTGCTATGGGAGTATTTCACAAGTTGCAAGAGATTGAAACGACACCACCCATTTAGACTGTTGTACAGCTAGGAATATATTGTGCCAATGGATTACATTTTGTCGAGCCTAAGGATTGTTGCACCAATGGGGATGCTGTCAAGCAAAGGTTGTCACAGCTTGTTCAGATGGAATAGGAATGCTTCATCGTAGGATTCCATTAGACTGTTGAGAAGCAGAGATAGAAAGCATGGCATGATCACCATATCCGATTTAAGTCATTCATAGCCGAAGGACTTCTCTTGTTATATGAAAAAAAAAAATTTAAGCATCCATGGAAGTTGAAAATGATTTGGCTAGGGCCATAGATGATCATGCATATCACTGACGCAAGCGCAGTAAAACTACAAAAACTAGATGGAACATATGTCGCAGGTATGGTGAAGGAAAGTCTTCTGAAACCTTATTATGATGGTCATGACAATTCTTGGTTAGATTGCATCATGCACAAGAAAAAAAATGCAAAGAACTAGGGAAGGAAACTGTTATGTTGCACATTTACAACAGAACCAGGAAAAACGTAGGAAAAATTGGGAATGATAGACTTCCCAGCATTAATGTGTAAATATTTAGTGAATATCGAGACGGTGATGACATCTAAGTATCATTAATTTGACAAAATACAACATAATGACAACATGATTTTTGGTCCCATCAGTTGTTGTCACCATAAATTGTCATAACTTCCCTGACAGGTACTCCGAACTCGAGTAATTGAATTGATAAGGAATGCAACAATCGAGAAATCCACATGATCAAAAATACGTTGGCCTCCTATCAAGTGATGACTGTAGGATGTGAAGGCATATATAAAAATGGGCTTCATCACTAAGCTTCACTTTACTTGCACCTATGAAGAGAGAACGAGAGTCAAGAGAACTAGATCCAAAGCCTTTAACAGTGAGTGAGCCAAAACCCATGGTTATAGATATTTCTAGTGCTAGTGATTTATTCGATGTAACTGTCAAACCGATGTGCCCAATTGAGGAAGATATTGAATCACCTGAGGTTCAACAACCCAAGAAAGAACTAGAACTTGAAGCAATGGCACAACCAAGGAAGCCACTAGTCCCTATGGTCAGTTTGGCCCCTATTCCACCCCTTTGTTAGGGCCTTATGATGAACCCTGTTTAGAACCCACAATTTGTAGGCCCACAACTGATTGTACCATTAAGATAGCCTAGATAGAGAGTGACTAGAGAGTCATCCAAGCCTCCACTATCAAAGAAACACAAGGCTAAGGTCGTTGCAAATATACCCGAGGAGAACTTGATGGAGGAAGATACACTAGACTCACCTCCCCAAGATGATGACACTACTAGGGAATATGAAATATTTCCCCAGTATGTTCAGCAAAGAAATGCCAACGCAAAGACAGTGACACTCCCAATGAAAGCACATACCATCTTAGTAACATGCATGATCCCTAACTGTGTGCCCCTCTTGAAGGACATAGTGTCAAAGGTTTCCAAGCTCTCATTCAGAGATGTCAAAACCAACAAGAAGGAGGGCTTGGACAGGAAAAATATATGCTTATGGTTCAAGCCTAGCCGATGTATCCCTTGCTCTTAGTACCAATGGAGTAGGCTAGTCGAATTGACTGCATGGGACTTGTTGGCACTGGAATTGAGCCAAAGGTTACAGAAGGCGCGCTCCAATGTAACAATAGAACCACTTTCGAAGAGAGAAGTGGCCTTCTCCTCTTCTGAGAGGGATATGTTATCACTCCAGGAAACTCCTCTAGGTGGTAGTTCGAGAATGCCTAGTAACTTACAATGTTTTTACGGTTTTCTGATATGGATCAAGCCAGGTTACCTATATAACCTTCCACTCTCAAGACATGCATGAAACTCACTCAATTACAAGGCTTTTAGTTACAACTGTTCAGTAGTTTGACAATAAGGTGCAGGGATGGAGAACTCATCAAGCTAGCGGACTTACATACAAAACATATGCATATAAATGGCTAAATCATGATAAGGATTGTACTTATAAATCAAATCACATTAACACACCAATAGGATGATATCTATTAGCTATTAATCAACTTGAAAATAATCTAAATACACTTTCAAGCATAAGTACAATAAAGACAGAGATGATGGTTGAACAAATCATAACAAAAGAGCTTATATTCTAGAATGAGCAAAATGAGAAGCTGACAATAGTATAGGCTTATAAATCCTCGAAGTCGAACCTTTTTTATAAAAATAGTGTTAGGGTTTATAGCCTTTTACAAAATATACATATCCTAAAACCTGGATCTGTTTTTTACAAAAATAAACAAAAGTAACAATTTTTGCAAATTAGGGTTTGAAACCCTACCTAACTACTTGTCTAACTATAACGAAGATTTAGTTTACTGAATGAATATTTAAATAACTAAAGTGATTTTTGGTGATCATTGCTGTTGTTCCTTTTCCAGTTAAACCACTGATTTCTTTTTGACAACTAGGGTTGGTGTCTTTTGGTGCTGTTATGTCATAGTGGATCTCACACAGACCCTTTTCTGATGCATCCCTCAGCACCTTTTATCTTCAGATCACGTACATGAACAATCTGTAGTTCCCCAAAATCAGTTATGTTTTCCAAATCTTTATTTTAAGCCTCTGTCTGCCTTCAGTGGTTAAGAGGCCAGTTTATCGAAACCATTAGCTACCGAAAGTGGCACTTTCGATGGCTAATGAACTACCCCAGTGTCCACCTAAGCCACTAAAAATCCCTATTTTGCAAAAATTATTAGTGTTTCTTCAAAATTGTCCTTTCAGGCCTATTTTCTCAGTCTTAATCTTCTATAGGCTTCGTGCTAGGAGTGTTAACAATGCCTTGGATAGCTTCAAGAGGCTGGAGACTGATGTTTGCTTTAGCTAGGGTTGATAAGGCGAGGTGGCTGCTAGGATTTTCTTTGGCTTCCTTCAGCTGCAGCCTTTGGAGCCTAACCAACCTATATAATCTGGTATTATCCTTCAGGTATCTTGTGTTCACCCTTTTCAAGAAAATGTATCTATTTCTCTGCTCTAGGTAGGACTTGTGTAGTAGCTTGTTCCTCCTGGGAAAGGTCTTTTTGTTTCTCTTCAGTTCTCTTTCCAAGAACTCCATTTCATAAACCTGCCTCAGTAGCTGATTGATCTTTTGACTTCTAGGCTTGTTGAGGGAATCCATTTCTGTTGGTTCCTCTTGCCCATATGTCGTGGGGGATGGAAATGCTTCAGATACTGGTACAATTTGCAAAGCTAGGGCTGCATCCTATTCTTGTTCTTCCTTATAATCTAAATAGGGTTGATTTAAGACATTCTCATGGTGTGCTTTTTCCTCTTGACCTTTCTCATTGAAGTCCAAATTCCTTTTTGCCTTATTGGTCTTGGAAGAGGAGGGAGGTTGTTCTGTTGTTGCTGCTGGGGAAATGGCCCTCCTCCTTCTTCTCCCACTCCTTGGGGTGCTAGATTTCTTGGTAGGAGACTTCCCTTTCTCCTCTGGATGAAGGCCTGTCTCAAATCCATTCCAAAATAGAACATAAGGCCAAGCCATGTTTCTTCTCTTAATCAACTCCTGGACCAGCAGCTGGATAAGATCATGGTGGGACATCCTACCATCAATATTGGATGGTTGTGCTTTTACTTGATGTGTCATATTCCCTATACTTCTGTGTAAATAAAAGGGCAGATTGAGAGGGCTTTTACCTGTGAAGTGATTCATGAGCTTGAAATGGTAGATCATTGCTCTATTATATCTCTCTTCATAGGTTAAGTAGACCAAAATGGCCTTTAGCAGTTGTTGCCAGTTCTCTTCCAGCCATGATGATGACACACTCTTCTTCCATATTCTTCGTCTATGCTCACGCTTAAGGTAAGACCTGTATTCCACCTCTTTTGGTATGGTGGTATTGAACCATTTCTCTCCTATGGAAGGGAGTTCTGTCAACTCTATGATTAGTGCTTCATCTATGAGAAACTCCTCTTTTTCTATGATTGGTTTTGAACCATCAAATGAGAGGGCAAAAGCTTCAGCCACCTTCTGATGGAAGCCTTGTATTTTTTCACAGAACTTGTAGCATCCCACGTCTTGGAAAAGTCTGCAAACCACTGGATGTGCCTCTAAATAACTAATATCACCTAGCTCCTTTCTGAGAGCTGGTCCACTCTTCTTCATCTTGATGGGTGTATCTCCTGGGTACCTGTAAAATAGTTTTAAGACTTGTATACAGTGTGCTTTAGCAGGTTCTCTTTCAAATCTAGTTTTTCTGGTGGAGAAAATGCTAATTTCGAAAATGAAATACGATGGAGTCTCCTGGCACTGATTATGAGGGTTTTCTGTCATTATGGAGGCTGAGGTCACGAAAATTATGACAGCAACTCGATCCTCTAGATCTCTTTTCCCACATAACCGTAACCTACTTCAGCAAGAGCATTTGGTGGCTATTTGATGATCTTTTGGACAGGTGGAGGGAGACTGAGGGTTTCCAGTCAGATTAGTCTTTTGCCAATTACATAATGACCTTCTTCACTCATTTCCTCATGCAGTCACACAGGCCCAGATCTTTTTGGTGGTTAGTCATGCTCACAAATGATCATTTTTCTTGCTGACAGGGTTAGATGTGACAGTTCCTAACCGTTTCCTTATTTTTCCCTTTCGGTGGTTAATATCCCCCATGATTTTGTTAGCTAACCGCCGAAAATCCTGCTTTTGGTGGCTAACAAAGTGTTGTCTTTCTTCCTTAGGCCGTCGAAACCTTTACCCCACTACCGTGGTGAACTTTTGCCTTCGTCAGAAAACGTTTTTAACTGCTGAAAACCTGTTCTTTCGGTGGTTAATAAAACTCCCTAGATTTTGCCTAAACCGACGAAAGGGTTATTCACCTGATGCTTATCTTCCTAATTTCGGTTGTTAGCATATGCGTTGCAATTTTCTCTAATCTTCTGAAAGCGACCTTTTTCAGTGGCTAATGAGATGTTTCGAGCCTCGCCTAAGCCATCGAATGTTCTTTTCCCAATGTTGCTCGCCACTTGCTTTCGGTGGTTAAAACCTTTCTTGTTTCTTTCTCTAATCTTCCGAAAGTGACCCTTTTCAATGGCTAATGAATTTTCTATAGTCCTGCCTAAGCCACCGAAAGGGTTACTTTGAATCTGCTTGCTCACACGACTTTCGATGGTTCACCTTTACCCCGCGTTCAATAATTTAGCCACTGAAACATAGATTTTCGGTGGCTAATGAGCTGTAATAGTCCTCGCTTAAGCCATCGAAATCTATAACTTGTAAAATTTTCATCCAAATAAAAAACAGAGGCTTTCAAATTGTCAGT
The DNA here is from genome assembly GCA_001517045.1 of Pseudotsuga menziesii. Taxonomy (NCBI): domain Eukaryota; kingdom Viridiplantae; phylum Streptophyta; class Pinopsida; order Pinales; family Pinaceae; genus Pseudotsuga; species Pseudotsuga menziesii. The sequence continues at coordinate 208,398 of LPNX010764239.1, forward strand.
GATACTCATATATTTCATTACACAAGAAGATTCTTTCTACTATCAAAATAAATTTATTTTGGGAGATAACATCTGGCTCCTATTTGGGGATGTGAACCTCCTAGTAATATCCCAAGAATCCCAGACCAAAATGCCTTTCCCTTCAAGCAAATAAATAACTTTACACTATTATTTATTGTTCCATTGGGCATGGAGTTTATTCTGTAATAAAAAACAACCTAGTATCTACTAATTTACAATAATAAGGCCTCAGATCCTTAAATAAAGTAGAGTTTCAAAAACTACCCATTCACTGGGCCATCAAATACATCTTCCCCTTCCAGATTCTACTATTTGAAGGTGTTATTCTTATGTACCTAGGCTATCACAAAAGGGCCAATCCACAAATAGTCAAATTTTCCATGTTTTCCCTTGTCCTATCTGACAGCATCCCACTTGAGGATCCAATCTACAACTTGGAAGTTGTCTACTTTTTTTCTTTTGTCAAACATGCTCTTTATCCTCTGTTGATGGGCTTATGATTTTCCTATAACTTGCTCCCTAATTTGCTGTAACTACACCAAGTCCATCATCCTCCTCACCATATCATTTGGTTCATCTTCGTCTTCTTGAAAGAACTGGAAGAATGAGCTAGATAGGGAAACTGGGCTTAGTGACATAAACTAGCTTGAATGGAGAAGTCCCTATGGATCTTTTGTCCATTACCCTATCAGCCCATAAAGCAAACTTAATTTTTGAATCCCAGCTTTTCTGATTTGTCTCCAACAGTTTCCTGATGATCCTGAATAAAATTTTGTTGAATGACTCAGCCAGGCCATTTCCTTGTGGATAATAGGAGGTGGAATGCACCAGTTGAATGCCCATTGGCTCACACATGTTAACTAATGCCCCAGCTTTAAAATCTAGTGCATTATCAGTTGCCAACCTTACCGAGCAACCAAACCTTCTAAAGATATTCTCATATAAAAATTTCTTGATGACTTGATGATTTGCATTCCTTGTGGGTACTGCTTCTATCCATTTGGTAAAGTAGTCGGTGGCTACTAAGATCCATTTATGATATCCATTGGAAGATGGATTTATTTCACCAATGAAATACAGACCCCATTACTGGAAAGGCCCATTCAACACAATAAGCCTAAGGGGTAAGGATTTGAGTTTTTGCTTCCCTATAAATCTTTGGCATTGGTCGCAGGCCCTTACAAAAGTGCATACATCAGCAAAGAGGACTGGCCAATAGTATCTTTCCCTTAAGATCTTGTGGGCTGTGGTTTTCCAATCATGGTGGCCCCCACATGTGCTGGAATGAAAGTGGTGCATGACCTACTCTACTTCCTCTTTATCTAGACACCTTAGCAAAATTCTAGACTGATCTTTCCCGTACAGTAGTTTGTCGATTATGCAAAACTTAACAGATTTTAACTTAAGAGCTTGTGCTTAGTTTGGAGTGAGATCAGGAGAAACTTCTAATTTTTGCAAAAATTGAATAATACCTGAGTACCACTCACATGAAGATATTTTTTTATCTACTGATGGAATTTCCTTCTAATATTGATCTACTTCTGTTGCTACCACAGTCTGCACCTTTGCCGATTTGACAAATGTGAAGTTTATTCCCATCAGTTCACAATTTTCTTTGGCCATGAGTTTAGCCAGACTGAGTCCCTTCACTAGCTTAGTGGGTTTCACCTCTATATCAAACTCAATGAGCTTGGAAATCCACTTAGCTCTCTTCCCTTCAATGTTAGGATGAGTCAAAACATCCATCACAGTAGATGAAAGGACATATGCAAGGACCTTGGCATGGAGAATATAAATTCTGAAAGTATTCAAAGATTTTATGAGAGTATAAGATTGCTTCTCAATTATATTATACTTAAGCTCAGCATCTCTCAAGGTTTTTCTGAAAAATGCAATTGGATGATCAAGACCCTCATCATTCTTTTGTAATAGTACAGCTGCCACTGTGTCATAGGATGCAAAAGAGAAAATGTAAAAACTCTTGGTGTAGCCAGGACTAATAAGGGTTGGGGCCTCCATGATAGCCTTCTTAATGTCTTCAAAAGAGTTTCTTTCCTTGTCAGTCCATTTTATTTCTACTTCTTTTTTTAGCATGACTGTTATATGCTTTACCATCTCAGAGAAACTAGGGATGAACCTCCTGACAAAGTTTATCTTTCCTAAAAAGGACTAAATGTCTCTTTTTGACCTCGGTATTGAGAGCTTCTAAATTGCTTCCACCCTTACTATATTGATCTTTACACCCTCAGCTAAGACTATATGGCCTAGGAGTTTTCCTTCACTGAGTGCAAACTGGGACTTCTTAGGGTTTAGTGATATAATTCCATACCTTTTGCACTTCAAAAATACCTTCCTTAAATGCTACAAGTGGTCATGATGGCTGTGAGAGTAAACTATTACGTTATCCTAATATATCAGTACAAATTTATCTTTCAACCCTACAAAATCTAGGTCCATGGCTCTCTGAAAATTAGCCCCAACATTCATTAGCCCAAATAGCATTTTAGCATACATGAAGGTGCCCCAAGGGGTGGTAAATGGAATCTTCTATTGGTCATCAGGATGCACATCAACTTGGTTGTGTCCAGAGAAGCCATCTAGGAAGGACATAACCCTAGATCATGAGACTTTCTGCAATAGGTGTTCCATCTTGTTTAGTGGGTATTTCTCTTTCTTGGAACACTTGTTCAGGTTTCTAAAATCCACACACAACCTGATTTCCCGATTTTTCTTTCTTACCACTGCTAGGTTTGCAATCCACTTGGAGTACCTGAGGGGAATTATGATCTTGGATTTGAGGAGCTTATGGATCTCTTTTTCAATTATTGGTAATAGGAGAGGGCTGATGGATCTCAGCTTCTGCTTGAAAGGGATGGTGTCCTTCTCCAAAGGAATCCTATGTTGGATGATATTGGTGTCATAGGTTTTCAGGTCACTGTAATCCCATGCAAAGACATCAACAAACTCCTTTATCAGGCTGCAAAACTTTGACCTCTAATCAGCACTCAATTTAGTAGACATATTTATCAGTTTTGGATGGCTTTGGATACCTATATTTTGCTCTTGGATAGCAGGATCTAGCTCCTTTTTGGCAGGCTTAAAAGGGATGTCATTGTGATCAAACAGCTCTTCCAGTGGTACTAGGCCTTGAGTTATGCAATTCTTGGGTAACTGCACAATGTTCTGATCAGCCACTTTGTCTTTCAACTTGAGCTTGAACTTGCCAATTGCATAACGACGTTATTCACATTTCCCCATGTAGTCACGTAGGCCTAGATATTTTCGGTGGTTAGTCATGCTCACAAATGATCATTTTTCTTGCTGATGGGGTCACATGTGATAGTTCCTAATTGTTTCCTTATTTTTCCCATTCAATGGTTAAGATCATCCGGGATTTTGTTAGCTAGCCACCAAAGATCCCACTTTTGGTAGCTAACAAAGTGTTGTCTTTCTTGCTTAAGCTGCCAAAACCTTTACCCTGTCGTCGTGGTGAAATTTTGCTTTAGGCAGATAACGACCTCGTTAAAAAACGTTTTTAACTGCTGAAAACCTATTCTTTCGGTGGCTAATAAAATGCCCTATCTTATCTTCCTACTTTCGGTGGTTAGCATACGTGTTGTACTTTTCTCTAATCTACCCAAAGCGACCTTTTTTAGTGGCTAATGAGATGTTTCGAGCCTCTCCTAAGCCATTGAATGTTATTTTCCCAATGCTACTCACCACTCACTTTTGGTGGTTAAAACCCTTCTTCTTTCTCTCTCTAATCTATCAAAAGCACCCCTTTCCAGTGGCTAATGAGTTTTCTATAGTCTCGCCTAAGCCACCGAAAGGGTTACTTTGACTCTACTTGCTCAGACTGCTTTCAGTGGTTCGCTTTTGCCCCATGTTCAACATTTTAGCTGCCGAAACATAGCTTTTTGGTGGCTAATGAGATATAATAGTCCTCCCCTAAGCCACCGAAAGCTATAACTTGTAAAAATTTTATCCAAATAAAAAACATAGGCTTTCAAATTTCCAGTGATACTCATATCTTTCATTACACAAGAACATTCTTCCTACTATCATTGAAATAAATTTATTTTGGGAGATAACAGGATCTCTCACCAAATATTAACAATGCTAGATATGTACAAGTGAAAATATGAATTTTTTGAAAAGATGGTTGAAACAAGACATAGAACCATTGGTTGATGGAGTCAATATGTGTAACAGAGATAAACAAAACTTATGTAGGTGATTTCAACATAGAGGCAAGACAGCCATTCAATCACAGTAAAATTATAATTATCTGGTGGGAAAGAGGAACATGAACAGACCATCAACACAGAGCATTGGAAAATGAATTCTGTATTAACTTTAGAAGAAATATTTGGTGAATATATGAAATAATAGAGGGAGCATGGCATGTATGAACTCCAAACTGTTATACACTTTTTCAAACATGAAAGAATACATAATGGGAGAGATAAACTGGAAACAAATTCACATGAGAAAGGAAGCAACAGACTGTAATAAAAACAACACATGAATCCCTGTGTAAAACACCGACCTCGGCTCTGCAACTTTATTAAAATACTCTTGAAAGCATACACTGCAAAATTACATCAGTTCCAACCCTTTCTCCTTCTTTAGGAGGTAAATTTATAGTATTTTGGACTTCCTAAACTAACATTCGGGAATAAAAAATTGTTACAAACTAGAGAAAAACAGGCTTAAAATCCCCTCATGGATATCCCAGATGGTGATAGCTGCGCAAAAATTGAAAGAGGTTTTTGTAATGGGCAATTTTCCCAACAAAACAAAACCCATTTCTTCATTTCCTCTAATTCATCTCCCACTCCTTAGAATCTAATTTTGAAACTGATGAATCAGACAATAAACCTGTAAATTTATGAAAGAATACCCTGTAAAGATATTTTAAATTCTCCTTGCCTGTGATACCTCTATAAAAACTGAAGGAAATTTTTGAAGGTATTCCTAGGATGAAGAAAGAACTCTCTCATTTTCCTGCAATTCAACTCCATTTGGCTGAAACAATCCTTTGAAAAACCTAAAACATAGCCTGTAGAAATATTCGTTTCTCCTAAACCATAGGACCTGTGTAAAAACTAACGGATGTTATTGAACATGATCCCGTTCTTAAGAGAAACCTCATTCAATTTTGGAAAATGCTTTATGTTTTTCTGGAAACAATTGATTGAAATAACTGACTAAAACAGTCATTTAAAAATCTGGAAATTTTCTCTCTGAAGATGAAATTGATTCTCTCAATCCATAGCACCTAGGTAAAACCTAACAGACATTATTGTAGATAGGTGTGTTATGAAGAAGAACCTCTCTTAGTTTCTGAAAAATCATCTTGGCTCGACAGGAACAATCGATTTACAATAATGACCAAAACATCCATTTTCATAAAAAAAAAACCATGCTCTACTGCTTTAATTTTGAATTGAGCTCATTTGATCCAAAATTAATACAATGTTCATGAGCATTTTTTTCCAACCTCCCTTCACATTCACCCAGTGGCATTAATTTAAGTGGTTGATCAGTTGGACTAAATAATGGATGTTTACCACGTGTGTGAACTTGCATGCAGCATAAAAATTTTGCTAATATCAAAACCTAATTTCTCCTTGCTAGTTGACAATGAGAAATTTTTTTTATTTGTGGATTTTTCTCACCTGCCAATCTGAATGTAAAAACCTATCTACCATTTAACATCATTTCGCTGATTGAAAAATTTAATTGCTCCGTGCAACTTCACATCATGAAATTGACATGAGCTGCAAATCTCTTCCACCTGTTGGTTTGACCGTCCATCCCATCCATTGTTTAACATCATTCCACAAATGTAATGTGAACCATTGGATGATTTTGGGCCTTGATCTATGTCATTGATCCATTGTGCTTTTGCGTAAATTTTAATAAGAAATTTCTTTGAAATAATACTCAGGCATATGAATGGAACAATCTCTGATGGCTGCATCACTTCTGATTTCTGTAATGCTATAGTTAGCATCTTGAATGTACAGCACTCCAGATGTATTTTCCATGCGTTATCCAACAATTGCCGCAATGCTACAAGTAAAATGAAATGACCTCCTAATTATGTTGCATAGCACATGATGAGTTGAAAGATAAATGGATTTTTTTATCCAAACCATATGCAATTGCCATTACAATTGGCTCATTTATATACAAGCAATATTCAACCCAACAATTACATAGCATTCTTGTTAATCCATGTTTTCATTTTCTTTTTTCTTTTTTTTATATTTCTCATAATATGCCTTTATCCCACATGCAAAAGGGGTGTATTCATTTTGACCTTTATATACTTCAGTAGTTTTAATGTATAGCAAGGAACAAAACAATGTATTGCTCCTTGAGAGGTCGGTGCTGGGAATTTGACTTGAGTGCGTGGACTCCATGTGATGTGACCTCATTCTTGGAGATGGGCTAAAAATATGTGTTCAATATTTTTATAAAAACAAAATTTGTTTTTATAAAAATACAAAATCTTTCCTTTATAACTTAAACCTTTAAGTCACCTTTATAAAACTTTGATTCATATATAATTCTCTTTCTTTTTCCCAAAACTCTTTAACCTCTTTCTTCTCACCACCTTGGAATTTTGATAAATTGTTTTAATGGGGAAAGTCTGAAAACCATTTGATCATCAAGAGAAACTTAGAATTTTCAGGAAATAAGGCTAACTGCGGCAACACTAAAATAGTGCTAACAGGACTATTGAACTTAGTGCTCATACTACACTTCGGACACAACCTGCAATTCAATGCGTATGTGAAAAAGCTCCTTTTTTGTTTTCACAGAGGGTGTTTATGGCTCGATCGACCGTACCCGGTTGACGTCGAGCTCATCTCATCGATAACAGGCCTTCCCAAGACTGGAATAGACCTGATGCCATATTTGCAACAGAACACGGATACCTCCAAGATGAAGCAGAAATATAAGCTTCCACACATAAGTAGGGTATTCCTCATTACCCCATAAAGGACAATAGGGTAAGGTTGTCAGCCAAAATCCTATCTTACAAGCTGTTGTGCAAGAGGAGGCTAACTGAGTGTATCGTCGGCATAGTAGAGCTTGCAGAATAGTGTGTAGCAGGTGTAACTTTCAATTGGTCACAGTTCCTACTAAATAAACTGATAGACGATGTAGAGCAGATGTAGGAGGAACCTAGGCACAAATTTCATTACTCCTGGTTGCTAATCCTAATCTCTTTAATTATGTGGTCTGACCCATCATACTACTATCCAATGGATGTCCCACTGCTTTGCCTTGGCGTAAAGTATCAGAACCTCTGGGAGATTAAAATAAACAAGGTCTTCCAGAAGGACAATAACATTAAGTTCTTCCTGCATGCCAAGGTATTGCATGATGTTATCAGGCAATCCAATAGAGTAATTGCTCCAACGGTACATAGATACACATCATTTATAAACTTCTAGGTCAGTGTGCATAACACTACTTTGGAACTGAACAAAGACCCAACCAAGCAAGTGCACCAGGCATGGTTTATGATCACCGAGGATGATGTGGATGAAATTGTCCAGGAATGGACAAAAATGGCGCAGCACACTAGTAGAGCCGATGCCTAAAGGTGAAAAATAAGAAGACTTGCCAGCTAACCAAGGTGAAAACGTTATCAAATGCCCTAATGCACAAAATGGTTAATGGAATAGTCATGGTGATGACCAAGAATAATAAGAAGGACATGGCAGAGGCGACGACCAAGGAAATTAGATGCCAAGCTCTGATGATGATGGAAGTGAGCAGAAAAAGGATGATGATGATGATTCAGATGGTAATCCTACTAATGAGGAGGTAAATAAGGCCTAGGAAGAGGTGCAACAACATCCACATAAGAAGAGGAAAGCAAACAAATCAGCTAACACTGTTAGCTTAGCCTAGGATGACATAAGCTTATTATGCGATGCCATTGCAGAGCTTGCAAAGTCCAGCTTAAAAGGGGTAAGTAAGAAACAACTGCAACTAACTAGTGAACTCGTTGAACATGTCAATCAGTTGATAGAAGCTATAAACAAAGTCAAAGCCACTTTCAAGGCTGAGACTTATGGCGTCAACCCTAGTATCCCACGAGTAACACCAAATATAGTGCCGCCAGTCAAAGTAGAGTTCCAAGCATGAGTATTGGAGACAGGGATGCATGAGTTTGAAAATGCTATTCAAGGTTTTGAAAACCTTAACATGGACTTCTCCAAGATGACATTGGATAAATCCTATGTTGTCAAGCAAGCGACTGCAATCAAGATTCGTTTTAGAGAGAATGTAGTCATGTAACAGGCGACTAAGCAAAAAAGGAAGGAAACAACACACAAGACCCTCCTTAGAGAGAAAGAGAAAGAAATTTTAGTGCATGATAAAAGCTGAGTTGCACTCGCTCAAGCCATCAAAGGCACGGTTGTGGAGTTCCCACTAGAAGCGAGTCAAGAAGATGAGGATTCAACTTCTAAGGTTTCCCAACTGTCGCAGATTGCGGTGTAAATGAAAAAATAGGTTCAAGAGATTCAGGCTAAGAAGATACCAAGTACACCCCCTGAGATGCTTGAAGAGCGAAGCAAATCAACATTTGAGGCTGTGGCGAAGATCACCAAAGGAGAAAAACTCTATGTTGAGGCAGTATAATTCATTTTTTGTGATATGGGGAGATCTTTTAGAGGATGATATTGGAGAAAATATTAAGGAAAATGTGCGACAATGATCCAGGACGATATTGGTGGCCACCCACCTAGTCCACTTAGACCCCCACCAATATTTCTCTTGGTTTTCCAGTTTCCTTAATTGTAGCACAATTTACTATTTTTGGCAGTTTTCGGGTCCTAAACTTCGGGAGCCGTTTTGAGGCCCTAAACGACGTTTTTTCGGCATTGAATGGTCGTGAAGATATGAGTCCATTCTGTAATTCAAATTTATTATTTATGGATGTAGTCCTTAAACAAATCTTTCTAACGATGTATCATGTGCGTTAAACAGAGGTAGTATGCTAAAGTTACGACCCCAGGAAATTGATGTACCAAGTTACCAAACAGGGTCCACATTCTCTCTTTTCACCTCCTAGGGTTAGGTTTTTGGATGTGTAGGGTTTCCATTGTTTCTCAATAATATATATGCCTTCGAGCCTCATTGTAACATAGAGTTCAGAGTCATGTAGCTGCCACATCTCTTCTTAGAGATAAGCTACCAGCACTCTAGCTAGTTTATTTCCATTCTGTATGTAAACAAGTTTCAGTTATTGATCAATGAAATGAAGTGTTATTTTCGCTGCATATTTGTTTCTGTGGTTTTTTGTGTATTTTGTTGCTAATGATAAAATCAGCGTGGCAAAGGAAAAGATGAAGAAACTATCATTTAAAGAGAAGGTTACGAAGATGGCTGAGATCAAGCAGCTGTAGTAGGAAGTCCAACCTCTCCAGGATCAAGAGCGAACTAGTGAAGTGAAAGTGGAAGCTCACCAGTCAGAAGCAGCGTGAATTATAGGCCTTATTCAGCTTATGTAGCAGAAATTTCAGCACATCGCGTAGTCACTAGAGGAAGGACCATTGGAACACATTAGTTTCGACTCTGTAGAACAGTTGGCTACACAGGCGGAGGAACTAAAAACAAAAGTTGCCAAGTTCCAACAAATTTTTTAAGGAATTTTAGGACAAGGTTGGTCCTGTAGCGTAGCCTGAGCCGGAGGATTAAGTTGTGAGCATTCCAATTTTTTTGCAGAAATTTCCATTTTTCTTAGTGGCTTGGGACAAGCCACATGTGAGTGTTGGGGGCATGTTGGGCCAAGAAAAGTGCATAAAGAAAGAATCTGACGCTCAAGCGTAGAGGATAGCTACGATGAGGAAAGGAATATCTGATTCGGTGGAAGAGGCAGGTAGAAGAGTTAAAGGTGAACGAGTACAAGCTGGCGAAGATTGTAGAAGGATAAACGAGTGGAAGACCGAGTACAGTTTTGCAGCTAGTTATGATTGGTACATAAGACTGAAGATTGCTTTCCACGGCTAGTTAAGTTTTTGGTTAATGACATACATGACTTTTGCGGCTAGGTATGGGTTGGAATTTAATGTAATTGTAGATATTTTGCAACCAATTGAGTCTGTAATAACTGAGTAGTACTTAGTCGACCTGGAGCGGTATGGTAAATACTATAAATAGGAAGAAACCGCTCTATATAAGGGTTGGTGAAGTAAGTTAGCTTGAGTTTTTTCAGTAAGTTAGGTTCAGTTAGTAGTTTATTATTAACTCAGAAGAGGATTCTAGTAGAGGGATGTTGAGCCGCGGATCTTGCAAATGAGTGCGTAGACCACTGGTAAATTAGAAGAGTCGATCCAGGCTGTGTGCCAATCAGCATGAGTATATAGGAGCAATAAAGCAAAGAGAATGAGAGCAAGAATATTGAGTCAGAAAAACATATCTTAAGAACAGTCTGCAAGCCATAAACTGCAAGGTGCTATAACCAATTCCCATGCTAGATGAAGAGAACCTTGGAATCAATGAATGCTAATGCATCCTCGATAGGTTATGTATGGTTTCTTGATTAAAGATGTTAAGTTGCAATATAAGTTGCACACTTCCAGTCACGTATAAGGAATCAGTTGTGTCGCACCGTTGCGCCAGTGGTTAAGTGGTTAAGGGCAAGGTTTTGTTGCGTACGCATTGTGACACATAGTTGCATGTCCATCGCATAGCAATAGACTCCATCCTCCTATCTTTGTCGAGCACTTTGGCTTCCATCCAAGGTACTATATTCCCTCGCCAACTGTGGAAACATGGTTTTGGCAATTACACATTAAGATATCTTAGGTGAGACTGCGCTTTCCTTGCGGGTGTCACCGATCGAGCTTGCTTTGTGTTGATGAAATTGTCATTGATGCCAACTTGGTCTTGCAGTGGCCCCACGAGATGTCTTTGGACCCTCGAGTTGATGATGATGACCTTGATGCCCTTGGTGGAATTATGTACATGCCTTCGGTATGATGAAGAAGCTTATGAAACATTAATTCATATGCATTCCAGCTGGCCAAAACTATAACAATAATTCATCAAACTTGTGTTTTTTTTTATGCTGAGTTTTGTACCTGCAATGATCTTCACATGTGCATAAGAGAAACTAAGGCCATGAGCATCAATGGGCAAAGTGTTGAGATCAATTGTTAGATGGTTGTGAGCTTCACTTCCATTGCGCATAGGACAAACTAAGGAAATGAACAGCAATGGATAAAGTGTTGAGATCAACTGTGAGATGTTTACCTGTGTACGAAGCTTCAGAGGTAGAGATAAATTTAACCCGAGAATTCTAAGCTTGCTACAACACTGACCATGGTATATGTGAATGACTGAGGTTTTAAAACCCTTACTGGTTCCTAGTTGTCAGTTTCAGTCTAGCTAATTTCTCTATGCAGATTAAGTGCGGATGTTTGTAAGTCGGCTCATCATCAAATGGTTATGTGATGTCGGCCCAAAAATTTATTGTTATGTCGGCTCCAAATACAATATCTCAAGTCGGCCCCATAAAAAAAAAATTATTTTTCAAGTCGGCCCACAAAATATGTATAAATAGAGCCCTCGTGCTCTCATTTGTTCAAGGGAAATTTGCTGGAGTACTGAGGCTTGGTGGTAGCAGAAGGAAATTTTGGGACAGCGTGGAAATTTTTTTTGTGGAACAAGAAAAACATTAGCGTGGAAATTTTTGTAGAGCAGCTCGTTGGACAACATTTGCAGCAGACTTTGAGATTCATAAATTTTTGGGGCAGCGATCTCCTTCCCAGCTGTTGTGTGATCAACTATTGAATTCGTGAGCATCAGTGGCCGCTACATTCCAATACAAGAAGGCACCAAGTTGTATGAAGTTTGAGATATGGAATTTATGGCATAGATCTAAATATTATAGCATCGATCTCATGTAAGGGGGCGTGAATATCATCTTGAAGCCCAGTTGAGTCGAAGAGCAATGATTTCTTTTGTGGTGACTTGTTAAGGTAGCAGAGGTTGACTGGAGGTCATATCACCCTTTGAAGGCCATGATATCTTGTGGAAAGACACCCAACACTAAAGCATCCACCCTGGCTTGGCATTGCTTGTGATTGAAGGGAGAATTGATCATTGTGGAGGTTGCAGCATTGTTGGGCCTGTTTGGATGGAGAACGAAGGAGTTTATCTGTGTTGGGCGTTCCTTTGATGGTGGTATTTTATCAGCAGAGAAGGAAGATCCACTCAATTTTCAGCAGATCTGAAGCATACAATATATGCTGTAAGATTGTATAAAGATTAAGGCCTTAACAGAAGCCTAAATGATTCATGCTCACATTATCATCTAGAATGTGAGGTGTTTCATAGCAAATACGTTTTTAAGTAATACGCTAATGAACAGGAATGTCAAGTGTGGGAGTATAGTGGACGATTGCAGCTTATTCAAGTCATGGTTTCCCTGAGGAGGCACTGTCACCCTTTGGCCAAATGCAGCGATCCCATTTCAAACCTAATTAGTTCACTTTCGCCAGCGTTCTTCCAGACTGTGCCAAGATGGCATCTCTCCAAAATGTGGAAATTATAAGTAGTGGATTTCAGTCTGATGTTGTGGTGGTTAATGCCTTGGTAGACACATACGCAAAACATGGGAGCTTAGAGACTGAGCGCGTGGTGTTTGACAAATATCCGAAGCAAATGTGATCTTTTGGACGGCCATGATAGCGGGATATTCAAAGGTAGGGAATCTAATGAGTCTCAGAGGCTCTTTCAGAAAATGCCCTATAGTGATATATTTTCCTGGATGGTAATGATCACAGGATATGCACAGAATGGGTTGCTTGACATGGCTCTGAAACTATTGAATGAAATAACTCAACGCAATTTAGTGTCGTAGAATACGCTGATTGCTGGATTGCACAGAATGGTAATGGTGAAGAAGCTCTCAAGTTTTTTCAGACAAATGCACTTGGCAAATGCGAGGGCTGATTTGAAAACCTTTTCTAGCATTCTCCTAGTGTGTGCTGACTTGGAAGCTCTGCAACAGGAGTAAGGATGGCATATGTATCTTCAGCTTGATAAGTAAAGGGTGAAGAAGTTGATAACGTTGACAGCTTGACATCTACAGTAGCAGTAACTATGATGATCTAAGCAGTTTGACATGATGATGATAAGACTGTGAATAGATTGATGATAAGGCAGTGACATGTTTGTGAAAAGTCAGTGAACACATACAGTAATGAAGTCTGTCTGACTTATGCAGTGATGTGTGAAGTAAATCCATATGATGCCTACACCTATGGCAGTGGCTAGATGACAGTTTGACAGAGGACACCACAGAATTGGCTTTGGTTCACTTGTGCAGCAACAAATCTACACACTCTTGAGGTGTTACATACACAGCAGTGCATCCATGGCATGATGGTGATGAGTGAAGAATGAATGGACAACAGTAGTGTTGATGAGCAGACCTTTGATGAGCAGCAGTGTGCAAATAAACTTTGATGGGTATGCTACTGACTTGATAACTCAGCAGGTATTGAGGAGCTGTGATTGATGGTTGATGTCCACCGATGTTTGAGCAGAGATTAAGACTATGACCAGCAGCAGAGATGATGAGACAAGATGATGAGAAGCATTGATGAGCAGGAAAAATGAGCAGAGATTAATGAGCAGCAGTGAGCAGTGGTACAACAGATTTGATGTGATGAGCAGAGAAGATTGGCAGCTTTGATGTGTCAGAGATTTCTTGATGATAACACATTGTAAATGCAAGCTTGTCTTGCTTTTGAGGTTAGGATACCTCAAACCCTTCTTAGCAGGGTCTAATAAAACCAGGCAGGGTCCTGGATAAAGAGTAGGTGCTCTATGTATCAGTAGAAGCTGATTTTGCCTAACGGTTGTAGCCAAGCCAAACTAATATAAAAAGATTACAAATTTATATGTTGTGGTGTTCTTCTGTGTTATGGTTCTTGATGAGTTGAATGCTATGTGAATAATGTGTTTATGAAATGTTTATGTGATTAGTAGAATGATGAATTGGTAGCTATCTGTGTCAAGCAAAGAAAAGGTACAAAATTGCTTTACGCTAATTCACCCCCCCTCTCAGTGTCTACAATTGGTATCAGAGGAGGCCTTCGTCACGAGCCTAGTAAGCTTGAAGGAGATCCTTAGACACAATGGAGGAAAAGAAAGAGTCATCAAGCAATGACATGTTTGTACTGGATTCTGCAGATTATTTCAGTTGGAGGAGAAAAATGAAGGATTATCTGAAGAAGTTTGGTGTTTGGGAAATTGTCATCAATCCACCTGCTCCATCAAACAAGAAAGGAAAATCAGCTGCACAGAAGGAAGTGAAGAAGGAAAACACTATAGCCCTGAAGTTCCCATGGATGGACTTCCTAGTTCAGTGAAGGAAAGTGTAGGAGAGTACACTTAGGAAAAAAACCTATGGTTCAAGATGGAGAGTGAGTATTGGAAGGCAAGACCAGAACCCAAAAAGACAGATCATAAATCAGAAGACAAGCCCCCAGAAGAGCTAAATCAAGATGAAAATAAACAGGAAGAGGACTCTAGTAAAGGTATGGACTCTTATGATTATGATAGCTTGTGTGATGAAATTGAGAAGGTTCTTGCAGATGATGATGATGCAATATTGAAAGCTAAACAGAGAATTATAAACTATGTATGCAACATACATCTCAGAGCTGATTGGTTCTTGAACAAAGTTGATCTTAATCAATCTGATTACAAGATGTTTAGGATGACAACCTTTGATTATATGGATAATCTCCAAAAGCAGAATGTTGAACTAAAGAATTTGCTTAAGAAACTTAAGCATGAAGGAGTAGGTTGGCTGAAAATGATGAAGGAAAAGGAAGTAGAAAAAGAAAAGCTAAAGATTGATTTGATCGATCTAACCCTAGAACAAAAGAACCATGAAAAGGATTCAAAAATACTTGAAGAAGCAAGAGAGGTAAATCATGACTTGAAGACTCAGCTAGAGGAAGCCAAGAGGACAAAAGAAATATTGAAGAGACAGCTAGAAGAAAAGGAGGAAATGGTCCAGAAGCTGGAAATGGAGGTAGTTGGTCTCAGGAAGAAACGTAAGAAAAATGAAGCCTTGGTCAAGCTCCAGGATAGTTCAATTGTCCTAGATAAGATCTTAGATTGCCAAAGATCTCCACTCGACAAAACTGGTCTTGGTTACAAGAAGAACAAAGAAAAACTTGAAGATGACACTTGGTCTCTGAAGACTCTAGAAGCAGGTCCATCAACGTCCAAAGCTTCCCCCCAGGCACCTGCACATGACAACAAGGATTTTGGAAGTTCAAAGATGAAACAAGGAGTTAGGTCGGTTCATCAAAGCAAATTCACAAAGGAAACAGCTCCAAGACCTAGGTATGAAAGTGGCTTCAATGGTTATTGTTATTGTTGTTCTAACTTTGGTCATAAGGCTATGGATTGTAGGTTCTATGGAAGGAGAAGGGCTCGAAGCCCCAATGACTCAGTTAGATGTTGGACATGCAATCAACTCGGCCATGTTGCTGCCATATGTCACACATTGAGGTGCTACACCTGCAGTGGGTTTGGACACAAAGCCCATGAATGTGCCAGTCAAAGAAGTCAACCAAGAAGGAGTACTTCATACATATCAGCAAGAAGATTTGAATATCAGAAGACAAATGCCTACAGTCAGGGATATGCTCAAGCATGGAGAAATGAAGTGGATCAAAGAAGTATTGGAAGTTCCAACAGCTCAGTTAGGTGCTGGTCATGCAACAAATTTGGGCACAAAGCACAAAATTGTTGGAATGATATGAGAAGACTAACATATATCTCAGCCAAGAAAACCAGCAAGGACAATGAAGGAACATATGCTCAAAGGACAGATGCCAAGAAGCAAGTATGGATGAGGAAGACCAAGCAGTCGCAGTTAGGAGAAGCTGATCAGAGCAGGGAGGATGGCTGCCATATGGCAAGCCAAGTGTAAGGTCTCTCAAAGACCTTAGCACACCTTGAGTTCATGAGGCTGGAGAATGAACTCAAAGGAGAAAGGATGGTTACTCCAGGAGACAGGTCCTAGGATTGTGCATATTGACAAGGGGAGCAAATACCAGTGAGTAGTGTTCAAAGATTCCAGGCACAAATATGTGGACACCCTTTGCCATTGATGCCAAAGGGGGAGAGATGAAGACAAAGGGAGAGATGAAGAGCATGAGTTGTTATTATCAATGACAAAGGGGGAGATTGTTGATGAAATTGTCATTGATGCCAACTTGGTCTTGCAGTGTCCCCACGGGATGTCTTTGGACCCTCGAGTTGATGATGATGACCTTGATTCCCTTGGTGGAATTATGTACATGCCTTCGGTATGATGAAGAATCTTATGAAACATTAATTCATATGCATTCCAGCTGGCCAAAACTATAACAGTAATTCATAAACCTTGTGTTTTTTTATGCTGAGTTTTGTACCTGCAATGATCTTCACATGTGCATAAGAGAAACTAAGGCCATGAGCATCAATGGGCAAAGTGTTGAGATCAACTGTTATATGGTTGTGAGCTTCACTTCCATTGCGCATAGGACAAACTAAGGAAATGAACAGCAATGGGTAAAGTGTTGAGATCAACTGTGAGATGTTTACCTGTGTACGAAGCTTCAGATGCATAGATAAATTTAGCCCGAGAATTCTAAGCTTGCTACAACACTGACCATGGTATATGTGAATGACTGAGGTTTTAAAACCCTTACTGGTTCCTAGTTGTCAGTTTCAGTATAGCTAATTTCTCTATGCAGATTAAGTGCAGATGTTTGTAAGTCGGCTCATCATCAAATGGTTATGTGATGTCGGCCCAAAAATTTATTGTTATGTCAGCTCCAAATACAATATCTCAAGTCGGCCCCATAAAAAAAAATTATTTTTCAAGTCGGCCCACAAAATATGTATAAATAGAGCCCTCGTGCTCTCATTTGTTCAAGGGAAATTCGCTGGAGTACTGAGGCTCGGTGGCAGCAGAAGGAAATTTTGGGACAGCGTGGAAATTTTTTTTGTGGAACAAGAAAAACATTAGCGTGGAAATTTTTGTAGAGCAGCTCGTTAGACAACATTTGCAGCAGAATTTGAGATTCATAAATTGTTGGGGCAGCGATCTCCTTCCCAGCTATTGTGTGATCAACTATTGAATTCGTGAGCATCACTGACCGCTACATTCCAATACAAGAAGGCAACAAATTGTATGAAGGTTGAGATCTGTCATTTATGGCATAGATCTAAAGATTATAGCAGGGATCTCATGTAAGGGGGTGTGAATATCATCTTGAAGCCCAGTTGAGTCGAAGAGCAGTGATTTCTTTTGTGGTGACTTGTTAAGGTAGCAGAGGTTGACTGGAGGTCATATCAACCTTTGAAGGCCATGATATCTTGTGGAAAGACACCCAACACTTAAGCATCCACCTTGGCTTGGCATTACTTGTGATAGAAGGGAGAATTGATCATTGTGGAGGTTGTAGCATTGTTGGGCCTGTTTGGATGGAGAACGAAGGAGTTTATCTGTGTTGGGTGTTCCTTTGATGGTGGTTTTTTTATCAGCAGAGAAGGTATATCCACTCAATTTTCAGCAGATCTGAAGCATACATTATATGCTGTAAGATTGTATAAAGATTAAGGCCTTAACAGAATCCTAAATGATTCATGCTCACATTATCATCTAGAATGTGAGGTGTTTCATAGCAAATACGTTTTTAAGTAATACGCTAATGAACAGGCATGTCAAGTGTGGGAGTATAGTGGATGATTGCAGCTTATTCAAGTCATGGTTTCCCTGAGGAGGCACTGTCACCCTTTGGCCAAATGCAACGATCCCATTTCAAACCTAATTAGTTCACTTTTGCCAGCGTTCTTCCAGACTGTGCCAAGCTGGCGTCTCTCCAAAATGTGGAAATTATAAGTAGCGGATTTCAGTCTGATGTTGTGGTGGTTAATGCCTTGGTAGACATGTACGCAAAACATGGGAGCTTAGAGACTGAGCACGTGGTGTTTGAAAAATATCCGAAGCAGATGTGATCTTTTGGACGACCATGATAGCGGGATATTCAAAGGCAAGGAATCTAATGAGTCTCAGAGGCTCTTTCAGAAAATGCCCTATAGTGATATATTTGCCTGGATGGTAATGATCACAGGATATGCACAGAATGGGTTGCTTGACGTGGCTTTGAAACTATTGAATGAAATAACTCAACGCAATTTAGTGTCGTAGAATACGCTGATTACTGGATTGCACAGAATGGTAATGGTGAAGAAGCTCTCAAGTTTTTTTAGACAAATGCACTTGGCAAATGCGAGGGCTGATTTGAAAACCTTTTCTAGCATTCTCCCAGTGTGCGTTGACTTGGAAGCTCTGCAACAGGAGTAAGGATGGCATATGTATCTTCAGCTTGATAAGCAACCAGTGAAGAAGTTGATAACGTTGACAGCTTGAAATCTACAGCAGCAGTAACTATGATGATCTAAGCAGTTTGACATGATGATGATAAGACTGTGAATAGATTGATGACAAGGCAGTGACATGTTTGTGAAAAGTCAGTGAACACATACAGTAATGAAGTCTATCTGACTTATGCAGTGATGTGTGAAGTAAATCCATATGATGCCTACACCTATGGTAGTGGCTAGATGACAGTTTGACAGAGGACACCATAGAATTGGCTTTGGTTCACTTGTGCAGCAACAAATCTACACACTCTTGAGGTGTTACATACAGAGCAGTGCATCCATGACATGATGGTGATGAGTGAAGAATGAATGGCCAGGAGTAGTGTTGATGAGTAGACCTTTGATGAGCAGCAGTGTGCAAATAAACTTTGATGGGTATGCTACTGACTTGATAACTCAGCAGGTATTGAGGAGTTGTGATTGATGGTTGATGTGCACTGATGTTTGAGTAGATATTGAGACTATGACCAGCAGCAGAGATGATGAGCCAAGATGATGAGCAGCATTGATGAGCAGGAAAAATGAGCAGAGATTAATGAGCAGCAGTGAGCAGTGGTACAGCAGAGTTGATGTGATGAGCAGAGAAGATGAGCAGCTTTGATGTGTCAGATATTTCTTGATGATAACACATTGTAAATGCAAGCTTGTCTTGCTTCTGAGGTTAGGATGCCTCAAACCCTTCTTAGCAGGGTCTAAGAAAACCAGGCAGGGTCTTGGATAAAGAGTAGGTGCTCTATGTATCAATAGGAGTTGATTTTGCCTAACGGTTGTAGCTGAGCCAAACTAATATAAAACGATTACAAATTTATATGTTGTGGTGTTCTTCTGTGTTATGGTTCTTGATGAGTTGAATGCTATGTGAATAATGTTTATGAAATGTTTATGTGATTGGTATAATGATGAATTGGTAGTTATCTGTGTCAAGTGAAGAAAAGGTACAAAATTGGTTTACACTAATTCACCCCCCCTCTCAGTGTCTACACTTTGTTGGGCTGATGTCTTTTGGTGTCTTGTTCATATTGTGTTTTTGTTGAACCTTGGGTCACGCAAGTAAGAATATAGATTCCAACACCTCATTTGGTGATGTCAATCCATCAAGATAGAAGAGGGGGTATCTTGAAATGCTCAAACATAAGAAACCATAGGCATCATCCCTCCTATTGTGCCATTTAATTTTCTCTGTTTCTACATTAGTCTTAGCCTCACTTTCCATGGTCACTTTGTAGAGGACGCTACTCCTCAACAAAATATCCATCTCAACTTTCCATTCAAAAATGCTGAATGGAGTCAAGATGATCCTTTGAGATTGATCCATATCTCAGCAATTTCACCCTTCAACCAACAGAATGTGCTCTGAGTGAGTGATGTCAAACCTACAATATCAATTTGGAAGGAGAATAATCGAACTAACAAATCTCCCATACCATATGGAAATTAATCCCAAGCTGTAGAACAATTACACTCACAAAATTACTAGTCAAACATGCAAAATTCCACAAAAAATAAACTGAATATGGAGCCTAACAAAAAATTCCGTTGAATAATTGTACATCATCCAACCTCATAAATTAATAGGATTTCCAAATATATAATTACATTATAGATTCAAAATCATAAGGATGCTATTCAAATTGGATAAAAAGCAGGCTTACTAAACTAGTTAAAATCCCCCATAGGTTCATAAATAACTTTCCTAATATGTAAATATGCTGACAAATTGGATGAGTGAGATGTACCAGCTAGTAATTGATAGAAAGAGATCAAATTAATGATTTTGGATGGAGAAAAAGAAGGAGGATGAGTTGGGAAGAAAACAAGGTAGTTACTCCAAGACTAGCTTTTCCTTTTTTCCTTAAAACTGCTGAAAAGCAAAGCAACTTAGGAAAAGGAAGAATAGTGCTTTTACTATTCTGGAATTACTGCAGAGTTCTCAAAATCTTTTCTAGGATCTTTCTAAAGTGCTCCTTTATCCAGTTTTAGCATTTGTTGATTTCTCGATGCAAGTGGATGCCAACTAGCATACTAAGGAATATATGAATTGGAAAAAAATGACAAATTAATGTCTCCTAAGTGTAACTATGGGTTCAAATATTCTAACAGTTCAGGCCATGTCTCACCCTTTTAGTGGTCTCATGTGCCACTGCTTTTTTTCATTTTTCCATTATTTGTTGAAAACTTCATAATGTGATATCTTGTCTATACCCACTCTAATTGAGGAAAAATGAATGTCATTGGAATCGTCTTGACGAGATCTTCATGATAGTTTTTTTCTTTTTTAGATTTCGACAGTGCCAAAGTTTTAGCACTTTTAAATCACTTTTGATCAGTGAGATCCTCTTAGATCACCTAGAAGTAGGAAAAGTCTCACTCGAGGTATCAAGGGGGACTGTAGGAACCAATATTTCATAGTCTTGAAGGGATGTAAATATATATTCGACAGATATAATATCCATTCATCTAATTCGCAACATAGTATAATACATTCATGGAAATAGATAGTACATTCACAACAACAACATGGAACCGATCCAAGTTTGCAACAGACATAAAAAATCACCATGTTTAATATCAATGCAAGGTATTTCACAACAAAGCTACTCATTATCATTATTAATAAGAATGTCTTACATAACCTGCATAGTGCACGCATAAATACTTTGTTATAGTCTTCAACAACTCATCATTACCCATCAAGAAAAATAACTAAAAGGTGGCACACACATCCATTAGTCATTCATAATCTCTCCCTTTTTACCCTTCGATCTCCTACATATTTATACCACACAACATGGGTGGATCCCGTTACAAAGTGGATAAAAAAACTAACTAGCTCCTGCCTTTTGTGTAGGTTGGTTGGTTCGATGAGATATCACATGGTCCATCTCTAGTGTGCAACCTTCAAGACAGGTCCAAACCTACTCCAAAACTCTTTATCTTATATAGTTGTGAAGTCTCGGGCTGCAACATCTCTCAGAAAAGGTGGAGAAGGATCTATGGAAAATAAAAAAGTACTTTATAACTAATAATCTCAAAATTAAATGCAATACATGCGATCATATCCTCATCATACAGGAAAATATTCCCCCCATTGGGAGCTTGGGTATGTCTAAGAACCTAAAGTGCAAGAACAAAATAAACAGCATGGGAGACAAGAGGCTTCATAAGATTGTTTCAAACTATAGTGAAAGCCACTTAAGCTTAGCATAAAATTGTGTTCGTATTGTCGAAATCATTGGGGAATCTAGAAAGATGTCATGGTACACAATAATGATAATATTAAAAATATTATTACATGCAAATTTAAGAAGAAACAAATAATGACAGTATTAAAATTATTATTGCATGTAAATTCATGTAGAAATAAATAGTAAGATTAATAAAAATATTATTACATCTAAATTTAAGAAAAAATAGTGGTTCCATAAAGAATTATAGGATAAAAGAAACATAAGAGAAATTATAATCTATAAAAACAAAACTATCTCTTTGTTTTAAGTAGTGAGACATTCTAAAGGAAATATTACTCTCTACTCTCTCTCTCTCTCTCTCATTCATAATGCACATAGTTTTAAAAATTGTAAAATTTACAATTTTAGTGAAAGTTGTTTCCTCCCTCTCCAACAACATCTATATCTATCTACTTATTTATATGAACTTGGGTTGTTTCATAATGAAAATTTCTAAAATATGGAAAATGAAAATTGACAATAAATCATATGTTATTGGCACTAGAGAGAACTGTGTTATTATTTCATGTGGTGCATATAACAACTAGGGTTTAGTGTTATTTTTAATTGAAATATTTGAAATTATATAAAACTTTTAAAGAGGAATTTTTTTTTAAAGTAATTTTTTTATATGTAAAAAATTAGTATAAAATATTTACATTTAATTCATGTGCTGCATATAACAACTAGGCTTTAGTGTTATTTTTAATTGGAATATTTGAAATTATATAAAACTTTTAAAGAGGAATTATTTTTTTTTAAAGTAATTTTTTGCTTTAGTGTTATTTTTAATTGGAATATTTGAAATTATATAAAACTTTTAAAGAGGAATTATTTTTTTTTAAAGTAATTTTTTTATATGTAAAAAATTAGTATAAAATATTTACATTTAAAAAAATTGGATATCTCTTTATAATTTACAGTCAATAGATTTAGGATTTAACCATGAATAGATTTATGTTTAAAATGAAGCTATAAAATATACTTGTTTAACTTTATCAAAATAATGAAATTTTTTTTTTAATATTTATATATATGGAAATGAAAAAAAAGTCCAAGAAAAAAAAGAAAAAAAACAAGCTGGCATTGGCATTGTATTTTAGGGCATTTTAGGGCAAATGCTATAAACATCATTTGGACTTGCAAAATGGGGGAGCCGAAGAAGTGCAAAATGGGGGAGCCGACGCAGTGTTCGACCATCGCTAATGAACTTTCGGATGATTTGAAAGAAGAAATCTTCGCCTGGGTGCCAGTGAAATCTCTGGGTAGATTTCGTGCTGTATCGAAGCACTGGAACGCTTTACTTTCATCAACAAAATTCATAACAACGAAATGGGCCGAGGCCCCTCCCAACAGGGAGCCCTGGTTAGTTATTTACGGTGAAAAGTACTCATCCACAAATTGTACTTGTTTGGCGTACTCTTTCTATACGCAAGGTTGGCAAGAAAACTCCTGCGCCTCCATTTCCTTTATGCAAGAGAGATACCCTAGTTTTTTATACAGTTATAACTTCCTAGGATACGCTGCAGGTCTGTTCTTGCACCAGCTCTTTGATATCTCACTCTTTGATTATAATATGTCAATCGCTGAAGATAACGATCTCAGCTTTGATATGTCAACCGTTTTTGAATATACCGTCTGCAATCCTGTCACGAGAAGTTTCACAAGACTTCCGCGCAAACTATCCATAGGGACCACCTTCGCCGAAGGCATTGTGGAAGCGGAGGGTGATAGTAGAGGGACCTACAAAGTGGTGATGGTGAGTGATGGGGAAAAGAAAAATATAGTGGAAATCTATGATTCTTCACAGAAGTCTTGGAGCATAGCAGGGCACCTGCTACAAGATGTGATCTTAAAAAACAGGGAGATGGTTTTCTGCGATGGTTACTTCTATTGTAATGCGGTCCGTTCGGGAGATATGGAAGATTTGGGCATTACTGGATTCAGCCTCAGAGAGGGGGCTGGAATATTTGCCTTGTTGCCAAAGATCGCTAATGGTAAGCACATGCTTCATCGGGAGTTGCTTGCTTGCGGTTTGCGGCTTCTAGTTGCAGCGAGCATAGCCAATGAAGGGGAAACACTTTTGGAAGAGGTAATTATTTGGGAGTTTGAGAAACAGAAGCTGGACGGTTCCTCATCTTCATCATCAGTGGACTCCTCCTCATCACTGTGGAAAGAGATTGCAAAGATGCCTCCATCTATGTGTAACGATCTGAAAAGGAATTCCCCACCTCAAGAAATTAAGAATGTAGCAGTGGGGGATCACGTGTGCTTCGTGGGGTATGACGTGATGAATGTGCCTGTTTATAAACTGAATGAAAATTCATGGACCTGGCTCCCTAGTTGTCCTTTAGACTACCACAATTACGTGGTCACAGCTTTTGAACCAAGGCTCGACATGGAAGTCGGGTGTCCGGTGAAGCCTGGTATGCATCCCTTCTAATCTTTGTTTCTTTATTACGATTATATCTGTCACAGCTTTTGAACCATTCCTTCTAATCTTACGCCATAGTTTTCTAATCTTAGGGCATGGTTTTGCAGATGAACATGGGGCATATTGGTGGTGATACGATGCTTATGGGCTTTTGAATTTAGGGTGTCAGATCATAGCAAATATTATATCCAGTTGTTTATTTCAATTTCATTAGCTTCGATCTCATTGTCTCTCCATGAATGAATGAACTGTTAATGTTCTTTTTATTAACTCCAACGGGGTGATGGAGATTTGGAACTCAACCTAGAAAGAGTAAGTATTGCTGAAATATATAGGCTTTTATATGGTTCCTAAAATAAATTGATTGTTAGATCACTACATTGGCTTTGGCTTTATTGTTATGGTTGCATTGGTTTTATTGTTATCATTATATTGACTTTAGCAAAATGTGAATTCTTAATATTCCTTTTTATTAACTCAATTCTTAATATTCCTTTTTATTAACTCCAATGGGATGATTGAGGTTTGGAACTAAATCTAGAAAGAATAAGGAAACGAAATTTTTTTTTTCCAGAAAGAAAAAAGCTTGTCCTTGTTATTCTTAGAAAGAATCAAAGGCAATCTTCCCATAAGTGGGTTACAGAAATTGGAGAAGCATATTCAAGCGACACCACAAGAGCACTTCCAGGGGGAAACACATAACAGTAAAAATGAGGATTCCCATCAGAAAACTGTCTCGTCATAAAGAGAGGATTGTCTCTTCAACCACATCTACTGAGTGTCTCATCAGCATTCTAAAAGTGATCACTCCTTGAATATCAAGACAAATATAAAAATGAGGACATGAATAATTCCCTAACCAAGCTCAAAAGAGCTGAAAATTATCATGAGAGACCAAATGGTTCTCGAAATATTCCATGAAACTGCCTTTACCCTAGGGATATGAGAGAGTAGTTTGAGAGAGACAGTCAGCAATCGGATTGTGCTCTTGGTAAATGTGAGTGAACGACAAGTCCTGGAAGCTAAGGATTAACTTTTTTGTCTTCCTGCACCAATGAAAGAGATTAGGAGGGGAGAGAGCATAACTTGAGAATCACCATATACATGTGATAAGGGGATCCCCGAGGGCGAACTCATAGTGGTGAGACTCATTGAAATATATGCAATATCCAACTCCTACAATGTTACAGTTAGAGGCACCGTCAATAAATCCATAGGGAAAAATCTTACAAGGGGGCTTCCCCAGCACTCCTTGAATATCAAGACAAATATAAAAATGAGGACATGAATAATTCCCTAACCAAGCTCAAAAGAGCTGAAAATTATCATGAGAGACCAAATGGTTCTCGAAATATTCCATGAAACTGCCTTTACCCTAGGGATATGAGAGAGTAGTTTTAGAGAGACAGTGAGCAATCGGATTGTGCTCTTGGTAAATGTGAGTGAACGACAAGTCCTGGAAGCTAAGGATTAGCTTTTTTGTCTTCCTGCACCAATGAAAGTGATTAGGAGGGGAGAGAGTAGTCATCCCATCGCCTAGTTAATGATAACTTGAGAATCACCATATACATGTGATAAGGGGATCCCCGAGGGTGAACTCATAGTGGTGAGACTCATTGAAATATATGCAATATCCAACTCCTACAATGTTACAGTTAGAGGCATCGTCAATAAATCCACAAGGAAAAATCTTACAAGGGGGCTTCCCCAGCACTCTGATTTTTTTTTAGGCCAATGACAGAGAAGAAAGTGCTTGGGCTGATGAAGAAATCTGCTGAACAATACTAGAAAGATATTCCTTCTTTTCCCCTCGAAAATTTCCTGATTACATATATCATTACATTGTCTCTATTGTCAATGTTACATTGGTTTTATTGTTATCATTACATTGGCTTTAGCAAATGTTTATTTTTATTTATGGGCTTTGATTTTGTGTCATTTTAGATATAGAGAGAGACATGACACATAATCAAGTGTTTTGTTTTATTTATATATTAATTGCCATTTTTTTCTTCTTTAAATATGATTTTTATTTTTCTCTTGTGTATGATTCCTTTGTATTCTTGTGAGTAGTGACTCTTTATTACTATAAAGATATTTTCTGTAAGAGTTTATTTATCTCCACCATTATGTAGATGGTAAGATAGTCACATGGACTATAAAAATTTGTAATAGTAATAATTTTTATAACTATTTAATGCTAAACTAAATTCCCCATGATTTTATTGACACTAGACTAAGCTCATTAAACTACCTGGAGACCAGCTCTTTTGTAGCTAGGCCATTTAGTGCAGCCTCTCTAAACATGAAATTTCACAAACTTAATAAACAACTGCATGTATGCATTCGACAAAGAGTTGTGGGTGCACAAGGTTATTTCTTTAAGAGCCAAATGAACAAGTTAGATGATATATGTCTATTGGTTCAAAACATGTTTTGTTGGTTCATATATAAATATTTGAATTTTTGGCTGAATTTTTGGCTGCACAACTGTACTAAATGCTTCAATTGTTATATTTTCCAAGTTTTGCATGGTTTTGCATGTAGTTGGAAATATGACTATAGAGCATAGTGTCTGTAATATCATGCACTTTTGAATTTATGATGTCAACTCATAAGAAATATTTTATCCAACCTTTTTTGTTATCTCAATTTCATTAGCTTGGTTTGCATTGTTTGTTTTCTTCATATATCTCAAAACTGAATTGTTGATGTTCCCTTCTATAAACTCTAATGGGAAAAGAGTAAATATGGTTGAAATATAAACCAATTTATATAAAAATACTTTTTATTGTTATCATTATCATTATTTCTCATTAATACTCATTTAAATTATAATAATTAGGTTTGATTGTTCTTCATACATAAGAGATAATGAAAATATACTATGCCAAATAAAGATAAGAAAACATGTCAAACAGAAATAAGCAAACATGGTTCGATTCTAGTATTTAAATGATAATGAGGCTGATCAAAGAATGTGCTATGTCAAATAGAGATAAGCAAACATGCCAAACAGAAATAAGCAAACATGGCTGGATTCTAGTATTTGAAGGTAGCAAATGGTTTTAGCAAGCAAGAAGATAAATTACACTTAGCTTTAAGTTGATCATTATCTTTTTGGCATTTGCTGAAATTTAGTTGATATATTATTTAATAAAAAAGTGGGTTAAATTACTTCAAGGATTAAGTCATGGAGATCTATGTTTTTGTTTGTTATAACATTTTCAAGTCACCATGTGTGATGATGATCGATGATGAAGAAGAAAAAGACTGGGTGGTTAAAAGCTTGTCAAGGCATCTTCAATTTTTTTGGCCTGGGTAAGTCTAGATTTGTCATGGTAAGGAGTGGGATATTCTTGGGATATTTTATTTTGTTTTCTGGAATATTTTATTTATTTTGTTTCTGTAAAATATTCTTGGACTCAATGGTCATGACAAGCTTGGCATCTTGAGTGACAAGGAGAACCCATAGAAAGACCATTAAAGAAAACAAGGAGTTTGTGTTACCAAAAGGAAAGGACATAAGCGAGGCAGTGTTAAGAAAAAAACTGATAGAAAGACGGTGGGATGGAAAAAGTCATTTTCGAAGGACATTCTTGTTTCTAACATGACTTCTTAATATGACTTTTGCAAAAATTATTTTCCCATTTCCCTGCAGTGCATTCCATTTTTCCTTGAATTCACAGGGGCCATTGCTTGCATAAGATCGACATCCTTGAAACTTTAACAAAACGTAAACTGTAAAGGTGGTAGATGGTGGATGAAATGTTGGTTTAAAAAAGAAAGGGTCGATTCATTAGCTGAGAACGCAATAGAGGTGCCGGGTGTAGAGCAAAGATTTATTGCACTTGATCGCTGAAATTCAGGTAATATTTATTCTTATATTATTTTGTAAGTATTTTTTGATGAAATTTTCCAATTCAAAAAAAGATTTATTGCACTTTATTCCTATATTATTTTGTAAGTTTTTTTTATGAAATTTGCCAATTCAGTGCCAAAGTTTAATGCTGCAATTTTGTGTTTCTTATTTCTTTGACATGGCTGGAAAACATAAATGGAACATCACATATTTAAGGTAGAAATTAAAAACAAATATATTATGGAAAAAATTGTTAAACTTTGTTAAACTACCTAAACAAAACCCCATAAAGGAAAACCTATTTGAGAGTGAGAATATTTATTTCTCTTTAAAAAAAATGTACAGCAAGTAATAGAGAGAGAAACCACTTATCTCAACCATGTGAAGACTCACCAATTCTGGAAATTCTAGGACACAATTCTCCTCACACTTAGAAAATACACAACATTGGAATCCATGCCGAACACAGGCTATACAGTTAGTCATAATACATAATAATTGTCTCTAAAACTATGCACATTGAAGTTGTCTTCTACATTGGTCTTCTTTCTCTCAGCAATAGCAAAGATTTGCATGGAAAATGTGCCCATTTACTAAGGAAAATGGTTTCCTCCAACAGTCTGGAAACTCATCCCTCTATGAGTCAAACAATAAATTATTGCAGCAGCAAATGACCTTAAATTTAGAGCCAAGCAGCACCAACCTCATGCTCAGCCACTTCCTTGAACTTTGTGTTCATTAAATGTGATGTAATATCTGGTTTAACTATTGTACCAACATCTTGGTTTTTGTTCTCACTTTTTATACCTTCTCTTTGAGTTTGTTAGATTCTCAGAGACAAATTACATGAAGAAACACAATACAGAACACTTGTTATTAATGTGGTAAAGCTCAAAAAAGGGAAACGTCCAGCCAAGCAAAGTATTGAAGCTCACTATTAAAGAACTAGAGATTACATGACGGGCCTCAGCCTCTTAGACTACTTATTACATTAGGTAGCCTCTTAGACTACTTATTACATTAGGTATCACAACCATGCACTATATACTTCATGAAAGAAGTTACATGAGTAAAACCATTGTGGGTTATGCAGGTTATGAGAAAATTCCCATAAAAACATTAGTGGCATTAGTTTAGTTGCTATTGTTGTAATGTCCCCGGTTTTGACCATGTTTGCATGATGTATATGTTGTAATTAATCGTGGTAAGGAGCTCAAGGCAAAATCCCACCATCAATTTGGTTGTGTGTTTGTTTCGGCAATGGGGATAGTTGCCGATCGTGCCATTTGGCACATTATAATTCGACATCATGTAAATACGCACATCAATTAAAACTAAAACCACAACCAGCTACGGCAGTGCAACGTTGAATGAAAAGGGCATGGTTCCAAAGGATAAGGGGTAGGGGATGTGTTTATGGGGGAAAAACCCATGTGTTGCCACCTTGTTTGTTTTTCCACCTTTCTTGTTTCACCAACCTCTTCAATGACTTGGTTTTGTTGTTGGGGGCAGTTATGGCTGGTGGTTGAGGCAGTTATTGTCTTTGGGAGTGGGGTGGCCGGACTGTCAGTCCCTTGCCCACGCGCCCACTCCACCCACGACTGCATTCAATTCCTCCATCTCTCCACGACGCCATTCTTCCCTGTCCTGTTCACTCTCAGGCGGAGGTCGGTTCTGTTCTCCTCATGCACCAGTGGGGGGCTCTCTTTGTTGTTCGTGGTTTGTTGTTCCCATATTTTGCTGGCTATGTCCTTTATCCTCATGCACAGGAGTTTTGCGTTAGTTTTCCTCACGGAGGGAGCGGGTGAAATCATGGCTGTCACTCAGGATTTCGGGTGCAGAAGCCGTTCACGCTCTCGGCTGTGTGCCTGTGTGTTTCACACCAGTTCGGTGGTAAGTATATGTTCCCCATGTCGATTGTGGGTGTGTATGTTGTCAACTATGGTATGCAGTTGTGTTCTCCTCTTGTCCATGCCGAGAGTCTATTTCTCTCCATTATCGGACTCTGTAGTTTTCCGCTATTTCATTGTGGGACGGGAGCTGTCATCTTCCCCACGTTTCATTGGCTGAGTTTCCTTGTTGTTTGGGACTGTGTATAGCTGCCATCGTTTGCATTGTGAGTTGTGGCTGTTGATTGCCACAGTCGTTGGCTGAGTCTCCCATGGTTATGTTGGGAGTGCTGTTTACTATTCACTGTGGGCTGTGAATTGTTGCCATCATCCATTGGGTGTTTGGGCTGCTGTTGTTCCCCTGGTTTTGGGTTGCAGTTGAGTTGTTTTGGCCACGTTAGGGCCAAGAACAACTCTGATTTGCCTTGTGGGCTTGAGCTGTGACTCGCCTTTTGTTTGGGAATGTCACCGGTTGACTTGCCTTCTTCACGGGGATGTGAAGGGATTGTTTTGGCTGCTGGTATGAAGGGGTTGGTCTTCGGACTGTGCTGGCTTGGTTGATCTGTAGATGGCCTGGTAAACCCAGCTATGTTGGTTTGGCTAATTGTGTCCCTTGGCTATGTGTAAGCCTGCATTGACCCTTATCCTTGGAGGAATCATGCCCAGCTCGGGGGTGGCAGTGTTGCTGAGAGATTGATGAGCACGCTGGCCTATGGTTGGGTGGAGCGTTGCAGCGACGTAGCTGGTTGCAGGTGAGTTCTTGATTGAAATATAAGTGATGCTGGTGACTTCATCTCTGCAATTTATATACTGTTTCATGAGAAATGATGAACATGATTAATGCTGGAATGTATGTTTGCTTCCACTGTATGATTAAAGAATTATACATTGAGTAACTGTGCATATAAAATGATGGATTGTGCATCCTGTTATGCATCATGTTAAGCTTTTAATTTCAGCATTGATCTCTTTTGTTTATGTTCATGGGGCTGTTTGCCCGTACGGTTGGTGTTGGTCGCGTCCTCTTCGTCGGTTTGAGGGATGGGGATGTGACAATTGTTATTACCTTTTTTCAATCCAAGAGAAGTTACACACCATCGCAACTTCTCTAAGAATACTATTTTTGTGAACATATCTGCACAATTTTCTTGAGTATTAACCTTTTTCAGATCTACTTTACATTCACTAATGGCTTGTCTTCCAAAATGATATTTTACATCAATATGTTTAGTCTTACTATGATAAACAAAGGATTTTTACCCAAATGCATAGCACTTTGAGTGTCACAGAAGACAAGAACACTATTTTGCACCCTTCCAATTTCTCTAAGAAGACCTCTTAGCCAAATCGTCTCTTTGCAAGCATGTGAGGCAACATTGTATTTATCCTCTGTAGTGGATAGTTTCAAATTTTGGCATTAGCAGAAATACTTGAACAATTTGTAGATCAACTTAAATAACAATTGACAAGTGCAGTAAAAACACATTCATCACATCAACACAATAGACACAAGAGTTTTTCACTCGGGAAACCTTCAAAGGACAAAACCCCCAAAAACAGTAGTATCTCTTCACGTAAATGAGATGACTTAGGAAATTCTTCAAAAATTTCCTCAAACCCCAATCTGGGTTAAACTACCATTTACAGTAATATTTTCTCATTAAAAATCAAAGGAAGGGTTTAAAACCCTAGTAACTAAGGTTAGAAAACATTTGTAAAGTCCAAAACAACAGTCTCCTAAAAAATATCAAATCTGCCCAAAAATATCAGATCTGCCCGAAAATATTAGAGCTACCCAAGAACCACATATTTTTCCAAAAATCAAAGATCTGCTCAAAACTCAGATTCTTGCTAAAAATCATAGATCTACCGAAAATGGAAGGAAGACTGCTCGTAAATAAGGTGGTTTCCTAGATTTGGAGAATGGTTTTCCAAATCTGAAGATGTGGATGTCCTAGATCCGAACTTGGATGGCAAGATCTGAACTTGGTTGTCGAGGTCTGAAGATGTGAAGGTGGCTTCCGAGATCTGAATATCTAAAGGTGGTTTCCCTAGATCTGAACTTGGCTTCCTAGATCTGAAGATGTGAAGGTGGCTTCCCTAGATGTGAACATGGTTTTCGAGATCTAAATATCTAAAGGTGGTTGCCCAAGATCTGAACTTGGCCGCCTATATCTAAAGATATGAAGCTCGATTCCCTAAAACTAAACTTGGGTGCCTAGATCTAAATATATGAAGCTCGCTTCCATAGAACTAAACTTGGTTGCCCATGTTTGAAGATGGATTCCTTAGATCTAAACTTGATTGAAGATGAGGGTTTGGTAAAACCCTTAATACACAAAATCTAAGAAACCTTATATTAGGGTTTGTATTCAATGGAGGATGATGATTCCTTAGCTAGACTCATCCATGCTAGGGCACAATCACAAAGCTTTCTTCTTCAACCTTGAGTATTTGTACGTGTGAGAGAAAGTGTGAGAGCAAGTGTGTGTAATAATGAACATACTTGATCATCTATAAGTCTTTTATAGCATTTAGTCACTTGTAAGTGGATGAAAATTAGAAAATATAAATAATAATATTTTATTCTTTTCCTAATTTCACTTATACCTTCTTAACAAAAAGGTCTTTTATGTATTTTTTAATTTTACGAAAAATCCTTATTTATCTTTGACATTCACCTATGGTCCTTTTCCTATGGTCCAAAAGTCCTTATGTATTTTTTACTTTTGACTTTAGCTTTTATCCAAGTGCCCTTATGGTCCTTTTGATTCCAAAAGTACATCATCATAAACCAAGAGAGTTACTTAATGCTTTTATCTCACACTCTGTGTGACACCTAGATATGGTACTAGGGTAACTTAACTAGGGGTAGCTAAGACTTGGAGAAGTACACAAATCCCATAGGTCAGGGGCCAGAGTGTCACACTTCCCTAGACCAAGTCTAGGGCTTATAGTGTCTTCCTAGTAACAGATGATGTGCCTCAGCCATAGGCTGCATAATTTGACCAAGCATCTCCATTCTCCAATACTTGGTAACAAACCAAGTGCCTCCATTCGCCAAGAGAATGGATACTCAGAACTAAGCTGAGTCTACCAGTACTAGACTGGTCAACATCGTGGTCCCATAACAAATGTCTACCATTCAACAGAATGGTCACTCAACACTAGGTTGAGTCTACCCACGGCAGAGCTAGGTCTATATCATGGTCCCAGACAAGATATCTACCATTCAATAGAATGGTCACTCGACATTGGGTTGATTCTTCACCGTGGCCCCGGACCGAGTGGCCCCATTCTCCTAAGAGAATGGCTCTCGATGTTGCTCAGAAAAATCAACAGATAAAGGAATTGTTTCTTGAAGCTTTTACATCCAACTTATAGCTCCATCTGCAAGAGCAAATGCATAACCTGAATTAGACCTTCTGTTTTTCAAATTACCTATGAAATCTAAATCAACAAAACTGCATACAAAATCAATATTATTAGTAAAGGTGATACAATAGTCACTTGTGCCTCTTAGGTACTGAAGTGCCCATTTCATTGCATTCCAATGTTCTTTTCAAGGATTTTCCATATACTTAGTAACAACACCTACTGCCTATGAAATATGAGGTATAGTACACACCAATGTACTAATTAAACATCCTACTGTATTGGCATATGATACATGAGACATATAATCATTTTCATCAACACTACTAGGACATAAACTTGAAGAAAGTTTAAAATGGGAAACCAAAGTAACATTCACAGGTTTTGCCTTATTCATTTTGAATCTTCGAAGTATTTTCTCAACATACTTCTCCTATGGAAAGATAAGCTTACAATTTCTTTTGTGTTTGTGTATTTCAATACACAAGATTTTTGTTTTAGCTCCAAGATCCTTTATATCAAAATTCCTAGCCATATGAACCTTCAACTTGTTAATCTTTTCCATGCTTTTGCTCACAATAAGCATATTTTCAACATACAACACTAAGATAATGAATATGTCATTCAAGCTTTTGAAGCATAAATAATGATTATATTCACTTCTAGTATAACCTTTCCTCACCATGAAAAAATCAAACTTCTTGTACCCTTTCTTGGGTGACTGCTTTAGGATGTCCATTATTTCTTGAGCTTGCAAACCAATCTACCTTATGATGCTGCAAAAAACCTTATGGTTGTTCCATATAAATATTTTCTTGTAAATATCTATGTAAGCAAGTTGTTCTAACTCCAAATCAAGCAATGCAACTAGTGCTAACACAATGCAAATAGATACGAGCTTGACAACTCATTAAAAAAAATCATGATAGTCAACACCTTCCAACTGAGAGTACCCTTTTGCGACCAATCTGGCTTTGTATATTTCAAATTTACTATTATCATGGATCTTGCAGTTTCCCTGATTGATTAATCCTGTGTAGGATGATAGAGGGGACAAAAAACTAGATCTATGACCTAAATAAATCATAACCCCCAAAGGATGGACAGTTGTCATGTTGGTTAGGACTTCCTTCACTTTATGCCACTAGAGAAGCACAAGTGACACTGGCGGAGACCTAGACCTATTCTAAAAGGACAAACCTACAGAAAATCACCAAATCAAATTCCAGAGAAAGAATACGTAAGGTGAGTGCTTGAAACCCTAGATTCGGGGGATAAGACACAAATTTAAGAAAGAACTTGAGTAGGGGTGGTTAGAGATATTGGAAATGTTACTCAAGTAAGACAACACAATAACTTATAGAAATCAAGATCAGATCTAGGATTAGTGTGCTTGATCAAATGATGAAACTCGAGAACCTGGGGGGGATTTAAGAAAAAATGAGAAGTTACCAGGACAAATATGATACAGAGAATTTAATCTTTCGACACACTGAATTGGATGAAAGATTTAAGAATTAGAGAAAATCCATGTTAAACCAAAAAAACAGACACTAAGAATATGGCTTCCAAAAAAAGGGGCGCTAACTTACTAAGGGATCAGTTCTTGGATATGGGTAATGAAATCCAATGCTAACTCAAAGGAGGGAGAATAGGTTTTGACGGATACAAGACAAAACCCAGATCACCGAATTTGCAGATTCCCTATGCAAATTGAACTGGTGATTTTTCTTACTTCTAACAAGGGTTTTTTCAGAAAAAGAAGTGATGGGAAATGCATGAGAAATTCAAAGGATGGAGAACTTACCTGAGAAACATACCTTAATTATTATTGACACACACCTTTTGACAAGGGTTTAGTCTGCATATCAATCAACACTCATCACCATAGAATCTCTAAAAATTGGCCCCAACAGGTTTTACCCTATCCAGCAACACCTACAAAGTAGGTACACTCTCACCCAATATGTTTGAGGAAGGCTCCAGGGTCCAAGTTTCCATAGACAAAGAAGAGGGATTTCACACTATCTCTTATCACAACATCACTATGAGATCCATTGTCTCAACATATGGTTCGACTTTAATCAACTCTACTTATTATCAACTTTCACAATCATACTTATTCAACACGTATTAACCCAATGAACCATGCAAGGCTTTGCATCATTGAGATTCAAGCATATAAAGTCATAGATCACATTTTCATACAATTCGAAAGATTCACATAAGCACAATAACAAAACAAAATTGCATCTTCAACATCATCTTCTTCTTATTCCCAAAAACACATCGCAAAAGACAAACATTCCTTGTTCGATTAGCCTCAAACCATAAATATATCCATCAACAAATCAATTTATTTACAACAGAGACGATCTAATGATCTACCAAGTATATCCTCCTCCATAATAATTCTCTTTACAATTCTATTTCTATTTTTAGGCTTGCTAAGCCGTTACAAAATGGTCCACATAACCGACTTCCTAACTAACTCGACCAAAATGACCAAACTTGTCAGTGTATTCTTTATTCGCATTTGAGTTTTCCTTCACTTCTCCATTCATGATTACCTCTCCCTTTGACGATGCCTGTACTTTGTGCATTCGAAACCCTTGCGAATAGGCCCCCAACAAAAAATTGTGGTTTGCCCTCGAGCCACCTCTATTGGACACAGATGGTGTATTCAAATTGGCCTTGAAATTATCATGCTCCATGTATAATTGTTCAATAGCTTCCTTGACCTTTGCACCGAGTGTTGTGCACTCCTCCACTGCTTGTTGTATCGGGTGCTTGTCAGATAGCTACACCATTTTAGATCATGCTTCCTTTGTGTTTGTAAGTCAGTCCATAGCTTTGAGCATTAGCTACTCTATGGTATCTTGGAACTCATCCAAATGGGAAGTCCTCCATTTGTGTCATTCTCATGCCTTCTTGACACATTGTTGTAGCTCTTTTCGCTCAGCTACCTTAGTCACCTACACAATTGGGGGCATTATCTTCACGTATCCCCTCAGTGCTGTCAGTTATACTTCCACCTCGCTAAGTTTCTCACCCAATTGTTACAGTCATTCTTCCTAAACCACGCTCATCCAATATTGTGTCGGTTCCTCAGCAATTGACTCAGGAACTTTCTCCAATTCTTCTATCTCTGCTGCCACGTCTTCTATTGTACTCTTTCACCCTACTAGTTGCCTCCTTCATTCTTTATTCTATCATGACCTCTTCTTCTACCTTTATTCATTGCAGTTCTTCTGCATTGCTCTCTGTATCTTGCCTCAAACACACCAACTCATCATGCAATGTCTCATACCAGTCACTAATCTATTGACTTGCTTCGCGCTCGATCTGTTGCACTATATGCATTTAAATTTCATTGAGTTTGACACCAACCGAGTCGAATCTTCTTAGTTTTGCATCTACATCTTCATTCCCAGTTGTAATTGATCTCATATGTATATGTACTAGCCAAACTTTCTTTCCAATATCTACCTCGACTACTCTTTGCATCGCTTCATCGTGTGGTACCTTAACCTCCAATATCGCATTGGTTAATGACTTGTCATGTCCCCATATTTTTGGACATAAAAGTGTTGACCATGTGGAACACATTGGGGGGCTCAAAGATGCATTAATTACCTTTCCTAGGGAATTTTGTTCAAATATTATTTATGAGGCATTAATTAATTAGCCTAGGAAAAATTTTCTAAATAGTTATTATTAAAGCATGTACTCATTTTAATTATTTCTGTTAATTAATTATTGTGCAAATAACATGTGAAATTGAGCTTTCCATGTTAAGAACATTGCCAAGGGAGGAGATTAAGAGATTGGAAACTCTATGACAAAATTAGTTAGAGAGAAAAGGGAAAGTGCCCAAAAACTATGAGAAAATATGTAATAACAAAAGAAGAAAAGTTTTGGAAAAGGAGGGTGCAGTTTCCTTTTATATACTCAGAAAAACTGTCAGAAAAAAAGTAGGAATTTTTTGGCAAATGAGGGCACAGTTTCTAAAGCAGGGAAAAGCATAAAGTTGTCAAGATTAAAAGAAAAAACTATTTGACTAAGTAGGGCATAGTTTCTAAGTCAAAGGGATTAATTGGAAATGGA
This sequence comes from Pseudotsuga menziesii, assembly GCA_001517045.1. Lineage (NCBI taxonomy): Eukaryota > Viridiplantae > Streptophyta > Pinopsida > Pinales > Pinaceae > Pseudotsuga > Pseudotsuga menziesii. Next base: position 245,811 of record LPNX010764239.1, read on the forward strand.
AACATCTCCACATGGTCCTACATTCCCATTGGCTCAAGGAGGGCATATATGTGGCTAGGGTTAGGGATTCTAGCTGGTTGACTTGCTTTCACAGGTCACCCAAAGTTATATTAAATATAAATTCAAGATCATTCACATAGTTTGGTTGATGGATTTATTATTTGATGCTCTGTGCGCATAGTCTTCTAAGTGGTGCACCTCAGAGCTTTGGGAGATGAGCCCCAAACCTTCCTTTTCCCACTCCTTCATTCCCATTCCCTTATATTTTCAGGTATGGAGCACTTAATGTTCATCCATTTAATTCTTATCAGCCATATTTTTCATCCTTCATCTCAATAAAGTCGATATCCAGTGAAGCCCAAGCTTCACCTATGCTCCCAGTCTCTCTCATGTCCAATTTTGTGCCTCCTACCCATCATTTTGGGTCCTTTGATGTAATGGTCAGTGAATATATTTATTTTTGATGTGTAACAGATGATAAATATTGTTATTTATCTCTTTCAGGTTGCAATAACTCTGTTCATTAATTTTTCATACTCATATTTCCATATATAAGCTTAATTAGTCATCAAAATGAAGGATTTGAGCATTCTAGTGCAGTAATAAGTGAGCCTTGTTCATGGGAATGCATTTGGATGGTTTAATATGCTGTAATAAGATGTATTAGTTTATTTTAAATGAATTTATCATTTTAAATACAGTTCTGTTACAGATTTCAAGCTTACTTACACACCCTAGCTAGATTACTTGTTAAATTTGACTGTTCTAGTTGTTCTTTCAATTCAAAGAGTTATATATAGTTATTTTTTATTATGTAAGTTGATAAGTGTCACTGAAAGAACCACCTACCCATACATACTTTCCTATCATAAATTCATTGATTCTGTACTCTGCTTTGGGAGCCTCCATTACATAGGACTTCCCTAGGCCAAAATTTCCTAAAAACCTCAATTCTTTCCTAAACTCTCCAGAAATATCCATATATGTTACGAACCGTCCAAAACAATATTTTATGATATATGAAGGACTGATAACACCTATAATATTTTCACAAATACCCTACTCGTCGTTACTAAATAAATTTCCCTAGTTTCACAGTTGTGTGAACCAGAAGCGTGGGTATAGGTTTCTGCATAGAGAAATCTGAAACCTGTATAATCCCCGATATAAATATGTTAGGGGAAATGAATTCACTATTCTGTAAATTATTCTTGGTTTCCTCCTTCATTCTGTTCCACTTCCTGCAAATTTTCCAGCACAAATCCTTGAATTACCTAGTCTAAAATTTCATTGAGTGATTGTAAATTTATATCAGAAATTTAATTCAATTTGCAGCAATAGTTAGTGTTCATTTATTCATATAAAACTTAGCTACATTACATTGGTATTAGATCACTTTCCTCCACCCCTGTGGAAAGTAAGCTCTCAGTGAAATTTTTTTGCAGATCAACAATTCAAGTTGCAACCATGAGGATTGTACAAGTAGTTGAAGATGGTGACTTTGATTAGTTTGTTGAAGAAGAAAAGGTGATATATGTTAATGATGGATTGAAAATGTCAAGAGACAAGTATGGTTACTTTTGTGACTATATGGATTATGAATAAAAAAATGTTGAACTTCCAATGGCTAATCTTAGGAAGGATTTAACAGAGATCAAAGATGCAATTGAAAATTTGCCACACTACGAAGAGTATCTTGCCATGGGGAAGCATATTTGTAAATCCATTCCTTTCAAAGCGTATTTTTATTATTTCATATTTGGATTTAAGCTGAATAATGTAGATGATTACTCCTTACAAGAGCATCAAATCATCCATAGGGGAACCAAGTTGTTCCACTTTTCTGAGCAATGAGGAGGAAGAAGGAACCAAAAGTGAAGAGTCATCAAATCCATCAGCATGTTTAAGCATTCTGACATTCTTTGTTTTTTCTTCAAGAATATTTTGCATAAGTAATTATCATAGTACCTATAGCATGGTTTTCACCCTTTCTATGTTCCAAAGTGCCTCCCTTCTGTCTATGGGGCATAAGGGTAGAGTTCGTACTAGAAGAGCTACAACAAACAAGAATATTAGTAACACAAAATATAGAAACAACTACTATTAAACTAAATAAAAAAACTATATGACAATTATACTTTCTCAATTTCTTTAAAATGGACCACCGTGGGCAAAGCTTGGAAATGGGTTGCCTCTCCACAGGTTGGTTAGTATGGAGGATGCCTCTACATATGAGATGGGAGATGGTGGGGCTATGGAATGATTAGAAAAAGGAGGTGAGTACTATGAGAATAATGGCTTCTCACCGTACTCATGAATAAAAAGTTGGAAGAAGGAATAAGTCAATCTTGTGATGGAGACCTTCACACTATTTTATAGTTTTTCTTGTCCTTTTCACTCTTTTAGGGTTTTGAACCCTATTTAGGGTTTTAAGCCTTTTTGTGCTTTTATCTCTTTTGGGTGTGTTTAGCCCCTTTTGTGAGATTTTTAGCTCTTTTGTGGGGTTTTAAGCCCTTTTATGAGCTTTTTAACCTTTTAATGGGTTTTTTTTTCCTTTTTAAGAGAGAATGAAGGTAAACTATAGTTGTGGAGGTCAAAGGTAAGGAAAATGGTAGGGAAATGATGTATGTATGTGGTTTCAACCATATAGAGCCAGGTGGGGAATTTTTTGCATGAAAAACTTTCCCCTTGATGTGTGAGTGAAGAAGCTCATCGTATGGCTGACATATGTCATAAGATCACGGGGAGAGTGGAGAGACCTGCAAAGAAGCAACGCTTCATCGTTTGAACCACAGTGGATTTTGGTTTTTGTATTAATATTGGTTCCCAATAATGGCTGAGATACAAATAATATGTGACATGCATATGGACGAGATGGGCATACCCATGCTCGTAACAATGTCAAAAGAATAAATAATGGGATTAAGGCTAAAAAATTCGGGAGCGGATTGATACATATACAATTGATGTTACATGATGGTGGCCTCAATGAGAGGATGAATAACCTATTGATCTGAAGAAATGATACATAGGAACGATGGAATTATCTTGGAATACAATATCTTCATAATTGATGCTCTGGTTAACCTGTAAGTGTACATAGCTAGAGGGATTCCATGACAGGGAGTAAGAATATTTGAGGTACAATATGTTGCATCAATAATGGAGCTATATAGAATCACTGGTATGGGGCTAAACACTATTTCCAGCACAACCCAAAAATCAAAAGGGAGATGAACTTGTTTGGGTCCCATAGTAGACTCACCAATGTGCTAGAGTCAGGCGATAACCGAGGTCTTCAATCAAGTAATACATGGACCAATACCCTGTATGAATCTCATCAATGCAATGATGTAGATGAATTCAAGCATATGAGATACAACCATCTCGAGTGGCACTAATGAATCCTCTCAAGTGGTCCAAGGAACTCATCAATGAGGTGAATGAAACCAAGATATAGGGACCTATGGGTCTATCCTTTGGAATAGATGTGTTATCATCAATAGAGGGAGACCTACAGTTGATCAAGGAAATGATGTGTCCTTGACCAGAAGTGCGAGGGGGATAACCAAAGATGTGGACAACCTCGGGACTGACACACTGATTGGGGGAATAGGAGAAGGGGAGCACAAGGGATTCAAACTTCCTTTGTTCATAGTAAGATGGAAAGGAAGACTTGGGAGAAAATGAAACTGACTCATGGGATAGGGATCATAGATTTAATACCGAGAATGTAACTGCAAATGGGAAATACTGAGGAAGGTCATCGAAATATGAATACTCAGGGGATCCAAGGAAGACTCATAATAGAATACTTTGAACAAAGGCGACCCAATTGGGGGAAGCTTCCAAACTGTAATATAGGGTGGCGTTGAAAGACACCATTGTGACACGATCTCGTGGTTTTTTAGCGAGCCTGAGAAATTAAATGCTCGATGGTGTCTTAATTTTTAGAGAGTCTGAAAATAGGTAGAAGAATCCAGTGTGGTCTCTTTTTTGTATGTGGTATCCTAAGTCTGAAAAAGGATTAACGTATGCACAAGAGAGCTCTCCTAACCTTTGGGGAAGGGAGAATTCTTTACAGTTTGTAGTCCAATCAGGCCGAAAAAGGTTAAACTTACACTGACGGGATGATCATTCAAATACTTTTATGAGCATGAACAAAACCAAGTTTGCTTGGAAATATTTTCTTGATGAGAAGGCTGGAAAAGAGCTTAAACACAACCCATGATGAGCTTTTTCATAAAGTTCGTTCCCAATGCCCAAGAAAGGATAAAATGATGCAGAAGGAAACGTTCATGGATTGAGTGTGCCGAGGTGATAATTTTCTTATGATAGTCTATATAATCTGAAAAAGGAGATAAAAACCCTTTCAAATACTTTAATGAGCGTGAAAGGAAGCAAGCATGCTTGATGATCTTTTTATTCTTATGAGAGTCAAAAAAGAGCTTAACAAAAAATCCATAATGGTCAATCAAGCAAGGGGGAAGTGTATGATATATGGAAAGAGGTTATGTTGTGAAAATGGCTGATGGGAATATAATCCAGAACACTAGTGGGGGCCCCTTGTGGGATGACAAATCAAGGTGACTTCCAAGAAATTTTCCAGAAAATCATACTGAGAGCATGAGACAAGGGTCTCATCAAAATACAGAGGATGGCAAGCTGAACCCAGTGGTGCGAACGACGTCTCAAACAAACTCCAGATAAGCCTTAATAGCAGCTAGTGATGCTGCCCCTAGTGCAGTGGTGCATTAGTAAACGCTAGAGCATATGGAGGCCTATGGGTACGAAGCTAGGTCAATGTACAAGGTGGGATTCATTTGATGGCATGAAAATTGATGTGACTCCGTGAAATGGCCTAATGAATTAGTAGGGAGGGAGGCAGTCTGGAAGATCGTTTCTCAACCCAAGAGATTTTTGCAAAATGATGGCAGCCTCCTATCTTTGTAGAGGATGATCCGTATGTGGGCATGGAATATTTGGGAGATATGGAGAGGATTTGACCTCTAGGGTAGGTCTTTGGAACTTAACATTATGCTAGCAGCATAGTGGTATCTAGACCATACATCCAACATACTATGTGCATGTGTAGGCGTGGGACCGAACCCTCAAGTAGGCTACTAGTGACGCAGGAGTAGGGATTATATCCACCTTATCACATGGAAATGATGCGACAAATTTCTACAATAGACTCACTGTGACTATACTGGGAGAAACTATTGGAGGGGGTCACCAAATCATGATAGAAACAATGTAAATCAAGAAAGAAAAAAATATGCCCTAAGTGTTGCATGGTGAGCGACTTAGGAATAGCACCTCTAGTGAAGGTAATTGGACTTGCCTTGGAGACTCTGTAGTTGGTGCAAAGTACATGGGGGAGGAATATGGAATTCAATGGGAAGAACTAACTCCACACCATGCGATAAGTGAAATGGGATAAAAACGGTGGTGGTTTTAGAGATCTCTTTGTCATTGCAAAAGTGGTGTTGGGATGTAATGAACAAAAATATTCGCTTCAGTGGTATCAAAGCCCCTTCCTAGGCATCTCTACTTTTCCTTTTAGCTAAATCTGGACTTTGTCTGAAATTTCTAGGGTTTCCCTAAAATTAGGTCTTTGACAACCTTATCCTATAAAGTAGAAAAAAAATATTATTATATTATATTATATATAGAGAGAGATTATTAAAAAAACAAAAAAATTATCATAAAAAAACAAGGCTGCCACACTCTTCCCGTGCGCCTCCTCCATCACGATTTCCCACGTCCTTCCACCAAGCCTCCCATCCGTAGTCGTTCCGCTAGCCTTCACTGCAACGCTCCCTCTGCGCAACTCCCCACTGTGCCAGTGCTGCCACATCCATGCAGCTACTCCCTCACTGAGCTTCCTTCTCCTTTCGCGTAGCTGCCATCTTCTTTTCCCCCACCGCACTCTCTCTCGTCCACCACGCAACTCCCTTCACCACTTCCTTCCGCAGCCCTCCATCCTGACTTCTGCAGCTCCCATGCAGCCTTTGTTCACGACCCACTCCACTCCACTTGGCGCCGCTATTAACCCTGTTCCACACCACTCCCTCCAATTCCGTCTATCCCTCGTGTTGCTCCTCTTTGTTCCTCACGCACCCATGTCCACGGTCTACCACGCGTTCCCTTCGCAGCACCTGTGTGTCCCCCCTCTTCACCATACACTTTTTTTTTCCAGTCATCAACCCTCTCCATCTACGCAGCTCTCTTGCCATCACGCCCCTCCTGGGTCTGCTCCATCTCTTTATATTTGATTGTTCTACAACATAGTTGCAGAAGGGTTTTAGAGGTCGTTAATTATTGGCAACAAATACATGTTAAGACAATTTGGCCACACCAAGGACTGTGACTCTTACAAGAGGTCGTTTCACAATCAAATTGCTCAGTTGCCAAAAAAATTAATTCAGACAATCTTGAAGGGTCACGACTTCGGAAGAGATCGATCAATCAAAGAGTTAAGACGACAACTTGAAAAACAAAGTTAGTATTATACCCTAATCAAACTCGTTTTATTATTAAAGAGTTATTAAAGCTCAAAAAAAAAGTATTAAAGGCGTTATTCAAGTTACTCCTAAATTAGAAATAGAAAAAGCGAAAAATAAAAACATATAAGAAGTTCAAGTATTTTTTTAAAAGGGATTATAATATTATTTAAAAAAATATATAATTTTTAAAGAAAGCATAATAGAATGGAGTTTTATGGAGAAAAAGAAGGAAGATTCCCGAGTACTTCAAATTTTTATGCTTCAGTGTTAATTCAAATAAAAGGAACAATTAGAGGGAAAGACATTACTATTTCTATTGCTCCCATGGAACGCAATAATTATATTAGTGTTGAACTTGCTAATGAGTTAGCAATTCTGGATTCAAATATAGGTGAAAGGTTAGACTTTTGTAATACAATAGAATATGAAATAAGCAATTTACAATTAAACATCAGAGATTATACTGGCGTCTCGCAATTCATAGTTAAATCTTTGTGGAAGAGTGATGAAGAGATAATTTTGGGATTACCATGGTTAAAAGCATTGGGGACTTTTATCTTAAATCCTGAAAAAAGTTTCTGACATTCCCCTACAAAAAGAAGAAAATCACATTGTCGGACATTAACATGAAGACATAATTAGAGGTGGCATCATCTGAAGACTTCCAAGAAATATCAAAGATGTTGTCGTAGGGGAATGAGAAATCAATACACATGATACGGAAGGATTTCGACAAGGTTATTGCAAGTAAAGAAGAAGAGATCTCTTGTCTAAGAGATCATAATAAAAAATTACTTTTGCAAATCAAGAAGGCAAATGATAAGGTTCAACGCAATCAACAGTTACAAGAGGAGAATCGAGATCTTCAAAAAGAATTATCATGCAAAGAAGAAGAAAGATCTTCCTTAAAAAGGGTTAATCAGGAATTGCTAGAGAAAATAAAAAACTTAAAAGAAAGAGAACCCAAAAATCAAGGCAATCAATATGACGTCGTCAATTCAAACTATAAAGAAGAACTCTTACACCTAAGGAAAGTTAATCAGGACATGCTTGTACAAGTTAGGAAGCTAAAGCAAGAGAATAAATCTTTACAAGAAAAGCTAGATTGCACGAGATCAAGTGTCGACAAAAAAACGATGACTAGTGCAATAGAGAAGTCATCAAAGGCTCAAATTCAAACATCAAAAAAGGGAAGCAAAACAAAGCTCGTTAAGGCTCAAAAGAACAATCTTATTGTCACATCGCTACAAGAATCAACAAAAAAAGGTTCTGTAAAACAATTACAAAAATCGTTAGAAGCACCAAAAGTTGAAGTTCCAGTAAACACTTCATAGGCAATTCAAGTTCCATATCGCCATCCTAATCACAAGAGTCGTTATGATAGACGACAAGATCAAAAGGAAAAGTAGTAGCATTATTCCTACAAAGAGCAAAGACAAAATCGAAAGCTCTCGACAATCAATCCGCAAACAATTCCGTTAAAGGTAGATCTCGTATTGACGACTTCACAAATGACGCAACATTTCCACACAATATTTAAAAGAACGTATCGTCTTATCTCGTCAAGTGTTGCAACTACCAACACACAATGTCATGAGAAAGCGTTATGAGCAAGAACAAGGGATAAAGTCTTCCATAGATGTGCTTTGAGGACAAAGCAATTCTAAGAGAGAGGCAATGTAATGAACAAAAATATATAATAAATAAACATTAATAACTACTAATATTTAAATAACTAATTCTTAACGAAGAGACACCTTGATGAAAGATCATGTCTCTTTATGAAAGGGCACCCATCATGGGTATTTATACAAGCAGCATTCTCATTGTAATATCATCATTTATCAATTATCAACTTTATATATTTATCCATTTATGGAGTTTCTATCCTATTTACGTTGGATTTTCCTATAGAACAAATCTTATTTGTTCCATGGGATAGATTAGGTGGATCTTCCACGACCAGGGAGACATAAGTAGTACTAGAACTAGATATCATGTAGATGGTGTTGGTTTTGTTAATGTAATTGTAACTTTAGAATGTATTCATCCATATATTTTATGTATTGTACCGCAATGTTTATTCCAGGATGTGTCTATAATGTAATTGTGTCATGTCATACCCCGATGTTTATTCCGGGAAGTTTCTATAATGTAAACAAGTCATGTCAAGTGATTGTGGGTAACCCACCTATTGGTCAAGGGTTAAAGCCCCCACAGTTATGGAGCCCTAGGGTTATTATACTATCCTAGAGAAGTCAACCCAGGTGATTCATTGTAAGTCGGGGCAATAGTCCCCACCATTGTGTTAAGGATAAACCTCCTTGTTGGTCAGAGGAGGCAAATTCCCCACAAGTTGTGGGGCACTAGGGTTATTAGACACTCCTAGAAATGTCGAGTCTAGTAAGTAATTGTTAAGTGAGGATGACATGTTGGAGTGGGTTTCAAGTGAACGAAAGAATATAAATAGAGAGTGAGTCTCTCTATTTATAACACACACACTCACTCATTGGGGCGCATGAGTGAGAGGAGAAGTTGTTGGGACAAGAGAGAGACTGCTGCTATCAGAAGATCATCTTTATGTTTTCAGGTTTTACTTTTGGTGTTGATTCTATCTTTGAGGAAGTTGCAGGGTTTTCTCCTTTATGGTTTCCCAGAGGAAAATTCTTTGGGTCTCTTGTATCTTGTGTTTTGTTGCTTTGCATGTTATTCTCTCAGTTAAAGATCCTATTATCATAATGCTAGCTTGAATGATAAAAATCTAACATGGTATGAGAGATAACCTAAGAAGAAGACATTGTGCAGCTGCAGAAGCTAGGGATTCTTACTTTTTGGGTCTCTCTCCTCAATCCATCAGCAAAAGTATGCTAGGATGACTCTTCATTGAAGGGCGCATCTTTCTATTGAAGAGGAATTTGATTTCGAGCATTTTCAGTTTTTAGTGCCTGAAATTAGGGATTCTTATAGAAGAGAAATTTTTGAGTGAGCCCAGCATAGGATTTATCTCCTCATCAAAATTGAATTTTAGAGACCTGGATCAAGATTTTTGGTTGGGTGAAACTTCGGGAAAGTCAAACCCTAGTTTTACCCCGAGTTGGAAAAACCCTAAAATACTAAAACTGATAACTTTTGGTACATTCACTATATCTCGGTATTGGCGAAGGATAATGATCTGAAAATTATAGAGGCCAAAGATAAAATCCTTATTTACACTTTGTCCAACATTTAGCCTCATATTCGCTATATTCTGGGAGATATGAGCCCTCTAAGTTAGGGTTCTAACCTCTTCCAGAATTCATTCCTAAATAGGATACGTGGGCAGAATTGCTATATCTTGGGATACAAAGGTCCAAATGAAATTTATGAAGATTTTTAAAAAAGGGCACATACTTTAATTTATGTGGTCCAAGTTTTAGAATCAGAAGATGAACCAGTGACACGTGGAAGTCCATACAACTTTTCTATTCTAAACAGTCCTGTAATAGGCCACCTTAGTAAAATGATCATAAGTTGCAATTGGTGAAACCAATTCTGATGAAACCTGTGGTGTTGGAATAGGGACATGCAAGGATACCTCAGTGCATAGTTTCAGACATAAACGAGTAGTAATTTCAGAGATACCATAGAAATAGTAACAAGAATTTCTATGGAAGAAATTGGAAAACTAGGGCTTCATGTTCTGAGAGCTTCCCTCCACTGTTTTCAGAAAATGAGTACATCGGAAAACTAAACATGAGGGGATATATATTTCTATACAATTAGATCTGAAATATTCCAAGCTTTGAGAATTAGGTTTTCCCTGACAAACCCTAGATCATCCAGCTCCGGAACCAGAACGGACACCTCAAATCGGTAAGATCTAATCTTTTGATATTTTCATTTGAGGTTCTCATTTCAAAGTGATCTATCACATCAGCTTGATGATAAGATTGGTTAAGTTGACAAATTCCATCGTGGAAGTATATGATATCTCTGAATTAAATGAATTGGACACCTACATGAGTAGATAGGTTCCAATTCTAGAGGGAGATGAGGCTCAAAGCCTTACACAAGAAGAGCTTGGTCAAGGCCAAGAAGATCATTGTTGATTCAATCACGGATCAACTTGTACCACAAGTGTCTTCCCTAAAGACATCGAAAGAGTTGTTTGATTCCTTAATCAAGCTATTTGAAGGGAAGAATATAAATCAGAAGATGGCTTTGAGAAAAAAGTTGAAGAATGTGAAGATCCAGAATGCAGAACAACTTGAAGCGGTAGAAGAAGAAATGGAGAATGTAGAAGTAGTGATAGCCATCTTGAATGGCCTCCCAGGATCATGGGATTCATTCATGTGAGGAATGTGTGCCAAAAGGAAGTGATTACTTTTAGCAGACTCTGGGAAGAGCACACACAAGAAGAAGAATCTTGACTCATGATAAGAGAAGAGGTGAGAGCATCTGAAGATCAAGCTCTCACCATCCAAAGAAGATCCCTCAAGCGATGAGGAATATCAATAACTCAACTCTTGAAGAACCTCTTATCCATCTTAGCATTTGGATAAGAAATGATGTTATTATGAATGAAGAAAATGATGAAGCTGAAGGCTCAAGAAGGAATCTACCCACGAAATAAATAAAGATAAGTATTCAATTGTCATTTCTTGTTTTTGTTATGCAATTTGTTTATATTCAGTTGATGTATTATGCATGATAGAATGTTTGCATTAATGACAGTATACTACTAATATGCATGTGATGGATAAGTAGCTCATGGTGCTATACAACTCTCCATTGCTACTTATATAGAATGAAACCTCTTTGCTGACATATTGGATTAGTGCACAATCTCAATGTTGTCCTGGTAGAGATGGAAGGCATCTAGAAAGTTTCCATGAGATATGGATGGATGTTGTATTGGCTAAAGTAGTTGCATGATCATATATTTATGCATAAGAATATTTCATTATGAACATGCCTTATGAAATGTTTCTAACCATACATATGGATTTGAATTGTAGGAAAGATCGCATAAAATCACCTACAAGCAAAGAAAGATGAGACTTGTTCTAAAGAACAAGTGAGGACAGTTCAAGATCAAGAATAATATGACGAATACAACGACATCATTGATGCAGAACCTTCCAGCTATGATAACCAAGAATAAAGAGAAAACCAGTTCAAGAAGAATGATGTCTAGGGTGCAGTATTAATACATGAAGAGAAGTTCGTAGTTCCATCATGTAGTAGATGGAAACACCATGGGATACAAGGCAAGATTCGTAGCATGAGGCTTCTCGAAAAAACAAGGCATGGACTACAAGGGACATTTGTAGCTAGTGGGACTGAAGACACATGACAGGCATAATCATGTGTGCAAATGAAAGAAGGCCTTGTATGAGTGCAAGAAGACACCCATGGGATAACACATACATGATGAGCTTGAAGATTTGAACCTATGCTACAAGGTTGATAGAGGATGACAAGCTCACATATGGGTGCGAGAAGAATGCTTTCATAGATAGAGGATCTTGGTATACAATGACCCTAGATGGATACATAGAATATTAGTAGTAGAGGAAGCTACTTGTCATTCCAGTACAGAATGTCTCAGTGCATAGAGTATGGAAGACAGAGGGAGTATGATGCTTCAGAGGGAGTGGCTGTAGAATATCCTGAGGCTCGACATGGTACAACAGGATGGATAGATTACTGGTGACTCTAGGCTTGACTGAGAGTAAAGTGGATTCCAACCTTTGCTTCAAGGTTGAAGGTGGAAGATCAGTGATGCTCTTGTTATGTGTCAATGCACTACGTTCTAGGCATGGAGGTATGGACAAGGAAACTATGTACTAGAGATCCTAAATAGGTTTAGGATGATGGACTACATGACCACACCTATGGCATTGAACTTGAAGCTCTTGATTGTTGCTTCATCAGAGTCGGTTGATGCCATGATGTCTCGCTAGATCATTTGTTCATTGATGTACCTGACGGAGACAAGACCTGATATTTTCTTTGCTGTGAACACATTGAGACATGTTCACTTAATGGTTGCAAAGGGTACAATTGAGTATGGGATCAAGTATGATACGAATCAGAAGATTAATATGGAAGGTTATGTTGATTCAGATTGGGCAGTTCCATCGATAAGAAGAACACTTTAGAATGTTGCTTCAGTATGGGATCATGTGTGATCTCTTGGTTTAGCAGGAAGAAATCCTGTGTGGCACTGAGTACAACTGAAGCAGAGTATTTCGTAGCTTGTTTATCTAGTTGTGAGGTAGTATGGCTGAGGAATCTATTGTTTGATTTATTTGATCTCCAGATGGATGCTACTTATATACATTGCGACAACCAAAGTTGTGTGAATTTGTCGGAGAACTTAGTGTTCCATGACAAGTCGAAGCATATTTAGATGAAGTATCACTATATCAGGGATATGGTGTAGAGAAGAGTAGTGAAGGTCCAATATGTTGTGACAAATGATCAAATAGCTGATGTGTTGACAAATCCATTGGCTAGGGTGAAGTTTGAGTACTTCTAGTTGAAGCTTGGTGTTCTCCAGATCAAGGTTTCCTCCAAAGGGAAATGATGAGACCTAGAGCCATTCTGTCATGTCTGAGAGGATTGGTTCCTTCCATGTCAGATATGAGTGTTGAGCCATTCTGATGTGACTGTAGGATTGGTTCCTACATTATTAGAAGTAAGCGTTGAATGCCATTCTTGGAATGGAGGTGCCTGGTCAGTTACCAGGAATACTCGGTCTAGGACTGAGGGCCTTTCTGATACGATTGTAAGATGTAGTCTTACATGATCAGATGTGAGTGCATGGCCATTCTGATGTGATTAAGGGATTGGTTCCTTGCATGTGTTGGATGTAAGTGTAGATCCCTTTTGAACATGCATGTTGGATTGGTTCCTCACATGTGTCAGATGTAAGTGCAGAGCCTTTTTGAACATGTATGTTGGATTGGTTCCTCGCATGTGTCAAATATAAGTGCTGAGCCTTTTTGAACATGCATGTTGTATTGGTTCCTCACATGTGTCAAATTTGAGTGCTGGGCCTTTTTGACAGGGTTGTGGGATTGGTTCTGACATGGTCAGATGTGAGTGTTGGGTGTGCCTTTCTGATATGATTATAGGATTGGTTCCTACATGATCAGATCTAAGTGTTATGTGGGCCATTCTGACTTAGGGTCAGATATAAGCACTAAATAAGACCTACCTGGAGGCTAGGACTACAACCAACATGAAAAAGGGATGGATCTGTAGGATTTCGTGTGAGGAGAAGAATCATGAGATAGCACCCGTGATGATCCAATGATGATGATCCAGTAGAGATGAACCAGATCGAGGGATGATCCAGATCCAGGTGAAGATGACTTGACGATGAAGATGACTTGAAGATGAAGGTAACTTGAAGATAGAGATGACTTGAAGGTGAATATGATGAAGACTTGATGATGATCCATATGATACAGAGAAGAAGACATGTGTTGATAAATTGTGTCGAGAGAATACCTTCCTAGTTAAGAGAGAGTGTTAATGTAATTGTAACTTCGGAATGTATTCATTTGTATATATTATGTATTGTACCCCGATGTTTATTCTGAGATGCGTCTGTAATCTAATTGAGTCATTTCATACCCCGATGTTTATTCTGAGACGTTTCTATAATGTAAACAATTCATGTCAAGTCATTGTGGGTAACCCTCCTATTGGTCAAGGGTTAAAATCCCCACAATTATGGGGCCCTAGGGTTATTAGACTATCCTAGAGAAGTCAACCCTAGGTGACTCATTGTAAGTCATGGCAATAGTCCCCACCATTGTGTTAAGGATAAACCTCCTTGTTGGTTGGAGGAGGAAAATTCCCCACAAGTTATGGGGCACTAGGGTTATTAGACACTCCTAAAGATGTCGGCTCTAGTAAGTAATTGTTAAGTGAGGCCGACATGTTGGAGTGGGTTTCAAGTGAATGAAAGAATATAAATAGAGAGTGATTCTCTCTATTTATCACACACACACTCACTCATTGGGGTGCATGAGTGAGAGGAGAAGTTGTTGGGACAAGAGAGAGATTGCTGCTGTCGGGAGATCATCTTTATGTTTTTTGGTTTTACTTTTGGTGCTAATTCTATATTTGAGGATGTTGTGGGGTTTTCTCCTTTATGGTTTCCCAAAGGAAAATTCTTTGGTTCTCTTGTCTCTTGTGTTTTATTACTGTGCATGTTATTCTCTCAGTTAAAGATCCTAATATCACAATGCTAGTTTGAATGATAAAAATCTAATAGGTTGTGTCTGATGAAGAAACCAGAGGGTGAATTTACTCAAGGACGGTGGTTTCAGACTCATGAGAGTGTTTCTGAAGGTTGAAAAGGGATGACTGATACTCGGAAAAGTCTAGGCAATGGTGAGAATAATGGCCATACAATCAGCAAATTGCACATGCATGGTTTGTACTCAAAGACTTGTTCTTTGACATGGGAGGACTTGAGATAATGATGAATGGAGGGTCGACGGATGTATCCATAATTCCTATGTGCATGTGTAGGATAGGTGTCTCTAGGAAGTTTTGATTTGTACAACCATGGACATCGCACAAGGCACAAGGCAGAGTTGGACGAGGTCCAGCTGTCATTTTCATGGACTTGCCCCCAGTCTTCTTTGGGAGAGAAGGGACAAGATTGGGAATGGATGACATGTTTGAAGGGCCTGATGAAGGGCATGACTCAACCGCATTAGGTTGGATGAGATTCAGCACAACCTAAGGCATCGGAAGTGGGGTAGGTGGTTCAAGGTACCACACAGGAATCCCTAATGTAAAGTTAGGTAAATTTAGAGTAGCCATTACAAGATTTATCATGATGTCAGATGGTGGAAAGAGGAAGGGAATTCTAAGGATGGGAAGTGAACCCCAATAATTCCTAGGTGAAAATAGTTGGGGTTGCAGTTGGTTTTGTTGTGTGGTTGGGCCAGTGCTGGATGAGAGAGTGCACAAATTTGTTGTTTCAGTTGCTATGGATAGAGCAGTAAAGACGAGAAGGTGGCCATTAGTGGTTTTTTGGCGACCAATTCCGAGCCCAAAGCAGATAAGGAAGGGATGGACATGATATCGATGGTCATATCAATGGTAGGAATGACATGTTCTAGTGTGGCTAGCCCCTGTGGATCGTAGTAAGTCAATTGGTCGACTGTCACAATATTTCCATCAGGGGGAAACATCATCAGTCGAAAGACATTGGAGGCCACGAATCTCATAACATACATGTAACTACATCCGAGGAGGAGGTTATAATCAAGTTGGGTGTTAATAACCTCGATATCAATCAAAATAGTTTTCCTGACTACATAAATAGGAACATTCAAAAGAATTCCCTTGGCCTTTATAGAGCTCCCATCATAAGAACGAAGTGAGGTATAGGATGGTTGGAGGGTATGGATATTGTGGAAGGCATTCTAGGTTCACCTTGATCCAAAATGAACATGATCAATATGGAGTTGGAGGGATCCATGACACCGAGAGTAGATAACAATGCTTCCTACTATGGCAGGAAGGTTTTGAACACTTCTAGAGAGGACATGGTTGTAGGTGATTGGGCGAAGTCATCAACGATGCTATAATTTAAGGCAGCTCATGTAGTTACATTGTTGGCGATATGTTGTATTGGAAACAGTGGACCTTTGGCCACCCTATCAATGGTGGGCATAGGTAAGTGAAGGGGAATGTTGGAAGTGTTGGAGGTGGATGACGTGGATGGGTCAGCGGTGGCTATAGTGGAGCCATACTGTATACATTGATTTTGTAGGTTGACTTCTTTGGTCGACAATGTCATCAGGTGATGGACTCCGGTTTTGACAGGTGGGGTTGCAGGGGCACGCGGGGACAAGGGTGTTGTTGACACCAGTCCCTGTTGTGGGAGAGGGTTTTGGAGCACCATCGATGGAGGACCTGGTGGTGTTAGGTTGGCTAATTCTATGCCATCATAATGGTGTCATGTTGAGATTAAATTTGAAGAGTTTTTTTGGGTGCGAGCCATATGAGGGAACTAGTGCGTATAATGATAGTAGGTTTCACATAGCGCACATTGATGATTAGTCCATAATAAAGGATCATTTCTCGATCGGTCAGGATTTTGAGGGTTTTGTGCTTGAAGGTTCACACCATAGTGGAAAAAATCACAAATTTTTCAGCGATGTCCCGAAAAATGGTGATTTTTTCAAAAAATTGGACATCGCGAAAAATCAGCAAAAATCGGCAAACATCGGAAAAAATCGGGAAAAAATCAGAAAAAAAAAGGAAAAAATCGGGAAAAATTTGCATTTTTTAATGCTTGCTATGGTTTGCCGATTTTTGCCGATTTTTTTGCTGATGTTGCCGAGAAGATGTTTTCTTGACCCTCACCGATTTTTTTCCGATGCCGATTTTTTCTACTATGGTTCACACCATTGTTGTTGGGAGGGTTAGGGTGTTAGTCGTCTCCTTATTCCTGGTTATTACCTTGGTTCCTTCCTCGGTTTTTCCTTCCCTACCATTGTTGGTTATTGCGGGCGGGCTAGTTGGGAAGGTTGTGGTGAGGAAAAACCTATCCCATGGAGATCGGAGGGGACGAGGCTGGATTCAAAGGTTGTTAAACTTGTGGTATGTAATAAATGGGAGGAGTAGGAGGGTCTACACATCCAGTTGCTTGCATTGATTACGATTGTGCCAGCTAAGTCATCCCATTGGTGGGCTAGCTTGGCACGTGATGTGTATAGGAATATGTGGCTCAAGACGGAGCCATCATCCATAAGTAATCATGTATAGGGTTTGGGTGCACAAAATTATGATTATTTCCTAGATGTGGTGGCATCATAGGGGGTGCCGCATAGTACTGAGGGTGCTACAAGATTGAGCTGATGATACCATCAGCAGCATGGGACTCCCCTGGTGTATCGCGACGGGAGGTGCCAAAATGTAGAGAATCTGGTATGACGGTGTATAGATACCCATACTGGGCATAGATGAGATCAAACTATTGGTCCTTTAAGATGGCCTCCTCCACGGTTTGGAGCCACTCAGAGGTGATGTCCTTGGCTATATGTGGGAGCAAGGTTTTTAGAAACTAGTCGAGGAAGATCATGTCATCCAAAGTGGATTTTGCACAGGATACGGTGCCATCGCCAATCATCGATATGGTCGGTAATGTGAGTAGCCACATTTTGGTGGCAAGATAGGAGGATATCCACTCCCTCATCATAGTTTATGGGTAGTTGAATGTATTGGAGGAAAATGGAGCCAAGGAAGAATAAATTAGGGTAAGAGGCAGGTGGCAACTCGATGTACCATTTTGTAGAAGCACCATTAAGTGTGCATTATAGTAGCCTCAGTTTGATGGAGTCATCCACTATGTTGTTTTAGGAGCACCATAAATGGAACGACATGATGTGGTCTTGGGGATCGTCGCCTTCCTTTCCCTCAAGTTTTGGGATTTCTGACAGGATTTTGGTTGGCATGGGAGGCCAATGTGGTTGGTGACTGACGGGGTCATTAGTTGATCTAGCCAAGCCTGGCAAGTTAAGACGAGCCATAAATGGTAAGTTCGACCCGAGGTTGGATCGGGATGGACCAGGAATGGCATTGAAGTTTGCAGGAGTATGAATTATCCCATGCATTACTGGGGGTATATGTGGTTTACTTGCCATAGCAGGGATAGTCAGAATGATCGTGGAAGGGCCACTGCCCCCCGGTATGTAAGGTGGTATAGTAGGAACTGTGATGGCTAGTGCGGGGCCACTACTATTGGGTAGCACACCTAAAACAACATGCACAGTGGTGCTGGGACCACTAACAGGGATAACAGTAACAATTGGTGGCAAGGATGTGAGTCCTTTCTTGATTATCCATCCTTGAAAGGGATAATAGGTATGCCAAACATGGGGCTAGACGGGGCATTAAAAGGATTGGGCTCGAATTGGTAGGAATCTGAATCTGAATTAGAGGCAGTGTGGCCTTCTAAAGGTGAGGAAGGTTGTCGAAGAGGACCTTGATAGTTGAAATCTAGAGAACCAAAATGAGGGGATTTTCCCCTAAGTCAAGAAGAATATCATGGTGGAGAAATGGTGGCTTTATTATAGTAACTGGTAATGAATTTTGGGCCTCGGTTTAGATCAGCTTTCAATTGGCTCAAAAGAAGTCACTTGGCCACCAAAAATTCCTAAATACAATGCTTTGGTTTTTTCCTCACAGGTGGTATCTAGTCAATATGGTGGGGGTTGTTTCCTGTTTCGCTTGGCAGGTCCTCTCATTGGCCAGCTACTTTGGGGTTCCTATGGTACTCCTCAGAATGAGTTTTAGGGAAAATCCAAAATACTTCCGACAGTTGTTGTAGATGAGACTTATGTCCCAAACCAATATGTTTTTAAGTAAATTTGATTACTTTTAAGTTTTTTCTCGGGGTCATGAACTGGGTTTGTTTGATTAGTAGTGTGATTATGTGTGCACTTGTGTATGAATCTTTTACTTTTACTTTTAGATAAATATACAATGGGTTTCTTGCAATAAAAAAGCAAAGGGATAAGCCAAAGCAGGTCTAAAATGTAAAAGAAAATTGGAACACAATGCAAGACAGACAAGGGTCTGAAAATACATGACTAAATGTTTGCAAACCAGCAGTGTGAATACCCCAACTTTGTATCCTTCAAATCAAAGAGGGATTGTTGGGCTCTCAATAAAGTAGAAACAAGTCCACCCATACATCCACAGGTTAAAACCCATTTTCCCGGTTCTCAACAAGGAGGATGCAAATGCTGTGAGACCCCCAACGGTCTACCACTCCCCATAGCCTCCAAAGTTACTTGTTTTCAATTGAAAATAATAATAGTAAAGTGGATTCCTATTACTAAACTTACTTAACCCCCCATCATCTCTTAGAAGACCCCAGAGGGTGATGACCGAGTAGAGGAGGAGGGGCCAAATAAGTGGGTTAATTTCCAACTTTTCTAAAATGAAAATATAGAACTGTAAATTGCAGAAATCAACTTAGAAACAAAAAGGTCTCAAGAGATAGGTTAAAAACCGCAATTGGGTCATTTAAACAGGAAAAACACATTCAACTAGACTAAATGGTGAACAAAACATTGGTGCAAAGAAATGTGATGTTGTCAATGGTGATAAGAGATATTTTGGATTGTATCCAAAATAAGAAAAAATATTAGATCTGAAGTCATCATCTCAAGTCCCTCAGGAAGTGGAAGATAATCCCCCACCAAATGGATGTAAACTAGGAAAATTGAAGGGGAAAAATATAACGCAAAGGGATGGACACAGTTCATAATTTTGGACTCTCTTCAGCGTGATGAGGCTAAAATTCCAAGGCATGAAATTATTTCTGATTTTTGTATAGATCACATGTCATTCTAGCCTTCAGAGATACCTTCCACTTCACACCATAGAAGTGATTTTGTAGAAAATTCAAAGGCTGGCTTGTATGATGAGAATGAGCTTTGCGTTGTGGATCCATGTCATATGAAAAGTAGTATTATATGTCAGTTTTTATAGGAATAAACCTTCATGGAGGACCTTCTTTTTGAGCCACATCATTTGAGTGGACAACTTAAGGAGGATAGAGAAACGCTTATGGAAGCCATGAACAACCTCGCTGACATCAATGCCTTAGTGGCAAGATGTTGGAAATATTTTGGAGGATATATGGAAGGAGAATACTTTCTAGAGAAGTGACTAGCACTGAAAGAAGGCATGGCCAAGATGAAGGAGAGATATGCAAACTTACTATCTAACAGAGATCATCTCCTCATGGTGGCTGAGATGTAACATAGTGCATTCAAGAAGGAGGAAGAATCTGAGAGTCTAACTCATGAGTTGGAGATCACTAGTAACTCATTGAACACCACACAAATATCCTTGCAAGATTTGAAGTTGCAAACCTATCAACTTCAAAATGAGTTAATATTGTCACACCTTTCACGTTGCATGGAAGGGAATGTTTCGAGTATAATGGCAAAATCTCATGTGGAGGAAGGACATGAGAAAAGAGAATATTTGTAGATTCTTGCAAAAAGATATGAGGTAGAAAATATGTACCAGGAACCCATTGAGATTTGTTAGAATTTTAACATTAATCTAGCATTATATTAGGATCTTTAACTGAGAGAATAGCAAGCATAGCAATCAAACACAAGAGACACTGAACAAAATGTTTTTCCTTGGGGAAACCATAAATGGAGAAAACCCCACAGCTTCCTCAGAGATAGAATCAACACCAAAAGTAATACCCAAAATAGTAAGATGATCTCCCGACAACAGTAACCTTCTTTCTACCTAGCCCTAGTGTCTTCTTCTTCCCCAGCTATGCGCTACAACTGAGTGTGAGTGAGTGTGTGATAAATAGAGAGGCTAGTTCTCTATTTATACTAATTATTGACTTAACTAAACCCTAATAGGGCCCAATTTACTAGGTGAGTCTAACAACCCTAGCACCATGAAACTACAGGGACTTTAACCCTTGAACAATAGGAGGGTTACCCACATTGACATGACATGACTTGTTTACATTATAGAAACTACCGGTTGAAACATCGGGGCATGACATGACTCAATTACATTACAGACACATCTCGAAATAAAAATTGGGGTACAATACATAAGAAATACAGGTGAATACATTCCAATGTTACAATTACATCAAGACTCCCTCTTAACTAGGAAGGTATTCTCTCGACACAATTTATCAGCACAATTCTTCTTCTCTGTATCATCTAGATCATCATCGAATACTTGTCATATTCATCTTTAAATCATCTTCATCTGGATCTGGATCATCATCACTGGATCTAGATCATCGCTCGATCTAGATCATCATCAGTTGATCTGGATCATCACTTTTGGATCATCATCACAGGTGATATCTCATGATTCTTCTCATCACATGAAGTTCTACAAAACCAACCCTTTTTCATGTTGGTTGTAGGACTAGCCTCCATGTATGTCTTCTTCCACCACTTATATATAACCCTAAGTCAAAATGGCCCACCCAACACTTATATCTGATCATGTAGGAACCAATCCTATAATAATATTAGAAAGGCACACCCAGAATTCACATATGACCATGTGGGAACACATCCCACAACCCTATCAGAAGGGTCCAGCACTCACATTTGACAACCAATGTTAGAAAGGCTCACCATTTATAGTCGACCATGTGAGGAACCAATCCTCCATGCCGAAAGGCTCTACACTTGCATCTGACAACCAATGTTAGAAAGGATCAGCACTTATATTCGACCATGCAAGGAACCAATCCTTCATGCTGAAAGGAATCTGCACTTACATCTGACAACCAATGTCAAAAGGGATCTGCACTCACATCTGATCATGTAGGAACCAATCCTATAGTCACATCAGAATGGCCCTCAGTCCCAGACTGAGATTTCCTGTTAACTGACCAGGTGCCTCCATTCCAAGAATGGAATTCAATGCTTATATCTGATCATGTAGGAACCAATCCTATAGTCACATCATAATGGCTTAGTACTCACATATGACATGGAAGGAACCAATCCTCTCACCATGACAGAATGGCTCAGCCCTTACATCTGACCATGGAAGGAACCAATCCTCTTACCATGTCAGAATGGCTCTAGGTCTTGTCATTTCCCGTTGGAGGGAACCTCGATTTGGAGAACACCAAGCTTCTCCCTAAAGTAATCAAACTTCACCCTAGCCAATGGATTTGTCAACACATCAGCTATATCTTTGTCCATCACAACATACCGGAGATTCACTACTCCCCTCTACACCATATCCCTGATATAGTGATACTTGATATTGATATGCTTCGACTTGTCATGGAACACTGGGTTCTTCGGCAACTTCACAGAATCTGGTTGTCACAATGTATATAAGTAGCATCCATATGGAGATCAAATAAATATAACAGTATCTTCCTCAGCCATATTGCCTCACAACTAGCTAAACAAGCTATGACATACTCTGCTTCAGCTGTACTCAGTGCCACACAGGATTGCTTCCTGCTAAACCAAGAGATCACACTTGATCCCATACTGAAGCAGCACCCTGAAGTGCTCTTTCTATCTATGGCACTACCTGCCCAATTTGAATCAACATAACCCTCTAGGTTAATTTTCTAATTTTCCTCATACTTGAGTCCACAATCAATTGTACCCCTCAGGTACCTCAGAATATGCTTTGCAGCAATCAAGTGTCTCGGATCTGTCAAAAACTAGCTCAAGGTGTTCACAGCAAAACAAATATCTGGTCTCATGTTCACCATGTACATCAAGGACCCAATCATCTAATGATACATTGTAGCATCAACAGCTTATGATTAAGCATCACTCAATAGCTTCAGGTTCAATTCCATTGGTGTGGTCACGGCCTTGCATTCCGTCATCTTGAACCTCTTCAGGATCTCTACTACATACTTCCCTTGTCTGAGGGAGATTCCAAATGCATTCTGCCACACCTCCATGCCTAGAAAATAGTGCATCATACCCAAGTCCTTCATTTTGAACTCGGTAGCAAGATTTCTCTTTGTATCAACAATTGACCCATCCATACCTATTACAAACAGATCATCTACATACAGTAGGAGCATCACTAGGTTGCCATCTTCAACCTTGTAGTAAAGGTTGGAATTTGCTTTACTTTTGGTAAATCCCAAACTGGATAGAAAGTCATCAATTCTTTCGTACCATGTCCTAGGTGCATGTTTCAAACTATACAGGGCTTTCTTCAATCTACACCCATGAGACTCCCTATCATGTGTGTCAAAACCAAGTGGCTGTTCTACATACACTTCCTCTTCCACTACACCATTCAAGAAAGCAGTCTTGACATCCATTTGGTGTATCTTCCATTTCATTATTGCGGCTATAGAAAGTACTGATTTGATGGAAGTGTATCCGGATACAGGTGCAATGTTTTCTTCATAATCTATTCCTTCCTTCTGTGAGAACCCACGAGCCACGAATCTTGCTTTATATTTCTCTATGCTGCCATCTGCAGCATGCTTGATCTTGTAAATCCATTTGGAAGTTACAATCAACTTCCCTTCTGGTCTTGGGACAACATCCCAAACATCATTCTTCATGATCGATTGATACTCTTCAATAATAGCATCCTTCCATTCTTTCTGTTATGCCGCTTCTTCATAGTTGGAAGGTTATTTATTGATAAAGTCACACAGTAAAGCTACATACCCGTAGCAGCATCTGGTCCTTTTCCTTTCTCTATAATTCTCTTCTAGAGCCCCATATCTTTTCGCACCTTGGATAGCTTCCTGTACCAAATAAGGTTTCCCATTGTGAGGATTCTTCTCCTAAGGTGGATCTACAGGTTCTTGTGCTTCTTCAAATTCTTGATCTTCTTCTTGAGTTTCTTCATTTATGGTTGTGTCATGAGTTCTGGGTGCTTCTGATTCTTCAGGATCGTTAGTAGGTCTTTTTATGGATTTGTTGTAAGCTGTGTCTTCATCAAATGTCGCATCCCTACTGATGTCAATCTTCTTGAATCCTAGGAAGTATATTATGTAAGCCTTCAAGCTTTCAGAGTATCCCACACATATACCTTTCTTTCCTGAAGGATCTAACTTTGTCCTATTTTCTTGCAGAATGTGTATGTACACTGGACAGCCAAATATTCTGAGATGGCTGACTTCTGGTTTCTTGTTCGAAAAGACTTCTTCAGGTGTCTTGTTCTTGAGTACTCTATGCGGAGTACGGTTCTGTACATACACCACTATTCTAACAACTTCTGCCCATAGATGCATGGGAAGATCTTGATCATGAAGCATTGCTCTTGCAACTTCCATGATAGTTCTATTCTTCCTTTCTACAACCCCATTCTGTTGTGGATTATATGGAGTGGATAACTCCCTCTTAATCCCTGAATCTTTGCATAAGTATTTGAATTCATTTGATGTGAATTCTCCACCACTATCTGATAGAAAGGTCTTGATATTCTCTTATGTGTGGTTCTCAATCAAGGCTTTGAATTCCTTAAACTTGCGGAAAACTTCAGCTTTGTTCTTCATGAAGTAAATCCATGTCTTCCTAGAATAATCATCAATGAAAGAAACATAGTATACATACCTTCTTAGTAAACTTGATGACATTGGTCTGCATACATCGGAGTGGATGATTTCCAAGATTCCTTTTGCCTTGCTCTCTCTACTTGGAAATGTCTTCTTTGTATTCTTTCCTTTTGCACATCCTTTGCAGACTCCTTCATGTTTTGCTTGAATTTATGGAAGACCTTCAACATCATTGCTTGCAAGTGGTAGTGCTCTATAGTGCACATTTGCAAGCATTCTATGCCAAAGTTCATTTGGTTCTACTATGTCATGGACCAAAGCTTTTTTTGGATGGCCCTTTAATTTGTATAATCCTCCTTCTTGTTCTCCAATTACTATTGCATAATCAGTAGTATTTCCTCTTGGCCACATGAGGACTTGTCCATCTACAAATGCAAACCTCAAGCCCTTTGCATCTAGTACTAACAAGGAGAGAACATTCTTCTTTAGTCCTGGTACAAACAAGACATCCAGAATCAGCACCAAAAGTAAAACCCAAAATAGTAAGATGATCTCCTAAAAGCAGTAACCTTCTTTCTTCCTAGCCCCAGTGTCTTCTTCTTCCTCAACTATGCACTACAACTTAGTGTGAGTGAGTGTGTGATAAATAGACAGGCTAGCTCTCTATTTATACTAATTCTCGACTTGACTAAACCCTTCTAGGTCCGACTTCACTTGGCGAGTCTAACAACCCTATTTCCCCAGAACTGCGGGGACTTTAACCCTTGAATAATAGGAGGGCTACCCACATTGAATTGACATGACTTGTTTACATTATAGAAACTCCCGATCGGAACATCGGGGCATGGCGTGACTCAACTACATTACAGACATATCCCGAAATAAACATCGGGGTACAATACATAAGAAATACAAGTGAATACATTCTGAAGTTACAATTACATCAATAAGATTGAGGAGAAGGATGAATTATTATTCTCTATCAGAAATATGGCTGATCACTTTCCATATGGAATAGTAAACAAATTTCCTTATTCATCCATTAATTGGGTGGATAGAGACAAATTGGGAATGTAGACTATGGGAGGTAAAGAGTTCAATTTCCTTAATGAATTCTTTGTCCTAACAAGTGGGAAGCCACAAATATATATATTGCATCCCTTAGGTACCACCCATAGACCTGCACATGAGGTGCATGATGATTTGCATGTGCTTGAGGAGATTTAGGTCAAACAAGGTGAAGAGTAAGCACTTGCATGTTTCCTACAAGATTATGAGTTGCTTCTAGGGAATTTTTGTACAGGTTTGGAGGAGGCACATAATCTCACTATCATTGAGCCAACCAATTGATTAAGTTGTACATCCATTATATTGATGGATGATTGTTGCAAGGAGTTAGGTCACAATTCTTAACCCCACACCTCCATTTCAGCCACATCTAGTGGAGGGATTGATGGTGAATCCATGTGGTTTGACAAGTGCATCATTGGTAGTTGAATTATTCAGCATGCAATTCTGTTTGTCCATTTATTGGGTGGCTAGACACATGATGGAGATGTGGAGTTTGGAGGATAAATATTTTTCTTGCATCAATGGAGATACATCAGACACAACAAAAAAGTTATATGAGCGGTTTGGGCATACTTGATGGTTGGATGATGCTTATACTCATTGGGTATGGACATGGAACTCACACCTATGTCATTGCAGCGACATCATTTTGAGATTCAATGCTGATGTGCATCAATTAATGTTGGGTGGGAAAATATCACATATTTCCAATTTCCAATGCAATGTTATGATTTCCACATCATGAATCTCATTTCCCGTGACGATAAATTTTTATGGTGGATACTAATGTTTGGAGACTTCAGTTGAGGAAACGGGATCTAGGCAAATTTTTGTCTGGTATGTTGCGTTGGAAGGCATAATCACTAAAGGTGATGCAATACAAGGAATGGGACCATGACATTTTTTTTTGGAGAAAATTTATATGCTGGCTTGCTAGAGCAAGACAAGGTTTTTTTCGCACATGAGTTCATACTCCAGTTGTCCTGCATGGTGGACAAATTTGCGGAACTCTGGAGTGATTTTGCTTGACGAAAAGCATATTTGGAAGGGGAGGACTATCACGTCCCCATATTTTTTGACATAAAAATGTTGACCATGCCCAACACATTGTGGGGGGTTAAAGATGCATTAATCAGCTCACCCCGAGAATTTTGTCCACGTAATATTTATGAGCCATTAATTAATTATCCTCGGGAATTTTTTCCAAATAATTTTTATTAAGGCATGCACTTTATTTTAATTATTTCCATTAATTAATTATTGTGCAAATAACATGTGGAATTTATCTTTTCATGTTAGGAACAATTGGCAATCCAACTTTCCAAGGGAAGAGATTAAGAAAGTGGAAACTCTATGACAAAAGAAGTCATAGAGATTAAGAAAAGTTCCCAAAATCTATGACAAAAGGTGTCATAATAGAAGAAGGAAATTTTTGGAAAAGGGGGGTGCAATTTCCTTTTGGAGACTTGGAAAAGATGTCAAAACAAAAGTAGGAAAGTTTTGGCAAAGGAGGGCACATATTCCTTTTGGAGACTCAGTCTCAAAAGTAGGGAAAAGCATAAAGCTTCCAGGAATATAAGAAAAAACTATTTGACTAAGAAGGGTGCAATTGATAAGTCAAAAGGTTGAATTTGACATGGAAACATCTCCACATGGTCATACATTTCAATTTTCTCAAGGAGTTCGCATATGTGGCTAGGATTAGGTCTTCTAGGTGGTTGAATTTCTCTCACAGGTCACCATTTTCCTCTACTTGATAAACATGTCACCATGAGTTCTATCAAAGAACAGTTTGATCTCTTTCACATATTTTAGCTGATGAATTTATTTTTTGATTCTATGTGAGCATAGTCTTCTAAGTGATGCACCTTAGAGCTCCGGGAGATGAGCCCCAAACCTTCCTATCCCCACTCCTTCATTTCCATTCCCTTATGTTTGTAGGTATGGAGCACATAATGTTCATAAATTGAAGTCTTATCAGTCATATTTTTAAGCCTCCATCTCATTCAATTTGAGCTCTAGTGAATCCAAAGCTTCACCTACGCTCTCAGTCTCTCTCATGTCCAAT
>LPNX010764239.1:274205-300395 GCA_001517045.1 Pseudotsuga menziesii
TTGTCATCGTAATGATAACAATTAGTACCTTTTTCATATGTTTCTCATAAATCCCCGCCATATTACTTGATTCCCGTTGCTCTAAGAGATGCTTAATTATGGGTTCTTCATGCTGCTTCTCCAACTCCGATTCTATTGGATTTGTGGACAAAGATTCATCCTACGAATTTTCTTCTTCTTTAGACTGTTTGGCACTTCGGTTTCTTTTGGGAAATCCGTCAGTGGTCCATCTCCTAGATCCGATAGGTCCTCATCATTCACTGCAAATTGCCACTCCACTGGCCAATATTCTATGATAGAATAAAATTCATCATTAGTGATCTTATATTGTGTCGTAACCAACTATTTTTCTGGGTCTCGCTGCGCCTGGATGTGTATCCCATGCATTCCCATCACCAACCTTGCTATATTGTGGTGTTTCTTTGTGGCTGCATCTATGCGTCATGGTACCCTCCCTACTTCATCCCTTAATGCATATAAGTATAGGTAGAACTATACATTGTTGTGAATATACCAATGTTTATCTTTGAGGGCCCATAATTTCTTATAACTTGCACCTAGAGATGTTGACTGTGTCAACTTCCATCCCTTGGTAATGAGTTGCTTCCATCCAACCAACTAGTGTGATGAGTATAAGAATACAAGAGTAGGTGAATGACTTCCCTACCTCTCGCGCTAATACAACATCTTCTATCAAATCATTTAACAAAAACGACCAGTTCATCTGTACTCCTGTTGCACACTGCTTCGCTAATGTACACTAATTTGGGAGATCCTTCCATATGATATTCACTACCAACAACATTTATGTGACATGAATGACCTTTTCATTAATAGTGTTGATCACGTATGCCCATTTTCCATTCACCACATCATATTTATTCCATACTCTCGCTACCAATTTCTTGTCATTGTATTTCTCACAGAAATATTGGGATGTATCAACCTCTATATTGGGGAGGCTGGTGGTGCGATAAATCAGATCAACAGTGACATGGACATTTGTCCCAAACCATAGATACCCTCCATGAAAATGCGCCAAAAATTTATTCACATAGGCATTAACTTCTGATGACCTTCCAAAGTTCTCTACTTCTCTTCTCCCTTACTCTTCATTCTACTCTTCTACTTCTCTTTTTTTTGCTTGGTCTTTTGAATCCTCCAAGTGGGTCGAACCATTCCCCTTGATTCATTTTTATATCTTATGTGTCATGTCCCTAATTAAATAATTTCCAAATAAGACTATTTGCAAATAATGTTTCGCTAGCCTACTAGTTCCATAGGTTGAAATGGAGACATAAATTTTGTAATAAGGGGACATGGGACCCAAAAGGAAATTAGTTTACCATATTCACATTTAAATGGGTCAAATATATGATAAATTATAATAAAATAATGTGGCATGTGTTAATGAAGACACTTGGAATCTTGTGAAGACTTTGGGTGATGAGATTCCTCGCAAACGCGGCATGGTTTTCATCCAAATTAGAAAACATGGGTAATGTAACATTATTGGATGGTAATTTGGTTTCAGATATCATATAATGAGCCAAGGAAGTCGAATTGGTAAAGGAGGGTAACTCCCATGGAAGTGGAAGAGACTGGAAGACAAGGTGTGCCTCTTGGAAGGATTTTCTATGCACTCTATGACAACAAATGATGGAATATTCTATGACAAGTATGACAAATTTAGACCTGATGCTGAAATATGAAAAATATGACATGTGAGAATGTTAGGGATAAAAATAGTCACAAAAAGGTAAAATTTAGGAGTTATAGGCATCCATTCGAATTGGGGAAAGAATTAGAGCATGAAGAGGAAGACAAGTGTCATGGGAGTTACTAAACCACTATGATGAGATGGAGGAAGACCATGGAGGGAAATTCGACCTTAGAAGCTAGGAGGCATCATGAATTTAATAAAATAATGTCGCCATGAAGGATAATATATTTTTATCATTGTTTAATTGTCCTTTGGAATTTTGGGGAGCTTTTGCTTGTTCATTACACAGCAAGTGTTCACTCTCCCTGCTTGTGAACCAATTTCGAGGGAGTTGGATTCCTTTCCAAGTTGGTTTCATGGAGAGGAAATTCAGACCTATAATAGGAGGTCAATTAAGGAATTTTATTTTCAGGTTGAAGGTCCATACAATAGAATTATCATCTGTCTCCCCATTCTCTCATTCCTTATTCTGCATTCCCCCACACTCTCATTTGATCGTGCACTTGTTGGAGCGGTTCTTGTGCCTTGCCGAGGATAGTTGATGGAAAATATTTGGTTGATGATGTATGTCTCTATAATATCATGTCCATATTCTATGTAAGTTGAAATCTCATAAATACATGTATGAAAGGCTCGCATTCGCCTTGCTCTTAAATAACTAGTTTTCATGGGTTTGGCTTCAATATTGAAGTAGATTTATATTCGTATTTTATGAGAAACTTTATATGAGTTTTATGATGAACGAGAATCAATATATGATGTATGGATCTATAATATTATGTCCAAATACTTTTTAATTCTAAATATCAGAGATACATGTATGAAAAACATGCATACTCATGCCCTTGTATCACTAGTCTTCATGGATATGGCTTCAATCTTGAAGTAGTTTTGTACCATATTTGTATGAGGGATATTGTATCATTTGGATGATGTTTGGAAATACATATATTATGTATTAATCTATAATTTAAATTCCATATCCTCTATGAGTCAAAATCCAAGAAACTCATGTGTGAAAAGCTTGCATTCCCATGCCATTGAATCACTAGTTTCCATGACTTTGGATTCAATCTTGAAGGAGTATTGTATCATATTTGTGGGAGGGTTCTCCTTTTAGTTTTATGGTGTTGAGGAATACATTTTTATTCCATATATTACCACCATGTTTCATATTAGTCTCATGTAGATGTATTTGTAACTTCAGAAGATATTCTGATGTATATTATCATTGTATGTTTTTGTACCCCCATTGGGGATGTGTTACCCCTTTACAGGATGTATAAATTGTGTTTAGAACTTGAGGTACAACCTCCATTGTAATTTGGGGAAATATTCCCCAGTTTAACATCATCTAATATGTAATTGTGGTCTCTCTAGGAGAAGTAAGCCCCATGTGAGATGACATGTAGGCTCAAGTCTTATATTTGGTTAGTGTCTTGAAAGGGCGTAAATAGGGAGGTTCTCTTCCTAATTTATACACACATCACACTCTCCAAGGTGCATGAGAGCGAGAGACAATTAGAGGAGGAGAGAAATATACCTTCTGAACATTTCTTATTTCTCCGTTTGATCATCTTACTATTTTGAACAAGTTTGCGGGGTTTTCTCCTTTATGGTTTCCTCGATGAAAATATTTGTATCTTTTGTATTTTTTATATATTATGCATTTTGGTGTACTTGTTATTTTTTAAAATAAATATCATAGATAATCTAATCATATCTTAAGAAAATTTAACATGGTATCAAAGACTCTTTGAAACAAGGAACTATGTAGCTACAATAACTATGGATTCTTAGTTGAAGGTGTTCTCCCCACATATCATCAAGTAAGGAGGGATAGACTAAATTGCCTCACTAGGGCGCATCTATTGGTGGTATCAATTTCTAGGGTTAAGGTTTGCAAGATAGAATGAACACTTACCACTGATAAGCTGGATAAATATGCTCCAGAGAGAATATGCACGCAAGATGAGCCGAGCTGATGAAGAAATGACCTTGTTTTCTGTTGCAATACCCTGGATGGCTGAATCAAACAAGTGTGACATTTTGGATGAAGGGATGGTCAGTTTCAGCTGGAAATAAGTTGAAAGGAAGGTGTGCCTATGCTGGAGAGGATGGCCAGATCATGCAAGAATTTTAACCTCTCCATATGCCCTAGCGAATTGATCCCCCAGTCTGCCGCTCATGCCCCCACAACCTTTTAAACTTATTCTAGCTAACCCAGATGGACAATATGATAGCTGATAATCACCCAATGCAGTAGAGTGAACCTATTAGTGAGGATGCAGGATACATGCAGAAGAAATATGGTGATCGAGAGTCCTGGTGAATGATTAGGGTTTCCCAGCAAAATTCCCCAGCTGTACAGATGAACCTGCAAATAGCCTTTGGACATATACTGTAACAATGGATAATGATGAATTCAATTGACATGGTGACAAACCTGGATGGTTTATCCTGAAGGAGACTAGGTCATATATCTCACTGCTAAAATCTCATTAGCTGAAGACACCGTCTCCAACCCCAGCTGCTGTGGCCACACACTGTGATGCTACTCAAGAGCTCCAAAATCAATAATAATCCAAAAGTGATCCTCCTTTCACTTTATCTTCCTTTTATAACTTTCATCTGCAAAAACCCTAATCTTTGACCTAATTAAGTCACTTTATTTTCTAATTTGCACGATTTTCTAATATTCAAGTGCATACATCATTAAATAATGCTTAGATGGCATGCATGATGGTGGACTTTAGCCCTGGTGGCCCTTCTTAACCTGATGGTGATAACATGATGATGCCCTAGATTTTATATAGATGGCATCAGTCTTTAGATGATTCCCTAACTGTCAGTAACCACTCGAACCCATAGGAATCACATAGGTTAACGGTTTTGGTCCTCAATGCCTAATCAGATGAGAAAATTACAGTCCTCCCAGCTTGAGATTGCTTGTCCTCAAGTAACTGCAAACTAGGATGCTGCAATACATGTTCCTCTTCCCATGTGGCATCCTCTGGCAGTAGTTCCTTCCACTAAACTAAGTATTCCCTAATTACCCTGTTCCTGAGTTTCCTTTCTCTAGTCTGTATGATCCGATCAGGAATCAGTATCAGCAGTCCTTCATCATCTAAAGGAGGTAATTATGTGGATGGAGCAATGTTTTTCCCAAGTGTCTTTTTCAGGTTGGACACATGGAACACATTGTGAATTTTACTTTCCTGTGGTAGTTCTAGCTCATATTCCACCTCTCCCACCTTCCTGATTATTCTGTAGGGTCCATAGAAGTGAGGTTTTAAATTTTTTTCTCCTTTCTTCTTAATCAAAGGCCGTCTGTAAGGTTGGAGCCTTAAGTATACAAAATCCCCTACCTCAAAGCTCCACTCAATCCTGTGTTTGTCTGCATATAACTTCTGCTAATTCTGGTTTGTCTGTAAGTTTTCCTTCAATATTTTAAGAATATATTGACTGTCCTGTATCCAATCCTTTTCCTTAGGATCCATACTGTCTCCAAATGCCAAATCTGCATAGTCCAAGGCCTCGTAGCCATATAATTCCTTAAAAAGGATTCATCCTAATAGACATGTGATAGGTACTATTGTAGCAATACTCTCCTAAGTGTAGCCATTCAGGTTTGCTGTTGTCTTGTTTTGTAGTTCCTCAGATATCGTTCAATCCACTTGTTGACTATTTCAGTTTGTCCATTGCTTTAGGGATGATAAATCATGCTGGTAGCGAGTTCAGTCCCCACTAATCTGAATAGTTCCTGCTAGAAGGCACCTATGAATCTTCTATCCTGATCACTCACAATGGTCTTAGGTAACCCATGTAGCTTGAAGACCTCCCTGAATAATAACTCAGATACTTGAGCTACAGAGTAATCTGATGATATAGAAAAGAAATGTGCAAACTTTGTCAGTCTGTCAACTTCTACATATAAACAGTCTCTCCCTTGGACCTTTGGAAACCCTGTAATGAAGTCCATAGAGACGCTTTCCCACTTCTGTTCTGGAGTTGGTAGTGGCTGAAGCAACACCGTTGGATGGATGTTCTCAATCTTGTTCTATTGATAGATGCTACATTCCCATATGTGCTCCATAACTTCCCCCTTGAGGACCTTCCATGAGAAACTCTCTTGAATCTATCTGTAGGTCTTCAAGAAACCCTGATGTCCTGATAATGGAGAGTCATGTGCTTCTTGAATGATCTTTTTCCCAAACCTGGATTCTGGGATGAGGTATATCCTATTCTTGTAATAGATGATGTCATCAGTAATCCTGTACCTATCATCCTAAATTTGTCCATCCAATAATTCAGAAGCGAATTTATTTTTTGAGTATTCTACTAAGAGAAGTGCCCTCCAATCTGTGGATATACTCTTGAGAGATAGTGAGGCGAGACGCCTAGATAATGCATCAACTACTACATTATTCTTACGTTTTACATACTCAATCTCAAAATCGTAGGCTTGTAATTTGCTGACCCATTTCTACTGGTGCTCATTCAGTTCCTTCTGCTCCAGGAAATACTTGAGGCTGTTATGATCTGTTTTGATTTTGAACTTAGTACCCACTAGGTACTATCTGAATTTTGTGAGAGCATGTAAGATTCCTAGCATCTCTTTGTCATATATGGAGTAGTGGTGCTCATAGTTCTTAAATTTATGGCTCTCAAATGGAATCAGGTGATGATTTTGCATCAATACGGCTCCTAACCCTTCCCCTGAGGCATCACATTCTACTACAAAGGCTTGTGAGAATTCTGGCAATGCCAAAACGGGATAGGAACTCATAATAACCTTCATCTCCTCTAAATTTTTCTGTGCTAAGTCTGTCTAGGTGAATGCTCCCTTCTTTGTGAGATCTCTGAGGGGTGCTAAAAATTGGGAGAATCCCTTAACGTACCATAGGTAATAGGTGCACAGTCCTAAGAAACCTCTCAATTCTGTGATTTTTTTTGCACAGGCCAATCTCTGATAGCTCAAATTTTCTCCATGTCAACCTGTCCTTCTTCCTCATTGATTATGTGTCCTAAGTACAACATTTGCTTCATGCCAAATTCACACTTGGACATCTTCACGTAAAGCGAGTGTTCTTCTATAATGCTCAGTACTTTGTCTAGGTGTTTGAGATGCTCTTCCCATGTTTTGTTGTAAATCAGGATATCATCAAAGAATACTAGCAAAAACTTACATAGCTGAACTATGAAGATATGGTTCATGCATGACTAGAAAGTGGCTAGAGCATTGGTAAGTCCGAAGGGCATGACCAAAAACTCATAGTGACCATAGTGACAATGAAAAGATATTTTGGAGATGTCTTGGTCCCTTACTCTGATCTGATGGTACCCCAAGTGGAGATCAATCTTGGAGAAGTATTTGGCTCCCTGAAGTTCATCCATGAGTTCATCAATTCTAGGGATGGGATACCTATTCTTAATGGTCTTTTTGTTGAGTACTCAATATTCGATGCACATTCGGAGTGTACCATCCTTATTCTTGACCAATACTACTGAGGATGCAAAGTGGATAGAACTGGGATAAATATATCCAAGCTCTAGTGATTATTTAATTGTTTTCTCAATCTCATCCTTGTATCTTTTGGGATGCTGGTAAGGAGTGGTGATGACTGCTTGTGTCCCTTCCTCTAGCTCAATAATGTGTTCAAAGCCTCGGTCTAGTGGTCTACCTGATAGAAGGTCTCGAAAAACCTTTTCATGCTTCTATAGCAAGGCCTAAATGTCACTTGGGTGTTGTGTGCTAGTTTCTGGGGGTTTCCTAAAGGTGACCAAAAATTTTGTAGCCCATTCTATATCATCATGTCAGAGGAGTGCCTCCATTTTCTGTGATGAGACCGGTTTTGGGGGATAAGTGTTCATGCCCCTAAAAACTACCTGTTTGTCGTGTGGCCCCTGGAACTCCATTTCCATTTCCCTGTAGTATCTAGTGTATTTCCCTATGGAATAAAGCCATTGAATACCCAATACTACATGAGTATCCGATACATCTACTACATAGAAGGAATCTGTCATCTGATAGTTACCTAAGGTGACATTCAATTTTGGAATCCAATAGTTGCACTCCATGCTGGAGTTCCTGGCTACTGCTACAGTGAATCCTTCCAACTTCTCAATCTGAATACCTCTCTTGAATACCCAAGCAGAGTCAATGAAATTGTGGGTTGCTCCCCCATCAATCAATAATCCTACTCTATGACCCTGTACTACTCCTCTGAGCCTGAGAGTATGGAATCTTGGTACTCCAGATAATGTAGCAATGACTCCCTCTGGTGTATCACCCTAGTGTGATTCTTCTTCAACTGCCCGTAGTTCTTCTGTGGATTCCTGCTCATAGTCATCCTCATCACTGTCCAAATATACCTCGATGTAGTGAGCCTTCGACTTCCCTGCACACCTGTGTCTTGGTACCCATGGTTCCTGACAAGTGAAACATAGTTTCTTCCTCCTCAAGTCTTTCCTAGTGTCCTCGTCTAACCATATTTTCTTGGGAACATCCTGCTGGAAAGGTTTCTTGTCCTTGTCCCTAACAAGGAAGTTGGTTTTGAGTGGGAACCTATTCTTGGGGACTGAATCCTGTAGATCTCTAGCTCTACTAATGGAATCATACAGAGTGAGGGGTTTTTTGGATTTCACCCATCCTCATAGTGGCTCTGTGAAGGCCTTAGTGAATAAGATAGTCAACCTGCTCTCTGACACATCTGTTACCATGAACTCTATCCTTTGGAATTTTGAGATGAAGGCTTCTGCACTACCTGTCTGTTTGAGTTGAGCCAACTCCCTGAAATGCATCTCTGGATCCTTCCTATCAAACCGCTCCATGAGCTTCTGAGTGAACTCACTGTCGGAGTGTATGGTGTTGTGACCCAATTTCACCAATCTGTGGTACCACCACTCGTGAGATTATCCATCCAGGCGGAGTGTAGCCAATTTAATGGCATCTGTCTCTGTCATGGGATTGAGTTGGAAATTGGTATCCAACTTTTGAACCCATATCCTCACTAAACCTCTGTGAGTCCCATCAAAGTTTGGGATGGTTAACCTACCCAAGGTCTTGTGCAACTCATAGTTGTGATTGAATCCCTTGTTGAAATTCCTGGGCCTATTCCTACTCTTCATGTTGTTGAAATCTGAAAAAGACATGGCGGCATGAAACTCATCCCCTAAGTATATATATTCCTGGAAATAATCCCCAAAAGGTTCGCTAGGTTCTACCTGCATGACTGGACCACCTATTGTATCTACCAAAAATTGAGGCATGGTAGGCCTGTTGGAAGGTCTGCTATATATGAGCGATGTATTTTTTATATTAGTGTATGCAACCTTTCCACTATTTCTTGTAGATCCTTGATCTACCGCTGAGGGAGGTGTACTGTTGATACCTATTTCTGGTTTCACAGATAATCTGTTGATTGAATTGAGTACATATTTTTTCCATTTGGCTAAGTATTTCAATGTAGATACTAAGTTCCAAAGCTCCATCATGTCCTCCTCTTCTCCTATTCCTTTTCTCTTATCAGAGTGTATACTTGTTTGTTCCATGTTTGAGCTGATATCCTCTAGTTGGATATCCTAAAATTCCCCTATGTATCTACTATTTCTTCTCCTATAGGTTACAAAAGGGTCTCCTTCTGTATTCATCTATGTCTCATTTATTAATCCCACATATATCCAAGAAGATATCTATGATACCACTGTAATATCCCAAATTCTGATATTTTCTATTTCTATGCAAATTTACTGAAACAATCGGGCATGGAAACTACCATGCGAAATTTTCCTATTTTATAGCTGAAATTAGGGTTAGGGTTTGCAGGATAGAATGAACACTTACCACTAATAAGCTGGCCAAATATGCTCTAGAGAGAATACACATGCAAGATGAGCTGAGCTAATGAAGAAATGACCTTGTTTTCTGCTGCAATACCTTGGATGGCTGAATCAAACAAGTGTGATGTTTTTGCTGAAGGGATGGTCAGTTTCAGCTAGAAATAATTCGAAAGGAAGGTGTGTCTTTGCCAGAGAGGATGGCTAGAGCATGCAATATTTTTCACCTCTCTAGATGCCCTAGCGAATTGATATCCTAGTTTGTTGCTCACGCCCCCACAACCCTGTAGAGTGCTGCTAGTTGCCTTGGATGGACAATCTAATAGCTGACAATCACCCAATGCAGTAGAGTGACCCTATTAGTGAGGATGTAGGCTACATGCGGAGTAAATATAGTGATCCAGAGTCTTGGTGAATGACTAGGGTTTCTCAGCTAAATGCCCTAGCTATATGGATGAACCTGCAAATAACCTCCAGACATATACTAGAACACTGGATAATGATGAATGCAATAGAAATGGTGACAAACCTGGATGGTTTATCCTGAAGAAGACTAGGGCAGATATCTCACTGCCAAAATCCTGTTAGCTGAAGACGCCATCTCCAACCCCAACTACTGTGGCCGCACACTGTGCTACTACTCAAGAGATCGAAAATAAATAATAATCCAAAAGTGATTCTCCTTTCACTTTATCTTCCTTTTATAACTTTCAACTGTGAAAAACCTAATCTTTGACCTAATTAGGTCACTTTGTTTTCTAATTTGCAGTTGACTTGCATGCATGCATATGGAGACTTAAACGAGTGCATGCATCATTAAATAATGCTTAGATGGCATGCATGATGGTGGCCTTTGGCCCTGGTGGCCCTTATTTACCTAATGGTAATAACATGATGATGCCCTAGATTTTCTACATATGGCATCAGTATTTAAATGATTCCCTAACTGTTAGTAACCACTCGAACCCAATGGAATCACATAGGTTAGCGGTTTTGGTTCTCAATGCATAATCAGATGAGGAAATTACACTTACAATATAAGGTATCTCCAATAATGAGGTAGTTTTTGGCATGTACATGTAGTTTGTGCCATTCTTCCTGTGAGAAGGCCGCAGGGTACTTCAAATTTTGGAGATAAACAAGTATATCTCCGTACCAAGGGTCAAAGGTGGAAATCAAAAAGATATGCTCATCTGGGAATGATTCTTCTTCAATAGCTACATCTTTCTCAACCAAAAATTATGCGATGAACTCAACAAAAAATAAATACTTTTTGGATTTGGTGGACTGGAAATCTAAGTCAAAATATTGAAGAATGGCTATCCATTTATTGAATTTTCCTCCAACTATCCGTTGGGACAAAACATATTGGAAGGGATTAACATCTGCCATTACCATCGTGGTCCTCATTAAAATGTAGTGACACAACCTTTGAACAACATACACAGCTTCCTAGGGAAACTTCTCAATGTGGGAATACCTAAGTTTAGAGCCAGCAAAAGCACAGCTAAGATAGTAGAAGACATGCTCTTGGAGCTTATCGTTCTCCTGGACTAGTACCACCCCTATGGTCGACTCGGATGTAGCCAGATAAAATATAAAATCCAAAGAGTAATCTAGTGGGCATAGTAATGGTGCCGACAACAAATCTTTCTTTAATGCCTCAAATGCAATTTGTGTGATTTCATCCTATACAAATAGGGTGTCTTGCTTCAACAGGCACATGAAACATTTAGTAATCTTGGCATAATTTACAATAAAACATCAAAGGAAGTTAGACTTCCCTTGTAGGCTTTGAAGATTCCTAGTAGAACGAGGAGGAGGCAGATTTACTATGGCCTCAACTTTCAAATGATCCATCTAAATTCCTTTGTTGGAAACAATGAATCCGAGCAATCTCCTTGACTTGACACAAAAAACGCACTTGTGGGGATTCAAGCGAATTTTGTAGTATTTGCGTCGTTCAAAAATCAAATGCAAGTGATCTGGGTGATCGATCCTCTTAGGAGAATGTGCTGGAAGATCATCAAGGTAGGGTTCAATAATAGCTTTAATGTCATGAAAGGAAAAATTCATTGCCCACTAAAAGGTAGCCCTTGCATTTTTCAATCCAAAGGGAATTTTCTTGTACGCGAAGGTACCCTGAGGAAAGATGAAAGTTGTTTTATGTTGGTCTTCTAGTTTAATTTGGATTTGATTATACCTGAACAAACCATCTATAAATGAAAATACTTCACTCCCCACACAGGCATCAATGATCTGATCTATGAATGGTGTGTGGTAGTTATCCTTAGGATAGGCTTTGTTTAGATCTTGAAAGTCAATACAAACATGTATGATTCCTTGCTTTTTGTTGACAGGAATGGGTTTAGATATCCATTCTGTCAAAGCTATCAGGTAAATGAAACCATCTTTCAGCAATTTCTCAACTTCAGCCTTAACAGTTGCTGCTTTAAACGAATTGACATGTCTCAACTTTTGTCGAACAAGTATAGCATCAAGGTAAGTTTGGATTTCATGCTCAACTATTGATGGATCTATTCCTGGAATCTCCTCATATGAACAAGAAAATATGTCATGGAATTCCTTAAACAAGGCTATATAGATCGCAATTTCCTCTAGAGAGCAGTTTGCATCGATGTGTAAATTTTTCACAATGTTTGGGTTTGCAGAGATGTTGATAGGAATGGTAGTAGAAATGTTTTCCATATTCCCCTCAACAAATATTCCTTCTCTTGGTAAGGGATTAATAGGTGTATCAAGATGGCCTACCAGTCTCATATGGAACTCCAGGTTCTGCATCCTGCTGAACTCTGGAAGAAAATAGGATCGATGGTGAAGATCTTCACAAATCTTATCTCGTCCACACATGGCTTCTAGAATGACTTCATCAAAAGGAAAATCCATATCTAAGAAGTCTCTAGAATGTAAAGAGTTCATTGCCCAAGTGGCGAATAAGCTTCTTCCGGCACCTCTAAGACTATGAGAGGGACCGGAATGGGATCAATAGTGGTATGAATGATAGCTTGATAAGCTACTTCCACTACCGATAAGGGCACTTCAGGTTCATGGTAGGAAGGAAGAACCCAAGGATCTATTCTATCAACAACCATTGCTATAGAGTTCCCTACACTAGTAGAACCTAGATAATTAATCAAAGCTAGAATATTGAATGTGCCCATCAATGATGCATACATTCTAGCCCCTAAGATCTCTGAACCAGGTTTAAACTGATCAACCAATGGTACAATAGACTCCTTACTTTCGATGCAGCCTTTTCAAGTAAATCTAAGTTGGTCTACAATAACCAACTCCCCTTCGTGTGGAAACACTACTACTCGAATTATGGCCGATGCAATAGATGACATGGCATAAGTCCAACTTCTCCCCAAGAGAAACTTATAATCCAAAGGTGCATCAATCACCTCTACCTCAGCATACGTTGCTTTCCCTGCCAACTTAATTTTGAATGTCGGTAGGATACCATGTGGACAAAATGATCTTCCATCGAAAGCAATAAGTAGGGTGTTCGATGGAACCAACTCTGGAGATCCAAGAGCTTTCCAGCAAGATAGTGACATGAAACATGTAGAAGAAACCTCATTGATAACTACCCTTCCAATTGTTTTTCCACCATGGATGACATCTATCGATAAGGTTACATGATATGGAAAGCGAATTTTGACATCAAACAAATTAAACTTTAGCGTGAGGCTTGATGAGTCCATAATACCTAAGGCTACTAAGAGTGCATCTTGCTGGGCGAGACAACACTGTAACACCTCCAATGCTGACATCACACAAGGAATCTAGGATAAATATTCAACTATGAAGTAGTTTGTTGTAGCACTAGCATTCGGATTGTGCAAAGTTTTCTTGAAGACACCTTTATCTTGGGCATATGTTCGGCAGGTTTCTCAATTGTGAGAGGGTTGGAAGTTTCACTTATCATCCTACCCTTATCCAAAGCCTCTATTTCATAGTTCTTGTTCCTAGTCTGGAGTAAATTCTAGGATCGAACCATGTTGATATAATTAGGGTCAGGAGCACTTGGGGTGCCCCATGCTACATTTGAAACTGAAGCAGAATTCTATCCTTGGGGAAAAGGATCCTTTAGGATAGCTAGTTGTTGTCATTTTAACAGCTTCTAAGCTTGTTCCATAAGGAGACATTGATGGGTCAAGTGATATTCATGGCACAACTTACATGGGAATTTTTCCTTATTCTTTTATTCCCCCCCCATCAGCATTGTTTGTGGGTTACAGGTGGCCAGGAGGAGTTATTTCTCACCAGGTCATTCATTAGTTTCAAAAAATATGGCAAGTTTAACATTGCGAGGAAAGGGATCTTAGGTCCAACAAGAGCATTAAAAGTACTAGATTGGGGATTAGAAAGACTTTCCCTCATGTTCCCATATGTGAAGGCGGGGTTTTACCCTATTGCTAGTTGTGAATTGGTTGGGCCGCTTTGGAAAGGATTCCATCAATAGGCCAATGGATTTTTTATGTGCAGTGTAGTGTATGAGGTTCTAGCTACTCCAGTCGAAGCTGGGGTTCGGAAGACAGGAGCAGGTATCCCCCCACTAAAAAGTGAGAAATGAGAGCTCATGAAAGGAGATGAAACCAGAGTTTGAAAATCTTGACCATAAGGATTAGGATTTCTGAACTGCACCCCTACATATGTGGGTGTTGGACCTACATATGGAGTGGATGGGGGAATGTGCTCCCCATTCCAAGGAAAACCCTAGACAAATTATGAGGACCCTATAGGACCACTCTAGGTACTTTGTGCAAAGAAAGTAGGAACTAAAGGTACACTAGGAATCCCATTGAACATACCACCTAAAGTGTTAACCCAAAAATCCCCCACACAGCTCTCAATGGCCTACACCACCCAAGGACACCATCTCACAACACTCATTTCACTCCATAAGACCTTCCATGACCTTCTATTTGACCCCCACACCTCCAAAAGAGAGAAAGGATGAATAAAAGGGCTAAAAACCCCCAAAAAGAGCCCAAGATAGACCCCCAGGAGCTAAAGCCCTCAAAAAGGGGCTAAAACCCTCAAAGGGGATAAAGTTAGGGTAGAAGGGGCTAAAGGCCCCAAAAAGGGGCTAAAGCCCCGAATAAGTGCTGAAAACCCTAAAATCCCTTGGAAAAGCTATATAAGGAGGGTAGGGGGTCACTCTCAAAACAATCCTCACTTGCCTATTGTTATGCTACCCATGGATGCTTTGAGACTTCTTGCTCTTAAAACACCCACTCTCCCTCTCCTCCATCTCCATTTCTCCAAGCCATTGTTTCCCAACCAAGAGAGAGGTGCTCCCATGAGCTAGGGCATGGTGGCCCATTTCCACCTAAGTGAGGTATAATTTCTGTTTGTGCTTGTTTTATTCATTTCTATTCTGTGAACCCCCATCTCTATTTGCAGGTGTTTATTGACATTGTTTGCAGGTTTAGTAGCTTAGGTTTGTTTTGGAGGTTTTGGAGGTAGAACCCTAACCCATTGTGTGTAGAGGGGATCACAAGGGATGCATCTCCATTTTCTTTCTAATTATTTGCTCTTAGATTTCATTTATAGTAGCTTCCATTTACTTGTTTTTGCTTAGATAAGTTTAGTTTCAATTCACAGCTCTGTTTCTGTCATTTTTACTTCCATTTTTTACTGTTTTCTAAGGTTAGGAACCTACCCTTGTGCCCTATAGGCACAAGGGAGCCACTCTTACCCATGTAGTGAGGAGAAATTCTCACTACAGCTTTGGCGACTCCCCTGGGTCAATCCCACAGGATCCCTAGGCAAAAAATTTCAAGTTTTCAAGTTTTTCAGTTTTTACCCTAGTTTTCAGAAATGTTAGTTTAGATCTATTTAAATCTATTTTATTTCCTATTTCTGTCAGTGCCGAAGCCTCTCTCAGGCTGAACTGATTTAGACTGACCCCAGTACTAGTTACTGCCGGCCAGATCTGACCTTGCCTCACCAAAAAACCCCTTTCTGGAGCAGGTGGCTCTTATCGAGGGAAAAGGTGAGACAAGGTGCACTTAATACCCAGACAGGCACACCCAAGGTGCAATTAATCCTCAAACAGGTGCGAATTCAGCCTAGAAGCTCAAGTTGTGGCTATTTTGGCATTTTGTGCAACCCCCTCGCTCATTTCTGGAAAAATCGCGTGGCCCCCTTGCAGGATATAGTCAGAAATGTGCGGCCTGTCACACAGAAGTTGTTTTTGAGTTTAATTAGCAGCAATTTTCAGTTTTATAGGGCTGTTAGTGTGGCCCATCCACCTCTATCCTCCATTGTAGGTCTCTTTTAATTCCAGTTTTCATTTTCTGCAAGTAAATCAATGAACAAATGTGTATATACTAAACCAATCACTACGGCTTAATAATATCAATTAGTCTAACTAAAAGTAATATAAATTAAACCATCTT
Organism: Pseudotsuga menziesii; assembly: GCA_001517045.1. Taxonomy (NCBI): domain Eukaryota; kingdom Viridiplantae; phylum Streptophyta; class Pinopsida; order Pinales; family Pinaceae; genus Pseudotsuga; species Pseudotsuga menziesii. Next base: position 290,199 of record LPNX010764239.1, read on the forward strand.
ATTGTCCCCTTCCTCCTCTACCTAGTCATCACCCTTCGGGGTATTCCGGGATATGACGAAGGGAAAGGTAGTATAGATCTAGGCACTCCATGGTACTTTTCCTAAACCACTAAAACTAGGTGACCTAGAAGGTAGAGGGGGTAGAGAAGGAGGGCTTCTCACAACACTAACCATCCTCCTTGTTGGCCAACCTAGCACTTGGGAGGTGACTTGAGGATCTACGGATGGGCTTAGTCCCATTGGGTTGAGAGCCCAGTACCTTCTCTTGGTTGAAGAAGAATACCACTGAAAGGTAGAAATTTAGCTAGGCCAACAACTCAGGATTAATCACCATATTTGCTTACAAATTTCTGTTTATGTTTGCATACAAAACCATGATATTAACTCTACCATGAATTCATAAACCATATTGCAAACCAAATACCAGAACAAACAAGCAAACAAACACACCATACCAAAATAATTAACCCAACTCAGTTCATGACACTGAGTAAGCCTTAAAATTTACCAAATTTACACTAAGTTCAATCAATTCTGTAGTCTCTGAGGACATAAGTCCTTGACTGATTCAATTGTGGGAAGTACTTGGGCTTTGCCCAGAAACTCATTGTGAGGAGTACCATAGGAACCCCATAGTAGTTGGCTGTTGAGAGGAATTTCCAAGCGAAATGGGCAACAAACCCTTCCGATTGAGTAGAATAACCCTTGAGGAACAAGCCAAGCGCTATATTGTGGTAGTCTTGGTGGCTGAGAGACCACCTTCTACCAGTAGGACGCCATTGAAACCAGGGTCCAAATTTCATACCCACCAGTTTCATACACACAAGCAAACACAATTGATCCTCCATGATCTTCCTCATGCTTGAGAGGCAAACCACCACCATTTAGAACACACAGTTGGCACCATCGTAGACATTATCAGTGATCTCCCACACCATCAGAGGGCCACATAGCCTCTAATTTTGATTTAGACCCATATCAATCTAAACCAGACCTCCACACCGCACCATCTAGCCCCATGGCTACTGCAAACCCAGATCCGTTTTCCAGTCTAACCTTAGCAAGTGGACCCATGTCCACATCACAACCTATCGCCCACAACGTGGAAAGTGGTCCAAGCATAGTCATGTAGACTGTCATTAGAAAATTGCGACCACCAATAGTGACTAGCCAAGCTGGCCTAGTGGTAACACATGGTGGCAATGGCCCCTCCACACACATTGTCCCCCTTGCCACACACGGGGGCAGTGCACCAACCACCCACATTGCCCCTTCCACCATGCATGGGTGCAATGCCCTTACTACCCACACCATCCCACCTACAACTCTTGGGGGCATTGGCCCATCTGCCATGGTGCCACCACAAGCACCTCCAGCCATGCAGATGCATTATGCACTTGCAAAACCCACCCCCATTGCAGCCCCATCCCACATCAACTTGGGGTCAAATATACCATTCATGGCTCATCTAAAATTTCCTGACATGGCTATATTAAAAAATGATCCCATCCACCACCAAGATTTCTGGCCACCTATGCCAACAAAGCTTCCATCAGACATCCCAAAGTTTGAGGGCAAAGTCGGGGAATGTCCCCAAAATCATATAATGACATTCCATATACGGTGCTCATCCAATAGAATTGTAGAAGATTCCATCAGACTAAGGCTATTCCAATGCATGAGGGGGTGGAGATCCTACTATCCTGTTGCCAAAACATCACCACCCACATCACTGACCATATCCATGAGTGGTGGAAACGTCGCAGCTTATGTAAGATCCAACTTGATGATAATATCTTCTTAGATTGGTTCCTCAAGACTTTGCTCCCACCCATCACAAAGGACGTTGCATCTGAACGTCCCCAATCTAAAGAAAAGGCCATATTGAAGGCCCAACAATTTGATCTCATTTACGCCCAGTCTGGATACATGTACACTGTCATTCCAGACGCTCCTCGTCCAAGTACCTCTTACCGTGATGCACCGAGGGAATCCCACACTGCAGATGGCATCATAGGGCTAGTCTCCCAACAACCACAGCCTCGACTGACACCACCTACTATGGCATCGCAACTAAGCAACACGGCTAATGTTGCTTATCAAAACCAAGCTCCAGACTATGATAGAATGATGTCTCAGTCCGGGGAAACAGCCTCTTATGCACAACCTGTGCCGCCGTAGTAGGCTCAGGCCATGGCTTGGCCAACACAAAAGTATGTGGGGAAAATGCGCACATTCGTGGCACCACCACCCCCACAAATATACTATGCACCACCAGTGCAACAAGTCTAAGCCCCCGCCCCTGCTCCACCCGCTCCACTTGCTTCGTTGGGACAAGTGTTCGCACAATAAAACCGTCCCAACTAGCCTACCCGCAACAATCAACAAGGGAAAGCTAGAAAAAACCGGCCCTACAACCAAGGTGATAACCAACTACAAGGAGGTGGTCAACAATCAAACCCTCCCAATAATGCCGTGGCCAACCGGCCAGCCCAAAGCCCCCGATGGAAAAATGCACCAAGACGCAATGCACAGTTTCACACAAACCAACCTTGTACAGTCTGTGATGTCTATGGGCATTACACATTTGAGTGTACCCTCATGGCTCATGCTAAGCAAGCCATTCAAAATGAGGCCGAACAGGCTGCTAATGCCCCCACCCATTCCCAACCCAACCAGGCACCACAAAGACCTTCTCCCATGGTGCTTCAAAACCCACTACTAGTCCAAGGATTGGTGGAAACTACTCCCCCTCCCTAGGCCAACCCCAATGCTCCGGGGGCATCGCTCGTAGCCAAAACAGGTGCTCACCACCTGATGACCATGACCACTGAAGAGTTCAACTTACAGACTAGATGAAATCAGTATAGTACCACCACTAAACTTGTTGACTCATTAGCAGCATCCACATCTAAGACAACCAATGTACCTCTCCAGCTACCCTTGTTCCCACGCCTCCCCATATGCAGAATTACCAATAATGCCACAACTAAAGCTATAGTCAGCTATATCATTGTGGATGATTTGGCCCAAATGCCAACCACCATGTCTGCTCTTGCGGAAACCCCTACTAGCCACTCTAGGGGTAGTAGACCCCTCCGATTCCAAGATAATCACATTTGATATAGAGAATGGAGAGTCATGGATGCCCTCCACTATTTCCTTCCAAATCCTAGTATCCATCCTGAACTTGGTTGTGCACCGATGCATAGTGGATGAGGGGGCATCCACATGTGTCATGTCTACCTTGGTTTGGCAAAAGCTTGGATCACCAATTCTGCAACCGTCCTCCATGACTCTATGGGGTTATGATGGACACCCCACTAAAGCCCAAGGAATCCTCCCTCATGTCCCCATCATGTTAGCCGGGAAGATAGTCATGATTGACATCGAGGTCATCAACGCTCAACTAGATTACAAACTCCTCCTCGGGAGGATTTACATGTACACCATGCAAGCCGTCGCATCAACTGCCTTCTGCCTCATGATGTTCCCCCATGAAGGGAATATTTTGATGGTTGACTAGCTCATCTACCATGATTCGCAAGGGTTAACAACGCCTGCCAATGTTATCCCTACCATCACCACCACCGAACCACAAGGGGTGACCGCACATGCTAATGTCATCCCTGCAACCAACACTGTGGTTGAAAACACACCAGCCTCCCCACCATTGAATGTGGGCCCTGGGTTGTTTACTGATCCCATCATGACGGCTCCTTTCCCATTGGTGTCACCACCACTGACACGAAAACTGTGGACTTGTGCATGGTCTCATCAAGCATTGCTGCACCCAAGTAAAGAAATGCAGCCACATCCCCAACCAAAACCACATCATTCTCCGTAGCCGTAGCGCCAACAACAGCCGTAACATCACCCGCAGTAGCAGCATTACATGCAGCCGCAACCACATCCTCACCCCCACATGCAACTAGCTAGGAGTTATGTGGGCTCATCTCTAGTCCATACAATTCCCTTCCTCTTTCCCCCACCTAGTGTCATGAGCAAGTCGATCATGGCCACCTTAAGCCTACCCAACCTTACATTGGGGATCTCGGTGTGGTATCTGGATCCACCAGCTCAATCAGCAATTCCCCAACTTGTGTTAACTACGGTGCAACCTATTGTGGTTGAGTCTCACCCCCTACCCGGTCCACATAAGCCAACTGCCGCACATGCCCCTGCACCACCCCAACCCAAAATGGGCTAGGGGAAAGAACACCAAAGCCACCACAAAATCACAACAAGTCCCACCTTGTGCCGTCTATGAACAACAAGGCCATCCAACTCAAAATTTCCCTAAAATCCCAGTGATCCGTGCACATCTGGATGCCATGGATATGAACGAAAACATCCCCATGGTTGAATTCCCAACCGCACCACTAGTCAAGAACAAGGCATTAAGGACAAACCATGCTTGTGCCCTTTGTGGCTTGTATGGACATTACTCCCACCATTGCCAAGACTTGCCCAAATTTTGAATGGATCTTGCTGACCTCCATCACCATTCCCTTGAGTCTGAGATCACCTTGATCGAAGAAGTTCACCCCTTTCCTCCTTCTTCAGAAACCATGTCCATTTACATGATGTCCAGTTCTACAGACCCTATTATCTCCACCATCACTGATGGTCCATTAGACCTATCTCTTACGTTGTTTCTGCAGCCACAACCCCAGCCACAGTTGCAACCTCAACCTCAGTTACCAGGGAAACAATGGGGTTCATTCCCGATTAACATGATCCTTTTTATTTTTCTTTTCCTTTTCTTTTTCCTACCATCCAAGATCATGAGCGAGTCTACCTTGGAAACCCACAATCTACATGATTTCACACTAGGATATCCTGTGTGGTACCCTGAACCACCTGCCATACCTCTGAGGCCCCAGGATGTGTTGACTCATGTCCAGCCAATTGATATGATGTTGCACCTACCTCCAGGTCCATCAAAGACTCCTCCCATCTCCAAGCCTTCCCCTCTTCCTCCAACAGAGACTGGGGGCAAGGCCACAAAAACCACAACCAATACCACTTTCATAACATCTAGCACTAGTTTCCATTTTGCCTCATCGGCCACAGAATATCCACCTAATCTATCCCGACACCACTTATGCGATGACAGAGATATATGTAAAACTGCCTTCGGTTTTACCCCATTCCATTTAAACCATAGTGTGCAATTGGTTCTTCCCATAAAAGAGGAGATTCCATCACCCTGCCTTACCAATGACCTTTGTCTTGGCAAGGGGGCACACCTCTTCGCTGACTCAGATGACCGACTCTTGAAGAAGCCACGCGATGGTCTCCACTTCAAGAGAGTCTATGCCTGATGAGTTCCTTATAGTGTATTTTTTTTTCCTTTCTTATTTTTCAATGTTTTTTAGCACAAGTCAGGGGCAGCACCATCAGCTACTAGTCCAAAGTCTCCTAGAACCTGTTCGAGACACCTTTCACACCTACAGGATCAAAATTTTCATTTCTTTGTGAGACCATCATCTCACGTTTAATAAGTCAATTTTGGGACCATCTCCCACAATTCACCTCGATTCACAAGCCATGGCATGACTATACAAGTGTCTACGGACCGGTACTCATATCACATTGCCCGAATGCTACTCATACAAGTTGTCGGGCCACCACATGTTAAGGATTGTATTATAATTTTACTTTTTGTATTTCTAATTGTCTTTTTCACCACACCTTACGCAGACATCTGGACCATCGTCCATGAAACCCTTTGTTTTTCTTCCATGTATTTGACATAGAAGTGTCCTCAGCCCGCCGCCCGTTAAGAAATGTAATTTTATCTTTTATTTTGTATTTGTAACACATATATTGTCTTTTCTTTTTACCACACCTTACGCGGACCTCTGGACCACTGTCCACAAAACGATTTCTTTTCTTGCATGTATTTGGATTATAAATGCCTCCGGACTTGTACTTACATCACATGTAGTCAAGTTCATCCACCGCACACACACACATGCTCTCTTCACCTCTATCTAAGAGCCACCTTGGTTTGCATGCCTTTGCTGCACTGTCTCCAGGCCTCTACTGCGATATATCCCACGCATGTATTGGTATGTTTGAGAGCCTTTTGCTCCGTCCATACTATGCAGATGTCCTTTGGACCTCTATCCACTGTCCCAACATGGGGTATTGCTCATGCCACCACAGTCGGTTGACCATATTGGAGTTTCATTTAAGCTCTTTTTTTATTCATTAAAACAATGAGAAGATCGACGAGCACAGCTGCTTCGTTTCCTTCTCTCTAAAGTATAGGAAAGGGCGTCTACATTGTCTCATTTACCTCCTTTTGCGGACCATGTAGACCACATCATGAAAAGGACCTCCTTGTCACACTTAATCCAAGATCGTTCCCCTCTACATACTTTTGTGCTTTCTCAGGCAGAGGGGCCGCACCTGATGAAAAAGCTCACCACCAGTTGTTGTTAAGCTCTTTTCCAGCCGTTTCATCAAGAAAAGATTATCGAGCAAACTTGGTTTCATTCATGCTTGTAAAAGTATCTGAATGACCATCCACTCAGTATATATTTAACCTTTTTTGGCCTGATTGTACTACCAATAGTAAAGAAGTCTCTCATCCCCTACAGGATGGGCGAGCTCTCCTATGTATACTTTTATCCTTTTTTGGGCACAGGAGACTACCAATGAAAAAGAGCCCCCACTGGATTCTTCTTCGTGGTTTCAGACTCTCTAAAATTGAAAACACCATCGAGCACTTACCTTCTCGAGCTCACCAAAAATCCATGAGATCATATCACAATAGTGTCCCTAGAAACCATCCCACAGAAAATATTTTGGTAGCATCCCCACATTAGGTGGCCTTTTTTCAAAGTACTCTGCAATGTGTCTTCCTTGGATCCCATCAGTATCAAAAGTGTCCACCTCTTCCAAGTATTTCCCATCTGCAATGACATTCCCGATATTATAGCTATGATCCCATTCCCTTGAGTCCATTTCATTTTCTTCCTAGTCCGTCGTGCCATCATACTCTCAAAAAAGGAAGTTTGAGTCTCCCACTCCCCCCTGCCCCTGTTCAGTTTTTTCCCTTCCCTCCCCTCCCCCCCAATTCAGTGAGTCAATCCGCAAATTGCTTCACACCTTTCAGTTATCCCTCATGCTTCTGGTCAAGGAAACATCATGGCCTTGACTAGGGGCACGTCTCCCTCTGTCGATGCCAACACACGTATTCTAGAGGATAGACCCAGAGGTCATTGTACCTTGGTTTCAATTACAACATTGATGAGTTCCTTGGACCGCTTGAGAGGAGTCCTTGGTGCCTCTTGAGGTGGTTGTTTCTCACATTCTCTACTTCAACTCCATCATCGCACCGTTGAGATTCATACAGGGTTTTTTCCACACAGTACTTGGTTGAAGATCCCGGATGTCACCCAACTCTAGCACATTGGCGATTCCACTCAAGAGACCTAAACAAGTTATGTGCCTTGTGATTTCTGGGTTGCGTTGGAGACAGTTATCAGAAGCCCCAGCAGTGCTTCGGTATGCCTTTATGATTGATGTAGCATACTTGTAACACAAAGAATCCAATCAGCGAGTCCATATAGCTATGTACCATTCGAGATCCAGCAGACCATCAGTCATAAAGATGTAGCATTCCATGAGAATTCCATGGGTCCAATATACCAGATCAGTATCGTATTCATCCTCACATGAGAGGCAACCAACATTGTAACATTAGTTGTATATGACCGTCTCTTGTATTTTAGAGCATAGATCAAATAATTCTTTTGACATTTTCACAAGCATGGGAATGCCTGCCTCATCCATATACATGTCACACATTTATTGCATCTCACCCATTGATGGGAACCAAATTAATACAGAACCAAAATCCACCATGCCCCAGCCCCGGAAGCACCACCTCTCGACAGCAAATCCTATGATGTTTGTCAGCCATACATTGAGCTCTTGCCCTCACACATCAGGGGGCATTCTGTTAACCCAAAAATCCCCCACACAGCCCTCAATGTCCTACACTACCCAAGGACACCATCTCACAACACTCATTTCACTCCATAAGACCTTCCATGACCTTCCATTTGATCCCCACACCTCCAAAAAATCCCAAGGATGAATAAAAGGGCTAAAAACCCCCAAAAAGAGCCCAAAATAGACCCCTAGGAGCTAAAGCCCTCAAAAAGGGGCTAAAACCCTGAAATGGGCTAAAGTTAGGGTGAAAGGGGCTAAAGCCCTTACCAAGGGCTTAAAACCCTAAACTCCCTTGGAAACAATATATAAGGAGGGTAGGGGGTAACTCTCAAAACACTACTCACTTGCATATTGTTATGCTACCTGTGGATGCTTTGAGACCTCTTACTCTCAAACCACCCACTCTCCCTCTCCTCCATCTCCATTTTTCCAAGCCATTTCTTCCCAACCAAGAGAGAGGTGCTCCCATGAGCTAGGGCATGGTGGCTGATTTCCACCTAAGTGAGGTATAATTTCTGTTTGTGCTTGTTTTATTCATTTCTATTTTGCTAACCCCCATCTCTATTTGTAGGTGTTTATTGACATTGTTTCCAGGTTTAGTAGCTTAGGTTTGTTTTACAGGTTTTGGAGGCAGAACCCTAACCCACTGTGTGCAAAGGGGTTCATAAGGGCTACATATCCATTTTCTTTCTGATTATTGCTCTTAGATTTAGTTTACAGTAGCTTCCATTTACTTGTTTTTGCTTAGATAAGTTTAGTTTCAATTCACATCTCTGTTTCTGTCATTTTTACTTCTGTTTTTTACTGTTTTCTAAAGGTAGGAACCTACCCTTGTGCCCTATAGGCACAAGGGAGTCATTCTTACCCCTGTAGTGAGGAAAAATTCTCACTACAAGAAGTACCTACTAAATTTGTGGTAGCCGATGGTTAAGCCATCTGGCTAGCTGGAGTTAAAGGTGTAGTAGGTATACTTGTTCTAGGGGCACCTACCGAGGGAGGTGGCACCCCTTCAGTGAGAGAGGTTGAGCTAGAAGTAGAATAACTTTCTCCTGTAGTAGAAATTAGTCTAGCCAGAGGAAAACCAATCACAGCTGAAATGAAAGGACAAACCTGAATGATCATAGGATCGTTTAAGTCAATTAGAGTTGAATTAAAGTTTCTTGCAAACTCATCATCCTGTAAGTCTTCTATCTCAATTGTAGTTAAATCAAAACGGTTTTCCCTAAGTTCTTGTTCATCGAAAACTTCACAAACTCCTATTGGTTCGAAAGAACCATCCGTGTTTAATCTCCTCCTTTGAGGAGGAGGTGGGGGTTCCAATATAATAATCAGAGGAAGGTTTTGCAACCTTCGTGACCTTTTAACAGATTGGTCCTCCATGATTTTAAATTTGACTCTTCATAGCCTAAGGTCGGCTAAACACAGACAAACCACAGAGAAATCATGACAAAATTTCCTAAAGTCTTAACAATCACAAGGGGTATAAGATATGCTTTCCCAAAGAAAGCTGAGAGACAGTTTCTTGGCATCCTTGAAGAGGTTCTTAGGCACAAGCGAAGGAATCACCCACCACCCTCCTATAATTTCAACAAGGGTTACCTTCCAAGCCCATCCAAGGTGAGCCAGAATTAGCCTTCCGGTTTACCCGTGTATAAACCCTAGATGTCAAAGAGACTAAAGGATACCTTAACTATATCAATAGTCTGGGGGGACAATCTCAAGCCTGATTCATATGCATGGGTAGGGTAGCAAAGCCTGAAACTCTATCTAGGATAGAATCCCCAGATGCACAAAAACCTTGGTCTACATTTTGACAAGGAATTAGAGGGTTATCTCCTCAGTCCAATCCTCCATGTGGCCTCGTGCTCAAATCCCGTTTGAGAGGAGCTTCCCAGATACTATCAACACAGAGAAGGATTTACCTATGGATTGGCCAACTACGTTTGAATTTAAGTACTTGTGTATAGTTTACACTTCCTATCCCACAAGTCTAACCTAAGCTAGTAGGTGTATGATCCTATAAAACAAAACTTACTAATGAATTTTAAATTATAGCATTCATTTTAAGGGTTGTTCGTAGTCAGAGGGTAAGTGGCGTGAGTGACTATGATATTATAGAATCGACAAGAAAAGTAAAAAGGTGTATAAAATGAATTCCAAAACAAATTACAACTACTTCAATCAAGCTTCTTTTCTTTTTGTAAATATGAACTAATGAAATTACAA
>LPNX010764239.1:303160-332126 GCA_001517045.1 Pseudotsuga menziesii
ACTGAAGATCAATCTCTCACGATTCAAAGAATATCCCTCAAGCGATGAGGAATGTGAAGGAATCTATTCTTGAAGAACCTCTTATCCATCTTAGCATTTGGATAAGAAATGATGTTGTTATGATTGAAGAAGATGATGAAGCTGAAGGCTCAAGATAGAGTCTACCCACGAAACAAATAAAGATAAGTATTCAATTTTCATTTCATGATATTGTTTGGTTATATGTTTGCTTATATTCAGTTGATGTTTGATTATCTTTGCATTTATACTACTAAATTGCACATGATGGGTAAGAAGTCAATGATGGTGTACAACATTCCATTACTACTTATCTAGATTGAAACCTATTTGCTGGAATATTAGGAGTTATACACACTCTTAATAACATTAGGGTAGAATTCATCTAGAAATTCTTGTATGTATACATGATATGGATGAATGTTGTAGCACTAGCTAAAATAGTCGCATGGCTATGTGACATATATTTGTCACTATTAATATGTTTCGGAAATTATGATATCTTTCTAGTCATGCAACTAAAATTGACTTGTAGATCATTCCAAAGAACAAATAAAGGTAATGATAGTTCAAAATAGGAACTTTAAGCTTCTCGGGTCAAAGACACCATAGCGAAAGCTAGAGTTGTTATAATAACCAACCCATAGTTACCCATATTTGACATTGATTAAATAATTTTTGTCTTATTACTAGATTCCTAGATTCCCTCTCTATGTTAGTTGACTTCCACATGTTCCTAGAAGTAAATAATTGCTAAAATGGGTCATGGAGCACCTTTCAATCATCCTCAAAACATATTTAGCAAGTCTTCTTTTATTCCTGGCTCCTAAACGTGCATATCTACTTTTTCTAAAAGCTACCTTGCTTTACAACATTTTTAAGGCATAAAGGAAAATCTAGTCTAGGGGAAATTACCTTGTTTTTTTCCCACATCATCCTCCATTTTCTCCAAAAAAATGCATGAATGAGTTGTCTTGCCACAACTTATTAGCTTCCCCACTTGCTTTAGCCAATTTGTGACGATCTTCACAGATTTGGAAAGTCCTTTTTGGACTTGTGGGGGATTTGACTTGATTTAGTAAGCTTGATTTTTTGACCAATTCAAATAGAAATCTAGTTCTTTTGAATATATCATGTAATTATATATTTTAGCAGCCTATTACTTCATATGGTTGGATTATGTACACTCATTCAATACAGGATTAATTTATGCTCCAATCTCAGTCTTCTTTTGTGTGAATTTTGCATGTTTGATTAGCAATTTAGTGAGTGTAAGTGATATATCACTTGGGTTCAATTTCCACATGGTTTCAGAGCCTTTGTATATCAATTTCTCTCCTTCCAAATTGTTATTGCAGGTTCGACATCACTGACTGGGAGCGCATTCTGCTGACTGAAGGGCATAGGAGCTGAGATATGGACCAATCTCAAAGGATCATCTCAACTCCATTCAATTTATTTGAATGGAAAGCTAAGATGGAGATATTGTTGAGAGAGAAATGTCTCTATAGGGTTACCATGGCTACTGAGGCAGAACCCAATGCAACTGCATAGAAAATCAAATGGCACAACAAGAGGGATGATGCCTATGGTCTTTTGTGTCTGAGTATTTCAAGAGACCTCCTCTTTCATCTTGATTCATTGAAATATCCTAATGAGGAGTGGGAGAATATTTAAGATATTTTTGGAAATACAAATGAGATGAGAGGACATCAAATCAAGAATTAATTGACCTCCTTGAGTCCCAGTAGCTTCGAATCACTGCAACTCTATTTTACCAAGTTTAAGGCCCTTGTTTTGTAGTTAATACAACATGGGATTGAAAAGAAGGAGGAGAAACTAGTTTTGACCATTCTTTGAAAGGTTGGTATAGACTATTCAATGTTTTTTTCGACCTTCTATGCCACTAAATTGATAGCTCAAACCTGGAATAATCCTAAGCTTGTTGAGTTCATGGAATCCCTCACTCAAGAGCAAGATAAATTGGTGATGATGGGAACCATCAAACCTTCCAAAGACCAAGCTTTGGTTGGTAGATATTTGAAAGTGGATTCAAAAATAAAGAAACAATATAAAAATACACATAAGAAAAAGAGAGAAGATTCAAAGTCTTAAGAGGAGTCCTCAGTCTCCAAGAATAACCCTCAGAAGAAGAAGAATAAAGGAGAAATGAGAAAGTGCGCATACTGCAGTAAGGGCTATCATCCTAAGAGCTCTTGTATAAAAAATAATATTGACATGTTGAACCAACTCGTAGAGAAGAACAACATCTCCCTTCATGCTTTCTCAAAGAAGAGGGAGGGAGGATCAAATTCAGAAGACAAGGAGAGAGTACATGCCTTGGTTGCTGGCACCTCAAGTTCACCTAGCTTCATCATTGATTATGGAGCTTCTAGACATATGGTTTCAACAAGGGAGATCTTTTCCTCTCTTGACATGTTGAAAGGTCCACCACTAGTTTTGGGAGATAACTCTCTGAATTACAGTATGGGAAATGGTAGGATTGATCTTGACCATGGTAATTTCAATAATGCGCTGTATGTTCCAGGTCTTGCCTCTAATCTCTTTTCAGTGTAGCAGATGACTCACACTGGTTCTCCAAAGAAAGTCATATTCTCCCTCGATGAAGTTGAAATCACATATATTTGGAATGGTAAATTCATAGAAAAAGGTGTTGTTGATCACACTTTGAAGATATACAAGTTTTCCCTTTTTCTACCCTATTCAAACCCCTCTGCTCTTCTTACTCATGCTAATGAAGCAATAAAGCTTTGGCATGAATTATTGGCCATATTAACTACAAGTATCTTTTTGATTTGAGTGACAAAGATATGGTCATAGGGTTACCAAATTTCAAGTTTTCTAAGGGAGTCTATCAAGGTTGTATCCTAGGAAAACACCTAGAGCACAAGTATGAGAGAGCTAGTCATGAGAGAACCTCTGCACCTCTTGAGTTGATCCATAGTGGCATTACTGGTCCATTACCTCATATGTCCATGATTCAATAAAACTTATATGCACTCACCTTTATAGATCACTTTTCCAGGTATTGCTGGGTTTACTTACTAAAGCATAAGTTTGAAGTTTTTGACCTTTTCAAAGTATTTAGAGCCTTGGTTGAGAACCAATATGGGAGGAGACTGAAGATCCTCAGATATTAAAATGGTGGAGAATATGTCAAGTCTAAGCTCATCTAGTATTGCAAATATTCAGGTATCCATATGCAGCATTCTATTCCTTACACACCATAACAAAATTGTGTTACTGAGAGAAATAACATATCACTGAAGGAGATGGCAACTTGCATGATAGTAGAGGACTGTTGAGATGGAGATCTTGCAGCTGAGTGCGTAGACTGTTAGTAAAGTAGAAGAGTCGATCCAGGATGTGTGTCGATCAGCAAGATTAGATAGGAGAAATATACCAAAGAGCATGAGAGAAATAATATTGAGTCAGACAGACATATCTTAAGAACATTCTGTAAGCTGCATACTGTAAGGTGCTATAACCAATTCTCATTCTAGATGAAAAGAAACTTGGTGGTTTTTCCCATATGGGTTTTCATGTTAATTTCCTTTGTTGAATGATTGGATGTTATTGGATGTTATGTGAATGGTTGTTTGCTTATATTGTTATAGTTATTGTTGAATGTACATCATAAGGTTACTGATCAGTTAAGGAATGAATGAATGTTAATGCATCCTCGATAGGTTATGTATGGTTTCTTGATTAAAGCTGTTAAGTGACAATATAAGTTGCACACTTCCAGTCACGTATAAGGAATCAGCTGTGTCGCATCGTTGCGCCAGTGGTTAAGTGGTTAAGGGAAAGGTTGTGTCATGTGCGCGTTGTGACACATAGTTGCATGTCTATCGCATAGAAATAGACTCCATCATCCTATCTCTGTTGAGCACCTTGGCTGCATGCCAAGGGACTATATTCCCTCACCAGCTTCAGAAACCTAGTTCTGGCAGTTACACATTAAGATATCTCAGGTGAGACAACGCCTCCTCGCGGGTGTTGCCGACTGAGCTTGCTCTGTTGGGATGATGTTTTTTGGTGTCTTGGTATTTTGTTGTTGTTGAAACTTGGGTCATGTAAGTAAGGAGATAGAGGCCAAAAAATGGTTCTATTTTTGGGACCATAATCATTTGATTCAAGGGTAATGTTGTTGCATCTAATAAAAAAAGGAATAGAGGAATCATTGGAGTCTAACAAGCTATATTTTGCGCATGAAGTAAGCGCAGGATTACGTTTGAGCATAGAAAACTGGGTGGACAAGAACATATATTCTGATATGCATGAGATATTCTTTGCAGAGTTCCCTATTTTTTTGCATGATTGGTTGTCAATATTGGTGACTAGGAAGACAAATTTCCAAAGAAGAGAAGTGGTTGAGTGGAACGGTCAGTTGGTTCATGAGATAACCAGTGTAAGTAATACCATCTCTAGAGGTGTTGATTTTTGGGTCGACAATATTCTGGAAGGATATATTACTAAGTTTGCAGTAGACACTATAACCTCATATAGTGAGGCTGAAAGAAATTTTTTCTAAGGGCCACGAATAAGGTATTTGTTATCAATTAGTACATGGATCAAGATGCTAGTTTATGAAAAGGGAATATTGTAGTTGAGTAATTAATCTACATGTTCAAGGAGAGGGGATATGTCATGAGAAATCTCTAGAGAAAATGGGAAATGGTGAGTTGAGATGTTCCTAGGTAGTATAGAACTTGAACTAGAAGCTGGACTCCTAAGGAGTGGAAAGAGATCCCGATCAGTGAAAAGAAAAAAGATAGAGGAAGGTTGACAAAATCCTAGTCTGTTCAAGGAAAGTGAGCATGAACTTAGTCACAGCTGGAAGAAGGGTCTTGCGACGAAGAGGAGAACTATAGCCCGATTTAAGAAGAAACAGATGACTCTGAAGAGCCCATGGAGACACCAAGATTAGGGCGTGACTACATCACAACTGGAGTATTGCTAGAGGTAAGGTCTAGAGCCTCATCTCCTGAAAGAATTTTTAATATTGATAGTGTTAGTATTGCGACTAGAGTGCAAGAGCGTACACCTCCATTAAAATATTTTATAGATAACCTCGATGCCAACTCAATGGATGGGGTAGATATTAGACTACCCACATTCAATGAGAATGGAGCAAAAGATCCAAAGCAATGGTGGTTCCTCAATGAGGTTGTATGGATGGTTCGTCTGGTTCAAAATGCATACCTACTGAAAGCACAGATGATCACGTCTCTGAAGAGTCATCTGCTCGATTATTTTATGAAGTTCTATGTAGTACCACCAGGAACACCACACAAAACCCTTGAATAAATACAGGTTGCAATTATTTCTGAGTTCAAAAAACCTGAATCTGAGTCGTAGTGTGTCACTGAGATCAAATATATAAAACAATCATTGGCAGAGTCCATATGGGACTTTGACTAGTGGTTTAAAACCTTGATGACCAAAGTAAGTTTCTAGATGTCGGATGTGTAGCATAAAGAGTAGTTTATTACTACGTTGTTACCACACATTCAAGGCCCATTGATGCAACAAAATATTGATTCATAGATAGAAGCGCTAGAGTTGGAAATGAAGCTAGAAGCCTTGCCAATTGGTGATGGTTCCGCAGGAATGGTGCATATTTAGTTGCGAATGGCTAATCTGAAAATCAAAATTCAGGATATTAAAAAGCGAAAAGAGGCCTAGGAAGACTTATGGTGCACAAAATCCAGAGCGGATGGACACACCGAGGATAATTTTCCGACCTACATGAACTATATCTCATCGGCTGCGCCAAACTCGTTGAGTTCCCATGGACTACCATGGTGCCGCATATTCCAGTCTAGAGGACATCACAACGAGGAATGTCTATACTTAAAAAAGGTTGTAAGTACACCAACAAACCTTTTATATAAATTATGTAAGTCAGTAGGACATGGAAAGAAGGATTGTAGAGCATAATAGCTCCTGAAGGAGAAGACAGTAGACACCTACTTGATGAAGAATGAGGGGCAGACTTCGACTAAACCAATGCAAGAATCCTATCAGCATGTGCATTTTCCACCTAATCAGTATCAGAACTTGTATCAGCTGCAATATGTGCCTCAGACTCAGTATGCACCACAAAACTAATAGCAGCCACCATACCAGCAAATCCAGTACCCACCTCAGCAATAGAACCCACAAGGAAGGGGTGGTGGAAACTTGAGAGGTCAAGGAGGAGGAGGACTTGGTAGAGGAATATGTCAGCTTACATGCTATAACTGTGGATAGTTGGGTCACTATGCCAAATATTTCCAACAGCCTGCAACGACGTGCTCATATTGTAAATGATAGGACCATAATGTGGAGCAATGTCCTCAGTTAATTACGAAGTGGAAATCTTAGGCCATCGCAGATCCTAAACATGTGCATATTTTGAACCCAAATCTGAATCCTAAGCTCAATGTTTAGATTATTGTTGCTGAGCCAAGAGACCCAAACATTGTTGTCATAACACAAGGAGGTGTTGCGACCGAGGCGGATCAAGAAACCCTGTAAGAACAACTATAGCCGTAGGTATGACCCACAATGTAGAAAAAGTACCATTCTATGTCCAAAATAAGAAGCAAGTATTCTTGGGTGTCCAACCATAATTCACAGATCAAGAACAACCGTTGACATCAAGAGAAGTAAGGGAGATTCCTGAACGATTCCAATAGCTATTCCAGAAGCATATCCCAAAAATGGTTAGTAAGATCAAGTCATTTCTATGAACTTACTTAGCAGTAATCCAAGATAATGATGTTGTCACAAAACTACAAGCACTGATAGATGAAACCCAAAAAGAGTCACAAACTTGAAAGAAGGTTAACCATATCAAGAAAATGTTCAAAATTGGGTGCAGATAGGTGACTGCGACATGGATTACATCATCTTAGACCTGGGCTCAGACGTCAATATTTTGACATGAAAGATTTGGGAGAGTATGGGAAAGCCATGCTTGTACTGGTCTCCTATCCAGTTGAGACTTGCAAATCAGAAAAAGGTCCTACCAATTGGCAGGTTGAGTTAGGTCCCTGCCGATATTGATGAGTTGTGCACATTTGCAGACTTCAAATTAATTAACATCGTTGACGACAAGGATCCTTATCCCGCACTGCTCGAGATATATTGGTCCATAGCTAATCAGGCCATTATTAATTTCAAAAAGAGGATTCTCTCATTTGAGGATGATGAGATGAGAGTATTGTCGCCCATTGATCCATTGGAGTGACAAAGATATGTCGAGCCCATCTATAATGATGGACAAGGTGACTATCATGAAAATATTTACAATGTCACTGCTTTACAAGAAGATTATATCAATTTGACAACAAATGGAAACATGAGCTAGAAGAGTGCTAGTTCATGCACATTTGACTTAGGGGAGGACTTGGAGAATTGGTAAAACCAATTACATGAGGTATCTATGAGAAGGTGCACCATAGTTACAAGGTTTGTGCGATGGGTGGAAAATGAGCAATGAGAACTTCCCACCTATGAGGGTTTTCCTAACCTTGCGACCTTCTTAAGTGATTTTGAAGGACTTGAGAAAAGGAACCCAGGAGTGGGACAGGCTCATTAAGCAGTTTGCAAATACATTTGAATTTACTGATGAGCAACCTACTGTTGATGCTGCACTTTAGATGATAAAGGAGAAGATATTCATTGAAATCCCCGTCGAGGAGGGAAATTCCCACTAGTGTAGGGAGACCATTCAGCAATGGATGGCTTGTTACAATCTAGCTGGAGACCCAGATAATGATTTGACTAACATAAACATACCAAAATCTGAGGGCATGTACACAGTAGAAGGAAGTGGTATTTCAAGTGACTAGTTCCTTAAGCCACTAAAAATCAAGAAAGTAAACATCGGGATGCCATAGAAGCCAAATTTTTCTGATATAGGAGATTATTGGGACAAACAAATAGTCGCAAAGGTCATAGACTTGCTACATGGGTATGAGGACCTATTCCCTACTAATTTTCCAGAGATGAAGGGGATAGTTGGTGACTTGGGAGAGATGAAAATACCCCTGAAACCAGATGCTAAACCCATTAAGCAACGACCTTATAGGTTGAACCAAAGATATAAAGAAAAGGTAAAAGAAGAATTGGGTCACATGCTCAATGTAGGAATCATTGAACTTGTCGAGGAATAAGAGTGGATCAAGCCTATAGTGATTCGGGATAAGAAAACCATAGGAGAAGTCAAGATCTACGTTGAAATAAGGAATTTGAACGATGCATGCATGCATGATCCATTCCCAACACCATTTAGAGATGAAGTACTCGAAAGCGTCGGAGGACAAGAGATGTATTCATTCACTGATGGCTTCTCTGGCTATCATCAAGTCATAATCATGAAGGAGTATAGCCACAAAATGAAATTCGAATGGGAATGCTACCAATATACAATAATTCCCTTTGGAATCAAGAATACACCTGCTATTTTTTCTAGAATAATAGTGTCTGCTTTTAAATATTTTATTCATAAATTTCTTGAGCTATACTTTGATGATTAGAATATGTTTGTCTTAGTAAGAGACCATATTGATAATTTGTGCACGATGTTGGGTCACTGCCGCTAGTATCACATCATGCTCAATTTTAAGAAATGTATATTTTGTGCACCATTTGGTGTACTATTGGGTCACGTTGTCTGTCGTGATGGTATTTTTCTCGACCCAACAAAATTTTTGATTGTCCTTAAGTTACCACGACCAACATCTATCACGCAACTTAGAAGAGTGCTAGGACACACAGGATACTACAGGAAGTTCATCAGAGGGTATGTTGAGATCACTGCCCCTATGGAGAAGCTATTAAAGAAAGATGCAAAGTTTTAGTGGAATTAAGCTTTCTAAGAAAGCTTGGATAAATTGAAGAGCAAGATGGCCATTGCACCAATACTTGTGTTTCCATATTGGAAGAAGGAATTCCATGTTCATGTCAATGCATCATCTATCATGCTCAGCATAGTATTGAGACAACCAGGAGAGGGGGCGCTTAACCACCCCATTTCTTTCACTAGTAGAAAACTGTTGATGACAGGAAACAAATTGCACCACAAAAAAGAGACAATGCCTTGGTATGGTCTATGCACTTCAGAAGTTCCAACATTACTTGTTGGGTGGACATTTCAAAATGTACACAGATCATTCAAATCGAAAGTACCTAGTCAACAAGCCAGTGTCCGGGGGAAGATCTGTCGATGTCTCCTCCTGTTTCAAGAATTTGAATTCGAGGTCATAGTGAAACTTGGTCGATCGAATTTAGGTCCAGACCACCTGTCATAGATATAAAGTGGTGGATAACCAACTAGTTTGGAGGATAACTTGCCTGATGCGTAACTATTTGCGATCCACATGATGGATGATCATAATTCAAATTTTAACGCTATCATCCATCTCCTCAGCACGGGCTATGAACCTAAAGGATTGTCCACTAATCAGAAGAAGCATCTGGTTGTCAAAGCTGCTAATTATACATTAATTGTGGGACATCTATACAATCTAGGCATGGATAAGATACTACATAGGTGTGTTTTTTACCATAAGATACCTTGTGTAATGAGTGAAGAACATGTCGGTGTCACAGGAGGACACTATGCTAGAACAAAAATTGTGCGCAAGATATTACAAGCAGGACTATGGTGGCTAACCATAGATATGGATACTAAGAGCTTCTGTAGATGCTGTGATATATGCCAAAGGATAGGAAAGTTGTTACATCACGAAGAGATTCCACTAGTTCAACAGATAACACTTCAAGAATTTAACAAGTGGGCGGTTGATTTCATCGAACCAATCAGTCCACCAGGAAAAAGAATTGGCCCATGCTACATTATATCTGCAATAGACTACTTAACCACATGGTAAGAAGCCACTCCTATCAAATATTGCACCGCTGTGACTATGGTGAAGTTTCTATTTGAGAATGTGGTGACTGGATTTGGCTGTCCAAAAAATATACTCAGCAAGAAAGGTATGCATTTTTTTGACAAAATGATTGTTGAGCTTGCTACAGAGTTCTAGATCCAACATAAGAATACGACGCCCTATCATCCTCGGGAGAATGAAATGGTTGAAGATTTCAACAAGATTCTAGATAATGCATTAACCAAGGTATGCAACGTATGCTGAGATGACTAGGATCAGAAAGTGTCATTTTTACTATGGGAGTATTTCACAAGTTGCAAGAGATTGAAACGACACCACCCATTTAGACTGTTGTACAGCTAGGAATCTATTGTGCCAATGGATTACATTTTGTCGATCCTAAGGATTGTTGCACCAATGGAGATGCTGTCAAGCAAAGGTTGTCGCAGCTCGTTCAGATGGAATAGGAATGCTTCGTCGTAGGATTCCATCAGATTGTTGAGAAGTAGAGATAGAAAGCATGGCATGATCACCATATCTGAGTTAAGTCATTCACAGCCGAGGGAATTCTCTTGTTATATGACAACAAATTTTTTAAGCATCCACGAAAGTTGAAAATGATTTGTCTAGGGCCATAGATGATCATGCATATCACTGACGCAAGCACAGTAAAACTGCAGAAACTAGATGGAACATATGTCACAGGTATGGTGAATGAAAGTCTTCTGAAACCTTATTATGATGGTCATGACATGTCTCGGTCAGATTGCATCGTGCACAAGAAAAAAATGTAAAGAACTAGGGAAGGAAACTGTTATGTTGCACATTTACAACAGAACCAGGAAAAATTGGGAATGACAGACTTCCCAGCATTAACGTGTAAATATTTAGTGAATATCGAGACCGTGATGACATCTAAGTATCATTAATTTGACAAAATACGACAGAATGACAACATTTTTTTTAGTCCCATTAGCTTCTGTCGCCATAAATTGTCATAACTTCCCTGACAGGTACTCCGAATTTGAGTAATTGAATTGATAAGGAATGCAACAATCGAGAAAGCCATGTGATTGAAAATACTTTGGCCTCCCATCAAGTGATTACTGTAGGATGTGAAGGCATATATAAAAACGGGCTTCATCATTAAGCTTCACTTTACTTACACTTATGAAGAGAAAACAAGAGTCGAGAGAACCAGATCCAAAGCCTTTAACAATGAGTGAGCCAAAACCCATGGTTATAGATATTTCTAGTGCTAGTGATTTATCCAATGTAACCGTCAAACCGATGTGCCCAATTGAGGAAGATATTGAATCACCTGAGGTTCAACAACCCAAGAAAGAACTAGAACTTGAAGCAATGGCACAACCAAGGAATCCCTAGTCCCTACGATCGGTTTAGCCCCTGTTCCACCCCCTGGTTAGGGCCTTATGATGAACCCTATTTAGAACCCACAATTTGTAGGCCCACAACCGATTGTACCATTGAGACAGCCTAGATAAAGAGTGACTAGAGAGTCATCCAAGCCTCCACTATCAAAGAAACACAAGGCTAAGGTCATTGCAGATATACCGGAGGAGAACTTGATGGAGGAAGATACACTAGAATCACCTCCCCAAGATGATGACACTTCCAGGGAAGATGAAATATTTCCCCAGTATGTTCAACAAAGAAATGCCAACGCAAAGACGATGACACTCCCAATGAAAGCACATACCATCTTAGTAACATGCATGATCCCTAATTGTGTGCCCATCTTGAAGGACATAGTGTCAAAGGTTTCCAAGCTCTCATTCAGAGATGTCAAAACCCACGAGAAGGAGGGCTTGGAGAGGAAAAAATATATGCTTATGGTTCAAGCCTAGCCAATGTATCCCCTTCTCTTAGTACTGATGGAGTAGGCTAGTCGATTTGACTGCGTGGGACTTGTTAGCACTGGAATTGAGCCAAAGGTTATAGAAGGCCCACTCCAATGTAACAGTAGAACCACTTTCGAAGAGAGAACTGGTGTTCTCCTCTTCTGAGAGGGATATGTTATCACTCCAGGAAACTCCTCTGGGTTGTAGTTCGAGGATGCCTAGTAACTTACAATGTTTTTATGGTTTTCTGATATGGATCAAGTCAGGTGACCTATATAACCTTCCACTCTCAAGACATGCATGAAACTCACTCAAGTACAAGGCTTTTAGTTACAACTGTTTAGTAGTTTGACAATAAGGTGCAGGGATGGAGAACTCATCAAGCTAACAGACTTACATACAAAACATATGCATATAAATGGCTAAATCATGATAAGGATAGTACTTATAAATCAAATCACATTAACACACCAATAGGATGATAGCTATTAGTTATTAATCAACTTGAAAATAATCTAAATACACTTTCAGGCATAAGTATAGTAAAGACAAAGATGATGGTTGAACAAATCATAACAAAAGAGCTTATATTCTAGAATGAGCAAAATGAGAAGCTGACAATAGTATAGGCTTATAAATCCTCGAATTCGAACCTTTTTTATAAAAATAGTGTTAGGATTTATAGCCTTTTACAAAATATACAGATCCTAAAACCTGGATCTGTTTTTTACAAAAATAAACAAAAGTAACAATTTTTGCAAA
Source organism: Pseudotsuga menziesii (assembly GCA_001517045.1). Taxonomy (NCBI): domain Eukaryota; kingdom Viridiplantae; phylum Streptophyta; class Pinopsida; order Pinales; family Pinaceae; genus Pseudotsuga; species Pseudotsuga menziesii. Next base: position 315,708 of record LPNX010764239.1, read on the forward strand.
TTAGGGTTTGAAACCCTACCTAACTACTTGTCTAACTATAACAAAGATTTAGTTTACTGAATGAATATTTAAATAACTGATTTGATTGTTGGTGATCATTGCTGTTGTTCCTTTGCCAGTTAAACCATTGGTTTATTTTTGACAGCTAGGGTTGGTGTCTTTTGGTGCTGTTATGTCATAGTGGATCTCACACAAACCCTTTTCTGATGCATCCCTCAGCACCTTTTATCTTCAGATCACGTACATGAACCATCTGTAGTTCCCCAAAATTGGTTATGTACTCCAAATATTTCTTTTAAGCCTCTTTCTGCTTTCAGTGGTTAAGAGGCCAGTTTATCAGAACCATTAGCTACCGAAAGTGGCGCTTTCGATGGCTAATGAACTACCCCAGTGTCCACCTAAGCCATTGAAAAGCCCTATTTTGCAAAAATTATTAGGGTTTCTTCAAAATTTTCCTTTCAGGCCTATTTTCTCAGTCTTAATATTTTGTAGGCTTCGTGCTAGGAGTGTTAACAATGCCTTGGCTAGCTTTAAGAGGCTGGAGACTGATGGCTGCTTTAGCTAGGGTTGATAACATGAGGTGGCTGCTAGGGTTTGCTTTGGCTTCCTTCAACTGCAGCCTTTGGAGCCTAACCAACCTGTATAATCTGGTATTATCCTTTAGGTATCTTGTGTTCACCCTTTTCAAGAAAATGTATCTTTTTCTCTGCTCTAGGTAGGACTTGTGTAGTAGCTTTTTCCTCCTAGGCAAGGTCTCATTGTTTCTCTTTAGTTCTCTTTCCAAGACCTCCATTTCATAAACCTGCCTCAGTAGCTGATTGATATTTTGACTTCTAGGCTTGCTGAAGGAATCCATTTCTGTTGGTTCCTCTTGCCCCTATGCTGTGGGGGATGGAAATGCTTCAGATACTGGTACAATTTGCAGAGCTAGGGTTGCATGCTATTCTTGTTCTTCCTTAGAATCTAAATATGGTAGATTTAAGACATTCTCATAGTGTGATTTTGCTTCCTGACCTTTCTCATTGAAGTCCAAATTCCTTTTTTCCTTATTGGTATTGGAAGAGGAGGGAGGTTGTTCTATTGTTGCTACTGGGGAAATGGCCCTCCTCCTTCTTCTCCCACTCCTTGGTGTGCTGGATTTCTTGGAAATAGACTTCCCTTTCTCCTCTAGATGAAGGCATGTCCCAAAGCCATTCCAAAATATAAAATAAGGCCAAGCCATGTTTCTTCTCTTCATCAACTCCTGGACCAGCAGCTAGATAAGATCGTGGTGGGACATCCTACTAGCAATATTGGATGGTTGGGATTTTACTTGATGTGTCATATTCCCTAAACTTCTGTGTAAATAAAAGGGCAGATTGAGAGGGCTTTTACCTGTGAAGTGATTCATGACCTTGAAATGGTAGATCATTGCTCTATTATATCTCCCTTCATAGGTTAAGTAGACCACAATGGACTTTAGCAGCTGTTGCCAGTTCTCTTCCAGCCATGATGATGACACACTCTTCTTCGATATTATTCCTCTATGCTCAGGCTTAAGGTAAGACCTAAATTCCACCTCTTTTGGTATGGTGGTATTGAACCATTTCTCTCCTATGGAAGGGAGTTCTGTCACCTCTGTGATTAGTGCTTCATCTATGAGAAACTCCTCTTTTCCTATGATTGCTTTTGAACCATCAAATGAGAGGGCAAAAGCTTCAGCCACTTGCTGATGGAAGCCTTGTATTTTTTCACAAAACTTGTAACATCCCACCTCTTGGAAAAGTCTACAAACCTTTGAATGTGCCTCTAAATAACTAATATCACCTAGCTCCTTTTTGAGAGCTAGTCCACTCTTCTTCATCTTGATGGGTGTATCTCCTAGGTACCTGTAAAATAGTTTTAAGACTTGTATACAGTGTGCTTTAGCAGGATGCTCTTTCAAAGCTAGTTTTTCTGGTGGAGAAAATGCTAATTTCAAAAATGAAATACAATGGAGTCTCCTGGCACTGATTATGAGGGTTTTCTGTCATTATGGAGGCTGAGGTCACAAAAATTATGACAGCAACTCAATCCTCTAGATCTCTTTTCCCACATAACCATAACCTACTTCATCAAGAGCATTTGGTGGCTATTTGATGATCTTTTGGACAGGTGGAGGGATACTGAGGGTTTCCAGTCAGATTAGTCTTTTTCCAATTGCATAACGACCTTCTTCACTCATTTCCCCATGCAGTCATGCAGGCCCAGATCTTTTCGGTGGTTATTCATGCTCACAAATGATCATTTTTCTTACTGACGGGGTTAGATGTGACAGTTCCTAACCATTTCCTTATTGTTCCCTTTCAGTGGTTAAGATCCTCCATGATTTTGTTAGCTAACCGCCGAAAAGGCCACTTTTGGTGGCTAGCAAGGTGTTGTCTCTCTTCCTTAGGCCGCCGAAACCTTTACCCCGCTGCTGTGGTGAACTGCTGAAAACCTATTCTTTCGGTGGTTAATAAAATTCCCTAGCTTTTGCCTAAACTGACAAAAGGGTTATTCACCTGATGCTTATCTTCCTACTTTCAGTTGTTAGCATATGCGTTGCAATTTTCTCTAATCTTCCAAAAGCGACCTTTTTCAGTGCCTAATGAGATGTTTCAAGCCTCGCCTAAGCCACCGAATGTTCTTTTCCCAATGTTGCTCGCCACTTGCTTTTGGTGGTTAAAACCTTTCTTGTTTATTTCTCTAATCTTCCGAAAGTGACCATTTTTAGTGGATAATGAATTTTCTATAGTCCTGCCTAAGCCACCGAAAGGGTTACTTTGACTCTGCTTGCTCACACCGCTTTCGGTGGTTCACCTTTACCCTGCGTTCAATAGTTTAGCCACTGAAACATAGCTTTTTGATGGCTAATGAGCTGTAATAGTCCTCGCTTAAGCCATCGAAATCTATAAGTTGTAAAATTTTCATCCAAATAAAAAACAGAGGCTTTCAAATTGTCAGTGATACTCATATCTTTCATTACACAAGAAGATTCTTTCTACTATCAAAATAAATTTATTTTTGGAGATAACATCTGGCTCCTACTTGGGGATGTGAACCTCCTACTAATATCCCAAGAATCCTAGACCAAAATGCCTTTCCCTTCAAGCAAGTAAATAACTTTACACTATTATTTATTGTTCCATTGGGAATGGAGTTTATTTTGTAATAAAAAACAACCTACTATCTACTAATTTACAATAATAAGGCCTCAGAGCCTTAAATAAAGTAGAGTTTCAAAAACTACCCATTCATTGGGCCATCAAATACATCTTCCCCTTCCAGATTCTGCTATTTGAAGGTGTTATTCTTATGTACCTAGGCTATCACAAAAGGGCCAATCCACAAATAGTTAATTTTTCCATGTTTTCCCTTGTCCTATCTGACAGCATCCCACTTGAGAATCCAATCTCCAACTTGGAAGTTGTCTACTTGTGTTCTTTTGTCAAACATGCCCTTTATCCTCTGTTGATGGGCTTATGATTTTCCTATAACTTGCTCCCTAATTTGCTGTAACTCCACCAAGTCCATCATCCTCCTCACCATATCATTTGGTTCATCTTCCTCTTCTTGAAAGAACTTTTCCACTAGAAGAATGAGCTAGATAGGGAAAATGGCCTTAGTGCCATAAACTAGCTTGAATGGAGAAGTCCCTATGGATCTTTTGTCTGTTACCCTATCAGCCCATAAAGCAAACTTAAGTTTTGAATCCTAGCTTTTCTAATTTGTCTCCAACAGTTTCATGATGATCCTGACTAAAATTTTGTTGAATGACTCAGCCATGCCATTTCCTTGTGGATAATAGGAGGTGGAATGCACCAGTTGAATGCCCATTGGCTCACACATGTTAATTAATGCCCCAACTTTAAAATCTAGTGCTTTATCAGTTACCAACCTTAACGAGCAGCCAAACCTGCTAAAGATATTCTCATATAAAAATATCTTGATGACTTGATGAGTGGCATTCTTGGTGGGTACTGCTTCTATCCATTTGGTAAAGTAGTCAGTGGCTACTAAGATCCATTTATGCTGTCCACTGGAAGATGGATTTATTTCACCAACGAAATACAAACCCCATTGCTGGAAAGGCCCATTCGGCACAATAAGCCTAGGGGTAAGGATTTGAGTTGTTTCTTCCCTATAAATCTTTGGCATTTGTCACAGGCCCTTACAAAAGTGCATACATCAGCAAAGAGGACTGGCCAATAGTATCTTGCCATTAAGATATTGTGGGATGTGGTTTTCCAATCATGGTGGGCCCCACATGTGTTGGAATGAAAGTGGTGCATGACCTACTCTACTTCCTCTTTATCTAGACACCTTAGCAAAATTCTAGACTAATCTTTCCAGTACAGCAGTTTGTCGATTCTGCAAAACTTAACAGATTTTAACTTAAGAGCTCGTGCTTGGTTAGGAGTGAGATCAGGAGAAACTTCTAATTTTTGCAAAAATTGAATAATACCTGAGTACCACTCACATGAAGATATGTTTTTAGCTACTGATGGAATTTCCTTCTGATCTTGATCTACTTCTGTTGCTACCACAGTCTGCACCTTTGCCGATTTGACAAATGTGAAGTTTATGTTGGGAAATAGGGTAGACCCGGGTTTAATCCTTTAATGCGCACCAACAAAAGACCCACAGAGTTGGCCCTTTCGGAAACAACCTATGTGCAGGTTGCAGTCTCACCCGAAACCGCTATGGGGGTGCCACAGAATCAGGTTTCTGCAAGCAGAGAGGGGGATTACTGTACCTTAGCCTTTTAATAACCTTATTAATCAATAATTACAAGCTTTACCATCCATTCACATACAACTTCGCAAATAAATAAACAGTTGTGACTTGCTCAACCCACTACAGGGAATTCACAGCGAAGCTAAATGTTAGAAGCGATCTAACTTATCAAATGTATACAGTTATTAATGCATAAAAGAAACAGAAACAGAAACAACACAAGAAACCACAACACCGGATATAACGTGGTTCACCCCCAGTGTAGGGGCTACATCCACAAACTGTGTTCTATTCAACTTGCTACAAAACCACAGTTTGATCTGCGCACTCAGCTGTAGATCCTTTCAGTCCTCAAAAGCCGTGCACACAGCAGCAGGCCCCTGCGCACACAGCTGCAGGTCGTTCCTCAATCTTCTTTACACAAACCCTCTGCGCACACAGCTGCAGAGGTCGTCCACGCACACAGCTGGGACTTAACATTTTTCCACAAAACCAATCTTAGCTTCGCCTTAATCTTTCTTTCATCATAAAACCTAACCTATCTTCTTTACTCAAGCGCTTATTTATACTGCGCATTTTTACAAAACCATGGTCTTAAACCATGGGCACCCAAAACCCTAAACCCTGGATTTCAACCAAGAGTTTATTACAAAAAGGAGTTTTAACTTAACCTCGACACCCCTAAGACTATTTTGAGTTCATACTTGCGGAGTTATCCATCTTAAGGGTCCTTAGGGTGCGCGTCCCAACAGGCCCCTAAGACTCACCAGTGGCCCGTCCCGGGACACTCTTCAGTTTCTCTGGTGGTAGAATTCTGCTGATGAGACCTAGTGTACTGCTTGCTGAAGCTCTCCATGCTACTGCTGGCTACATACTTCTGTCCTTTGCAGAATTTTTGCTGATGAAAGCCGTCGCGACCACCTGCAACACCATCCTTCACTCTGATGGCCGATACCTGACCATCCACGATTTTGGGGTCCCATGGGATTGCGTGTCCCACTGCAGAAGGAATATAGCTGCCGTGGTTTTGCTACGCCGAAAGACTGCCTGGTGGGATTCCCCAGAGTCTTTCTGCGAGGCCGCACGCCCTTGGTTGCTCTACGTTAGAGCAAACTCCTAGCCGTCTTTGCAAATTTAGAGCAAACTCCTGCCTGTCGATGTACTTAGCCAAGTAAGGCTATGCTAGTGGGGTACTTAGAAGGTGCTGCAGACCTCTGTCCCTTACTTATCGTACTAGCTCCTGAACGTTACAGTCGTTCGACATAGTTCGGGCTGAATATCTCACAGATGTGCTTCAGGCAGAAAACACAGGTGGAGATGGCTCCTTATAGAATCCCGAGGCAGAATTTGGCATCATGGTGTAGTAATGATTCCAAATCTGATGAAGTTCCAGAAATCTGCTCCACACAGCGCCGGATTTTCCCAAAATCTCATTATGACTAGTAATGAGAGCAACTCCCGTGCCAGTGCCGCCGAATACAGTATGTCCCATCCGTCACATTTTGGGCTGCGACACAGCTTGACAGCCTTCGACTTCGACACCGTCTGACCCTGCAACCTACGACCAACCTGTATCTTCGCATCCTTTAGACAAAAAAGACTACGATATTCCATAATGCTACGAGCATCTTCGCTTATTTTCTTGGTGCTATCTCCCATTCTGAGTACCTGTCCTGTCCGTGTACTTTTTAAATGGCTCCCATTTATCATAGAGGGAAAAAGCTCACCATTTAACTTAGCTAGCTGGACTGCGGCCCCGTCAGTAACTTTCTGTACTACATACGGTCCTTTCCAATGAGTCTTAAACTTTCCTGGGAACTTCATGAATTTGCTGTCATAAAGGAGCACAAGATCACCCTGCTGAAAATGTTTCTTCTTGATGTGTCTGTCATGCCACGCTTTTTCTTGAGCTTTCTGCACCTGTTGTTGGAAGCCTGCAACAAATCTATCCTCTTCAAGTTCTAATATCTGCTTCAGTCTTTCTGTGATTATGGCGGGGTCATCGATCTCAGTGAAAGCAGATATCCAAAGGTTGGGAACAATGTATTCCATGGGCATGACAGCTTCTTGCCCATAAACTAGTCGAAAGGGTGTATGGCCTGTCAACTTTTTGCAAGTAGTTCTGTAAGCCCATAGTACTGCTGGAATTCGAAGATCCCAATCATTCCTATTAACGTTACAAACCTTTGTCAAGGCATGCTCAAGGATTTTGTTAAAATCTTCGACAGTCCCATTTGCTTGTGGATGATATGCGGTACTCTTTTGATGATACACCTGAAATTCTTCAGTCAATACTTCGATAGTCCTGTTCAGGAAATGTGACCCCTGATCACTCATAAGAACTTTGGGACACCCAAATCTGGATAAAATGTTGTCGAAGATGAACTTCACAGCCGTAGCAGTGCTACAGGTCTTGACTGGTTGAGCTTCAGCCCAACGGGTAAGATAATCAGTTGCGGTAATGATGTATCTGGCTCCTGACGTTTTCGCAGGGGGGTTGATAGGACCAACAAAGTTAATGGCCCATTTGTCAAAATCCTGTAATGTTACTTGCGGAGCTAGGGGAATTTCATCCCTCCTAGATGGTTTACCTGTCCTCTGACAGATGTCGCAACTGTGGCAATATTCTCTGGCATCTTTGTGAAGTGTAGGCCACCATAAGCTGGCTGTCAAAATCTTCTGCGCTGTTGATTTTCCTGCATAGTGGCCTCCTGCTATGCCGGAGTGTGCTTCAGCCAATATTAGAGGTTTTTCGTGTTCCAAAACAAATATGTGTAGTATCTCATCTGGTCCCATTTTATACAGCTGTCCTGCTATTAAAGTGAAGTCCGCGGCTCGAACCACCAACTGCTTCTTTTGCTGTGTGGTCATCTCTGGAGGGGGAATACCTGTAGACAAATACTGAGCAATATCCTGGAAATATTCATCAACTATTTGGATAGTGAATAATTGTGCATCGGGGAGGCCTTCGTCCAAATTAGTAGGTTCTTCACCTGACTCGAGCCTCGACAGGTGGTCAGGTCCTAGGTTAAGTCTTCCAGGCTTAACAATGATCTCAAAATCATATTCTTGAAATAGAATTAACCACTTGCATATTCTGCCTCCTAGAACAGGTTTATTAACTAAGTACTTCAAAGCAGAGTGGTCAGTAAACATCTTAAAATGAGATCCTAGCAGATAATGTCGAAATTTTTGTAATGCATATACCATGGCAAGGCCTTCGCATTCTGTCGTAGTATAGTTTTTCTCTACTGTAGACAACTTTCTGCAGGCAAAAGAGATAGGGTGATCGATATTACCTGCACCTGGCTGAGCGAGAACAGCACCTAAAGCAATAGAGGATGCATCAACATGCACATGAAACTCCTTGTTCCAGTCAAGGAATACTAGGATAGGGGCAGTGACGATTTTTTCTTTCAGAATGTCGAGGCTTGCTTGGCATTCTAGAGTCCATTCGAACTTTATATCTTTCTTTAGCTACCTTTCCATTGGGGCGGTAATCTTGGCATATCCTTGGATAAATTTCCTATAGTAGCCAGTATGACCAAGCGTTGTGCGAAGTTGTTTGACGGACTTTGGAGGTGGGAGGTTCACAATAATAGCGATCTTCGCAGGATCCATCATCAATCCCTGCTTACATACCACATGACCAAGTAGAATGCCAAAGGGTGTACAGAAAATGCACTTTTTTAAGTTCAAAGAGATTTGGTGCTGTCTGCATTTGTCCAACATAAGTCTCAAACTAGTTATATGGTCTTTTACTAGCCCAAAAATAGTCCAATCATCAAAGTAAACTTCTAAGAATTTATGTATGTATTCTTTAAACGCGGAGATGACTACTCGAGAAAATATGGCAGGTGCATTCTTTAACCCGAAGGGCATGACAATATACTGGAAGGATCCCATTTCGGTAGAAAAAGTTGTCTTATGTCGGTACTCTGGAGCAATTCGGATCTGATGGTAGCCATAAAAACCATCTGTAAAAGAGTATATTTCTTGACCTCCGACATTGTCGAGCACTTCATCTGTAAAGGGAGTGGGGAAGGGGTCATGCAGACAGGCATCATTGAGTTTCCTTAGGTCGACACAGATTCAGATTTCACCCTTAGTCTTCTTCTCCTAGACGACCATAGGGCTGACCCACTCAGATTCTTCAACCGGTTTGATTATTCTTGCAGTAAGCATCTTATCCAACTCTAGCTTAACCTTCTCCTTGTATTTTGGATTCAATCTATAAGGGCGCTGCTTCATAGGCTTTGCATCAGGCTTCAGGGGGATCTTCATTACACCGATATCTCTGAGGATACCTTTCATTTCAGAAAACTTTGTCGAAAAAAGATCTTGGTATTCGTGGAGAAGTTGAGTTACCTTGCTTACCATCTCGTCATCCCAATAGTCGCCGATGGTAGAAAAATTAGGCTGTGCATCAGATCCAATGTTAATTGTGCGCGTCTTCAAGGGTTGTGTCACTTCGGAAACTTCGATGGCCGGAACATGCACGTCGCAGTATCCTTCTAACTCAGGGATATCAAGACGGCGCGGGTCCTCTTCCTCATCGATTGTGAAGTTATAACATTCGACTGCGAGGGCTTCTTGTGTGGCCCAATCAGGGCGATGTTCGGTCACTTCTTTTTCGTTAAATACCTTAGTATGGATGATCCTGATAGCTGCGTCTAGGGCTGGACAGACATCATTAGTAGAGAAAGTATTGATAAAGCTATGAACAAGACAGTCCCAACTTACCATATCTTGGCGAAGTTCAGCCTCCGCGTACCATTTCTTCGCCAGTGGTCCCAGCGTGTGCACGAATCTATGTACCCACTCATACTGAGGTACATACTTCCATGCCTCGTAGCATTTGCTTAAGTGGTCCTGGGGGCAAGTTTTTCCATCAAAATTGCTTCGCACCTTCGCCAACTGGTCTGAGAACCGCAGGCGAAGGAGCTTCTGACATGCTTCCCAGGTAGGGATCTGCTTCTTATGACTCGTACACCATCTAACTGCTGTGGCTCTGAATGCTGACTCCAGGGCCTCCATTTTCTGTAGGTTAGGTATCTGCTCCGAGAATTTTACAATAAACGGTTCAGGATCTGTCGAACCGTCATACACTGGTATAGTTCTGGGTTGTGAGTCGACCCATCTGAGAGACTTGGTAGGGAAGACATTGCTGCCCCTATGGTGCTCAGATAATCAGTGTTTCCAGCTTTCTAATTCATCTTCAGAGTCCGTCATACAGGAACTACCAGACTCCCACCTTGCGGCCGGAGGATCTGTATAACCTTCTTCCTACGCAACAATAATACATATGGGTTCCGCATCAGCTTTATCCTCTTGTCGGAGTGGTTCTGTGTACCATTCCCCTTGTGAAGGATCCAGGGGCAGGATGACCCTAAAGTCTTTCCCTTCAAAGACCATCTATCTCTTCTTTAGGTTGATGACTGTGGCATTTGCCATTTCCCATTCAATTCCTAATAGGGCCGGGTAAGGGTTGCTGTCATCAATGATCTCAATTACTTCGAAGTCTGCGAAAGTGCTGAATCCGTCAATATCTATTTGGAGATCCAGTAACCTTCCTAAAGGTACAATCTTTTGCTGGTTGGCTAGCCTCAACTGTATAGGGGACCAGGAAAGGGTAGGTTTCCCCATTTGTTCCCAAGTTTGTTTGGTTAAAACATTGACATCGGACCCTAAGTCCAGAATAACATCGGTCATATCATAGGCCCCTATCTGAGCATTCAATCGCATTTCCCTGCCAGTCATGCTGACTCGATGAACAGTTTTGTCCCGACCACAGCTTTGCAGAGATTCGTAGGAAGCGATGATGTTCTGCAGCTCACTCAGAGCATCCTGATTTCTTAAAAGTTTGAGACAATTTTGTAAAAAGGTAGACAATACACTCACTTTATCCAGCGAAGCTTCGCGGGGCGGCGACTGAGGCTGCGTAGGTGCGCTGTGTGGGATAGGGCCAGCAAAGTATTTCTTGGCCTCCATGAATGTCTCTTTCTCTCTGATGATATCAAATGCAGGGATTTTCTTAGGAGCCTTGCGAACTAGACTTTCGACAGGTCGGGTTGGCGTACATTGAATGTGTGTCGTAACTCCACTTCTTGTAACAACATTGATGGCCGCAGCAGGGCGGGGCTCCACAGAAATCATATGGAGGTTCTGAGTAGGGGTAGTCTGTCGTGCCTGAATCTTGGCTATCAACTGGGGGCACTGCTCAATGACATGATCTACTGCGCGGAAATACTGACACGTCATAGTGGGGTTCCGACAATCGCAAGCCAAATGCCCAGCTTGGTTACAATTGTAACACACGAATTGGCTTCGGCCTCGCCCGGCCATGCCACCACAGCCTCCAGAAGTACCTCGTTTCGAGGCACCCCCCTGATAACCATAACTAGCGTTACTTGGGCCTTCAGTGTGCACCCGGTAAGCATCATAGGTGCGGCACACATCCTCATTATGACCTACAGATTTGCAAAAATTACAGTAGGAGTTCTTAGGTCCCTGTCCATACCTTTGCAGCAGGTAACAATTCTCAGGTCGGTGTTGACCTGTCGTTCTGCAGAGCTCACAATAGAGAACTTGTGGTGGAAAGGGGTTCGGCGCACCTGTCTGCAAGTACTTGTTTACCAGAGGGAACCGTTCCTTGTCGTGACCTTCGGTCCGACATTGCGTACACCAAACCTCTTCGCGATCAGGTTTTCCCTTTTTCATCTCGTGAAGTTCGAGGGCCATCGCGGCTAGCTGTGCTTGGATTTGAGCAATACCAGAGTCGTCCCCGGCAGGGGCCGTCTCTAATTTCATTGCGATTTCCAGAGCCTCCTGCTGGTCAGCAACCTTCTGTTGCATGAGTGGGGTTCTGATATGTGGTACCAATGCTGCAATAAACCATTCTTTGTGTTGCGCAGGACTAATGGTAAAGCTGACTTGGTCCAGAAGAACTTTGAATCTCTGATCAAAGTCCCACACTGATTCGCTGCGTCCCTGTTGAATCTCCTTGAGTTCAGTGATGCTCTGCGACTCCGATTTAGGCTTCTTAAATTCTTTGAGTATGGCCTCCTTGATCTCGCCTAAAGTAGGGCTCTAGGTACTGGAAAATTTCATGAACCATGTCAGAGCCCGGTCTCGAAAGGAAGTAATGAGCTGCGTGGCTCGCACATCTGGATCTGTAATTTTCTTCGCGTTCCATATTGCGTCGCAGAGAAACCAGAACTGTTCTGGGTCCTCTGATCCCATGCCTTTAAATGGGGAGTTTAATATCATCAACGAGGTGGGCCATGGAGGTTCGGGGGAGGTTGGGAGGGGGACAGGACGTCGATGGAGGGGGGCTTACGGGGCCAAACTGGCCTGTGGCCAGAATACTCTGGCCTGGTTGACTCTCAGACTGCGATGGGATTTCAGGGGTAACGGAGCGGCGTTCCGGGGTGACCGGAGGGTTTCCCACCGAAGGGTTTTCGTCGGAATCTGACTCGGCAAGGTTTACAGGGGTGGACGCGGTAGCCTGACCTAAGGAAGAGGGGTCAAAGTCTCTCTTATACCTTTTTCTGTTTCGCAGCAACCCACTTTGCTCGTTGAAGGGAGTGTCACTTGCAAACATATGTTAGTACAACTAAACTAATAGTCCGTTTCAACAACAATATACGCTTTTCAGCCAATAGTATTCTAATCCTTAAGCTTTAATAAATTCGAAAACTTACCGCGGGTCCCTTTGAAGAATTGTCGTTCAGCTTCGCTAACGGAGCTACTTGCGTCAAAGGAAAACTTCGTAACAAAGGCTTCCAATGTTCGCGTCGTCCAAAAATCAACACCGCGGGATACCGCGTTGTTCACGTGTTGCACAAGATTGACCCTCTCCGGGGTCCACGTGGGAACCCGTCGAGCTTGGAAGTTTGTCCTTATCTCTGTTAACCTAGACAACCACTGGTGCAACTCTATGTGGATACTACCAAAGAAAATTTCATAAGCATCACAAAAAACATACCTTGGTAAAAAGTAACTTGTGCTACACCACGGATTGGCGTTCTCTTGTTGCGCAACTTGCGAACAGATCTCAGCTAACCAATCACTGATGTTCTTCACAGAGGGCCTCCAGAATATAGCCCTTGAGGTACAATGTACACCCCTCTTGAGCAGGTACTGAGTTCAACCGGAAATGGAACCAATTTGTTGGGCAATAGGGCAGACCCGGGTTTAATCCTTTAATGCGCACCAACAAAAGACCCACAGAGTTGGCCCTTTCGGAAACAACCTGCACGCAGGTTGCAGTCTCACCCGAAACCGCTATGGGGGTGCCGCAGAATCAGGTTTCTGCAAGCAGAGAGGGGGATTACTGTACCTTAGCCTTTTAATAACCTTATTAATCAATAATTACAAGCTTTACCATCCATTCACATACAACTTCGCAAATAAATAAACAGTTGTGATTTGCTCAACCCACTACAGGGAATTCTCAGTGAAGCTAAATGTTAGCAGCGATCTAACTTATCAAATGTATACAATTATTAATGCATAAAAGAAACAGAAACAGAAACAACACAAGAAACCACAACACCTGATATAACGTGGTTCACCCCCTGTGTAGGGGCTACGTCCACAAACTGTGTTCTATTCAACTTGCTACAAAACCACAGTTTGATCTGCACACTCAGCTGCAGATCGTTTCAGTCCTCAAAAGCCGCACACACAGCAACAGGCCCCTACGCACACAGCTGCAGGTCATTCCTCAATCTTCTTTACACAAACCCTCTGCACACACAGCTGCAGAGGTCGTCCACGCACACAGCTGGGACTTAACCTTTTTCCACAAAACCAATCTTAGCTTCGCCTTAATATTTCTTTCATCATAAAACCTAACCTATCTTCTTTAATCAAGTGCTTATTTATACTACGCATTTTTACAAAACCATGGTCTTAAACCATGGGCACCCAAAACCCTAAACCCTGTATTTCAACCAAGAGTTTGTTACAAAAATGAGTTTTAACTTAACCCCGACACCCCTAAGACTATTTTGAGTTCATACTTGCGGAGTTATCCATCTTAAGGGTCCTTAGGGTGCGCGTCCCAACAGTTTATTCCCATTAGTTCACAATTTTCTTTGGCCATGATTTTATCCAGACTGAGTCCCTTCACTAGCTTAGTGGGTTTCACCTCTATATCAAACTCAATGAGCTTGGAAATCCAATTATCTCTCTTCCCTTCAATGTCAAGCTGAGTCAAAACATCCTTCACAGTAGATGAAGGGACATATGCAAGGACCTTGGCATGGAGAATATAAATTCTGAAAGTATTCAAAGATTTTATGAGAGTATAAGCTTGCTTCTGAATTAGATTATACTTCAGCTCAGCATCTCTCAAGGTTTTTCTGAAAAATGCAATTGGATTATCAAGACCCTTATCATTCTTTTGTAATAGTACAGCTGCCACTATGTCATAGGAAGCAAAAGAGAAAATATAAAAACTCTTGGTGTAGCCAGGACTAATCAGTGTTGGGGCCTCCATGATAGCCTTCTTAATGTCTTCAAAAGAGTTTCTTTCCTTGTCAGTCCATTTTATTTCTGCCTCTTTTTTCAGCATGACTGTTATATGCTTTACCAGCTCAGAGAAACTAGGGATGAACCTCCTGACAAAGTTTATCTTTCCTAAAAAGGACTAAATGTCTCTTTCTGACCTCAGTATTGAGAGCTTCTAAATTGCTTCTACCCTTACTATATTGATCTTTACACCCTCAGCTAAGACTACATGGCCTAGGAGTTTTCCTTCACTGAGTGCAAACTGGGACTTCTTAGGGTTTAGTGATATAATTCCATACCTTCTGCACTTCTGAAATACCTTCCTTAAATGCTGCAAGTGGTCACAATGGTTGTGAGAGTAAACTGTTAGGTTATCCAAATATATCAGCACAAATTTATCTTTCAACCCTACAAAAGCTAGGTCCATGGCTCTCTCAAAAGTAGCCCCGACATTCATTAGCCCAAATAGCATTTTAGCATACATGAAGGTGCCCCAAGGGGTGGTAAATGCAATCTTCTATTGGTCATCAGAATGCACATCAACTTGGTTGTGTCCAGAGAAGCCATCTAGGAAGGACATAACCCTAGCTCATGAGACTTTCTGCAATAGGTGTTCCATCTTGTTCAGTGGGTAGTTGTCTTTCTTGGAACACTTGTTTAGGTTTCTAAAATCCACACACAACCTGATTTCCCCATTTTTCTTTCTTACCACTACTAGGTTTGCAATCTACTTGGAGTACCTGAGGGGAATTATGATCTTGGCTTTGAGGAGCTTATGGATCTCTTTTTCAATTATTGGTAATAGGAGAGGATTGATGGATCTTAGCTTCTGCTTGAAAGGGATGGTGTCCTTCTCCAAAGGAATCCTATGTTGGACGATATTGTTGTCATAGGTTTTCAGGTCACTGTACTCCCATACAAAGACATCAACAAACTCCTTTATCAGGCTACAAAAATTTGACCTCCAATCAGCAGTCAATTTAGTAGACAGATTTATCAGTTTTGGATGGCTTTGGCTACCTATGTTTTTCTCTTAGACAGAAGGATCTAGCTCCTTTTTGGCAGGCTTAAAAGGGATGTCATTGTGATCAAACATCTCTTCCAGTGGTACTAGGCCTTGAGTTATGCAATTGTTGGGTAACTGTACAATGTTCTGATCAGCCACTTTGTCTTTCAACTTGAGCTTGAACTTTCCAATTGCATAACGACGTTATTCACATTTCCCCACGCAGTCACATAGGCCCAGATATTTTCAGTGGTTAGTCACGCTCACAAATGATCATTTTTCTTGCTGACGGGGTCACATGTGATAGTTCCTAATCGTTTCCTTATTTTTCCCTTTCAGTGGTTAAGATCCTCCGGGATTTTGTCAGCTAGCCACCAAAAGTCCCACTTTTGGTGGCTAACAAAGTGTTGTCTTTCTTGCTTAAGCCGCCAAAACCTTTACCCCGTCGTTGTGGTGAAATTTTTCTTTAGGCAGATAATGACCTTGTCAAATAACTTTTTTAACTGCTGAAAACTTGTTCTTTTGGTGGCTAATAAAATTCCCTAGCTTTCGCCTAAACCGGCGAAAGTGTTATTCACCCGATGCTTATCTTCCTACTTTCGGTGGTTAGCATACGTGTTGCACTTTTCTCTAATCTACCCAAAGTGACCTTTTTCAGTGGCTAATGAGATGTTTCGAGCCTCGCCTAAGCCACTGAATGTTCTTTTCCCAATGCTGCTCGCCACTCACTTTTGGTGGTTAAAACCCTTGTTCTTTCTCTCTCTAATCTATCAAAAGCGCCCCTTTCATGTGGCTAATGAGTTTTCTATAGTCTCTCCTAATCCACCGAAAGGGTTACTTTGACTCTTCTTGCTCAGGCTGCTTTTGGTGGTTCTCTTTTTCCCTGTGTTCAACATTTTAGCTGCCTAAACATAGCTTTTCAGTGGCTAATGAGATATAATAGTCCTCCCCTAAGCCACCGAAAGCTATAACTTGTAAAATTTTCATCCAAATAAAAAACATAGGCTTTCAAATTGTTAGTGATACTCATATTTTTCATTACACAAGAGCATTCTTCCTACTATCAAAATAAATTTATTTTGGGAGATAACAGGATCTCTCACCAAATATTAACAATGCCAGATATGTACAAGTGAAAATATGAATTTTTTGAAAAGATG